>BFEA01000637.1:173071-203090 GCA_003427395.1 Chara braunii | reverse complement strand
GAAGAAAGAGGCGAGGAAGGAGAAAGGAAGGAGAAGGGTGGTGAGGAAGGAGAGCACGGCAGCCATAGCTGACCGGAAGAGTTGAACGGGGGTTGACTGGGTGTGACCGGGCGTTGACCGGAGTTGATCGGAGTTGACCGGAGTTGACCGGAGTTGACCGGAGTTTACCGGAGTTGACCGGAGTTGACTGGTGGTTGACCGGGAGTTGACTGCAGCGTTGACCAAGGTGTTAACCAAGTGTTGACCATGATTTTGACCAAGCTGGAGCCGGTATAATCTCGCCAAGCCTTCAGCCTATCCTCTCGCCCTATGGACTGTGGTACTTGATGAGTCAAGTCTGTCTGTCTCTCCTTTCTGCATTGAGTCTCTTCTGTCCAGGTGATAGGACTCTGTGGATGAAGGATAGGGCCTTGTTGACCAAACCCACACGGGCAGAGTAGGGCAAAAGACTGTGTTTGATGACTCGACTATCCCGAAGGACACGAACCGTCCCAAGGACCGGTACTCACCGGCGGGCTGCTCGGTGTGGCACGGTAGGCCCAAAATCCGAGCTGTGGGCTGCACAACAGGCCGTCTAAGTCTTGAAAGGACCTGCTGACCGCGTCGTCCTGTCTGCGACGTTAAAGACTTCATGAGGAGTTACGGGGGATCTCCTTAAATGCCTCCTGATCAGCAACAGGTCCTGTAGTGACAACCTTAGAGTAGGTCTAGGCTAGAGACCCTAGTTGGCAGGATCCTGTCCGGATTCTGTAAGTCCTTAGATTGAGTCAGTAGGTCGTGTCAGTTAAGGGGGTAGAGTCTAAGTGGTGAGGAGTGGAACCATTGTCTGGTTGTGCACCTAACACCATGGTTGACACCCGTAGCGGGAAGAGTACTACCCCATATACCCAGGCTCAGGAGGAGCGTGCCACCGCCATTTTGAAGGAGAGACAGGAGATGAAAGAGAAGAAGGAGCTCCTCAATCAAGTGAAGTTGAAGGCGATAGCAGAGGAGCAGGCGACGAAGAAGAAGAAGTTGGAAGAAGAGATGATGAGATTACAGAAGGAGGAAATTCTAAAGTTACTGCAGGAGGAGGAAGAGAAGAGGAAGGCTGCCGAAGAAGCAGCAGCAGAAGAGGAAGAGATAGAAGATGAGCCCCTTGAAAGGAGACGCAGAGAAGGACGAGGGGAAAGCAGTGGCACGAAGGAGGAGGACAAATGGATGGAGAAAAAGATTAGCGAGTGGGTAGCTAATTTATCCCTGGGAGAAGATGAGGAGGCACTGTTGTACGTGCCTGAGGAGGAGAGAGAAGCATTCGCTAGGGTGTTGGAAGCGATGGAGGACCCCCTGGAGCACCAGGCAGCCGAAGATGAAAAAAGGTTGGAGTGGAAGTTGCGGCTGGCCAGGGAGAAGAAGAGAAGGAGGGAGGAAGCCAACCGGATGGCTAGAGAGGTGGAGAGAGTGCGGGCGTGCAGACAAGAGGTGCAGGCACAAGCAGAGACCCCTGCAAAGTTGGACAAGATTCTGGTGTACCTGGAGGTTCTAAGCGAGGCCTGGCTGGAGGAGCATCAGGCCAATAAGGGTCAAGATGTGACCCTTCACGCCATTCGGTCAGGGTTTAGAGAGTTTGCGCGCGACGTGGTAACCCACGTCGGGACCGAAGTAAAAAGATTGAAGGAAAGCGCAGAGAAGTTCTGCGCCGGCGCCGTCGAAGGCGCCAAAGTAGTGGCCACAACAAAGACCGCGTCGCGTTCCCACAAAGGGCCTGTCAAGCTCAAATTCCCTGATTCGTATAATGGGAAAAAGGACGATAGTTTTGATAACTGGGAGGCTAGCATCAACACTTATGTGTATCTGCAGCATATCGCCCCCGAGGAACAAGTCCTCATAGCCTTCCACGCACTGAAGGACGAAGCGGCCAGCTTCGCCAGGTCCCTTGTGCGCGTCGCTGATTGTGAGCACAATATGATTACATATTCTAGGCTCACCCCTCTCTCCACTTTCCTCCAACTCCTGCGTGAGAGGTTCGCTGACGTCACAAGAGGCGTCAGGGCCTCTGACAGACTCCAAACCATCCACTCACGACAGTGGAGGAGTGCGCGAGCACTCAAAGCTGTCATGGACGACTTGGTAGCCGTCCCAGACCACGGGGTCACTGAGACCCAGTTGGTTCAATTATTCTATCGTGCCATGCCAAAGCCCTTGCGAGGGCATTTCTTTGACAAGACCCAACAGGCCAACATCACGTATGATGCGTTGAGTAGAGAGGTGGTCCTGTTTGAGGCCAAGTCCATGCCAGTTTCCACTTTCTGGCATAAGGACTTAGATAAGGGCAAAAAGTGGAAAGGTCGTACCATATCTAGCCAGGTTAGGGCCAAGGATCATTTGATCCTTACTTTAGACGAGGGTGGTACTGACGAAGTCCCCTATAGTGAGATTGAGTAGGGGCTCGAGGAGGAAGACAGTAGTGTAGGCCAAGGGAGGACCTATGTTGCTGTCGCGGCTAGAGGGAGGCCGCAAAGTAGAGGAGGAGGCCAAGGCCAAAGGGGTCAGGCCACGGGAGGTCGAGGACCGGGCGCATAGGGGGTTGGCGGTCAAAGGAGCCGCCAAGAGGGAGGTAGGGGTCAAAGTCCCCCGCCAAATCGTCATGGTCCTAGTCGGTCCCCGCAGCGACGAGGTGGAGGATCAAGTCAAAGGAGAGGAGGTTGGCACCCAGGCTGGCCACAAGGCCGGCCTTTGGAAGATCTGGGCCTGGACCAAAGAGTTTGGCAACAACGTATGGACCAGGGGCAGTGCATATATTGAGGTGACCCGGCCCATATTATTAAATATTGTCCTAAATATAGGCAGGCCCGATGGGCTGCCCAGGAGTCAAAAGGCAGCCGCCGGTAGGGGTGGCAACTGCCCCTACTATTAGGCCATGTGGGGAAGCAAGCGTGCGGGTACAGGAAACTCCCACACCACATGAGCCTTTGACAGAGGTTGCAGGCCCGTGCTTAGTTAGCTGTCCATAGACTGCTTGTATCAGCGTCTCTCTGGGCACTTCCCTGACAGGCGTGGCAGAGGAGTTGAAGGAGAGGATGCCGCTTGGGCCAAAGTGAAGAAAGATAGTAAAGGACAATTAGTGCTAGTTGATGTAGAGGTCTTTAGAAGTAGAGTAGGGGCCCTTATAGATTCAGGGGCTACCCGCGGTTATATTAGCCGTAAAGCGTTGAAGAAGCTAAGGCTAGGGTTAAAAGTCCAGAAGTTGGAAGACCCCATAGTTAGTGTCCTCGCAGACAACCGCACTATGCGTGTTGAGGACTACGTAGAGGGAGTCCAGGCATATTTCCGCCTAGAGAAAGATGGGAAGGTGGAGAAAGTTTTCCATTCCCTGACTCTCCACGTACAGGATGACCTTCCTTTTGACATCGTTCTAGGCATGGATTGGGGAGAGGCAGCAGGGGCCACTCTCCATTTGAGAGAGCATGAGTGTAGGCTCCCTAGTCTGTCAGGCGAGGTTAAGACTACCCGCCTGTTTCATGTGTCTGGAGTAGATAACTCCTTGGCACATTGCTGTCTCAGTGCTCCCGCGTTTGCGCGACTAGTAAGAAAGGAGCAGTTAGAGGATCAGGTCTTCGTAGTGTATGTCACACCTATCACTGAGCCTAAGGAAGAGGATAGTCTCATGGATCCAACCATTGCCAAACTGCGGCAAGAGTTCAAAGACCTTGCAGAGCCGCAGTCAGGAGTAGTGGCGCGACCGATCCAGCACAAGATAGAGATAGAGCCTGGCAGTAGGACTCCTAAGGGAGCAGTTTACAAGATGTCCCCTAGAGAGTTAGAAAAGTTGCACAAACAGTTGGATGAGCTCCTTAGAAAGGGTTGGATTAGTCCCAGTTCGTCTCCTTTTGGAGCGCCAGTTTTGTTTGTCCCCCAAAAGGAAGGAGAATTGCGTATGTGTATAGACTATAGGGGTCTGAATGAGATCACTGTGAAGAATGTTGAACTGCTGCCCAAGATAGACGATCTCTTAGATCGGGTGCAAGGTTGCATATATTTTTCAAAGATCGATTTGAAGTCCGGATATCATCAGATAGAGGTCCATCCTAATGACCAGTGCGTTCCGGACTAGGTATGGGAACTACGAGTTCATAGTGATGCCCTTTGGACTGACCAACGCGCCTGCTACATTCCAACGCTGTATGAATTATCTGTTTAGGCCGTGGTTAGACAAATTTGTCGTAGTGTATTTAGATGACATCTTAGTGTTCAGTAGGACCCTCCAAGAGCACGAGGGTCATTTGAGGCAGGTCTTGTAGAAGGTGAGAGAGGCTAACTTCAAGATCAACGCGAAGAAGTGCGAGTGGGCCAAGACACAAGTTTTGTACTTGGGCCACGTTTTAGACGGAGATGGCATTAAGCCCGAGGACAGCAAGATAGCGGCGATTAGAGATTGGCGGACGCCCCGCACATTGACTGAGTTGCGGTCGTTCCTAGGTCTGGCCAATTACTATCAGAAGTTCGTGAGGAACTTCTCGACTTTCGCCGCTCCCCTTCGCAGGTTGCTCAAGAAAGAGGCAATCTGGCAGTGGGATAGAGACTGCACGTCTGCGCTAAAGAAGTTAAAACGCGCGTTGATAGAATATCTTGTCCTCAAAGTAACAGATCCGTCCTTGCCGTTTGTCGTCACCACGGACGCCATTCAGTATGGTATAGGTGCCGTGTTACAGCAGGATGACGACAATGGCTATAGACCCGTAGAGTTCATGTCAGCAAGGATGCCCTCAGAGAAAGTCGTTACCTCGACGTACGAGAGGGAACTCTACGCTCTCATGCAGGCCTTAGAGCACTGGAAGCATTACCTGCTTGGTAGGCACTTCAAAGTGTATTCAGACCACGAGACTCTGAGGTGGCTGAAGACACAGACCAAAATGACACCTAAGTTGACTAGGTGGGCCGTTGAGATAGACCAGTACGACTTTGAGCTCAAGCCTGTTAAAGGCAAGTATAATGTAGTTGCGGATGCTCTAAGTAAGAGATCAGACTACTTTGGAGCTATTGTTCACTATCTGGACATAGGGAGTGACCTGCAGGAAAAAGTCAGACAGGCATATGCGCAGGACCCTGTTTATAATGACCTCCTTAGGAGAGTCAAGGAGGCCCCAGAGACTGAACCAGACTACCGCACTACAGAGGGACTGTTGTTTGAGAAGACTAATGTAGTAGACCGCCTGTGCGTTCCCAACAGTGAGGAGATCCACAATTTGATCTTAGGGGAATGCCACGACACAGAGGGACATTTCGGTTGGCAAAAGACTTTAGCCAACCTGATGCATGCATATACGTGCCAAGGAATGAAGAACGACTGCATAGACTATGTCCGCAGTTGTAAAGTTTGCCAAAGAAATAAGATCACTACCCATGCCCCTCTAAGTCTTCTCAGACCCTTGCCTATTCCTGATCAGCCAGGAGATTCAGTGTCCATTGACTTTATGGACGGCGACGTCAAGAGTAGGCACGACAAGAGCCAAGTCATGGTCATAGTTGATAGATTTAGCAAATATGTTGTTTTTGTTCCTTTGCCTGCAGAGGCACGCACTGAGTTAGCGATTCAGAAATTTTTTGCCTTTTGGGTTAGTGAGCATGGCGTCCCGTTGTCTATTGTTAGTGATAGAGATACCCGCTTCACGAGTCAGAACTGGCAGGAACTAATGAGAGTCTATGGGCCAAAGTTGTTGATGTCAACTGACCGTCACCCAAAGACTAACGGTCAGACTGAGCAGATGAACAAGATCCCGTAGCAAGTTCTGCGTACGTACATTAGACCAGATCAAGTCAATTGGGACGAGATGTTGCCCAAGGTAGCCAGTGCGTACAATAACAGTGTGCACTTGTCCACCGGTCGCACTCCCAACGAGTTGCACAAGTCCTTTAGACCTCATAGACCGTTTGAGGGACTTAACCGGGATCAGATTCATAGGCTACCGCCCGGTACTAGGGAGTTCGCGATACAGCACGAGAAAGAGTTAGCTACTGTTGTTGAAAACCTCAGGAAGGCCCAACACCGAATGATAGAACAGGCTAATAAGCATCGTCGATAGTCACTGTTCCAAGTTGGCGACCTAGTCTGGGTCAAGTCCAAAGAGTTTGCTCTTGAGGAAAACATCTCGCAGAAGTTACTGCCCGCGTATAGAGGACCGTGGCCAATTCTAGAAGTTAAGGGCGGAGAGGATGGGCCGTCTGACACAGTAGAGATCCCACTACACCTCCACACCTACCCTGTGTTTCATGCCTCAAAGTTGTTGCCGTGTGTCACAAGTCAACAGTTTCCATCTAGAAGATCCATGATTCCTCCACACATGGACGAAAGGTACGACGTTGACGACATTGTAGGTGAAGACGTGTTCAGAACAGGAGGTAGAGGTTGTCCGCAGAAGCAGTATAAGGTCTGGTTTGCTTATCAGGAATCAGAGGACGACCGCTGGTTTACCAGAGCAGAACTTCTAGAAACAGCTCCCGACATAGTTAGAGCCTATGAGAGAGATAAGAAAGGTAAAGGTCCTGCCTTGGACTGAGTTATTCTCGGAGGACCTCGAATTTAGCCCGGCGGGAGTGAAACGGTATTCACCTGTGCGCAGTAGCAAATGCAGATCCCAGGGCTCGATCCCTAGACTTAACCTTACCTATGTACAGTATTTATGGCCACCCCGAGAGTTGAACCCGTGACCTGTGTATTTGTAACAGTTGGTAGACTGTCGTAGGGTCCGTAGGTAGTAAGGGTTCGATCTGTAGACCTGTTGGGTCGGAGTCCTAGCAAGGTCTAGAAGTCGTAGGTGTAGCTCCTCCGAAAGGTCAAGGTCGTAGCTGCTATAGTCCTGAAGGGTCAAGGTCGTAGCTGCTACAGTATCGAAAGGCCAAGTCCATGGCCTTCCGGAAGGTCCTAGTAGTGGCCTTTCGAACCTGCTCACGTTTAGGCTGAGGCAAGTGGGCAAGTGGTGGAGTTTACCCGTGTTGAGTCAGTAGTCCCAGTCCCAATCAGTCCTAGTCCAGTCAAGCAAGTACCGTATGGGACTGTGTGCACCACGGGCATGGGAAAGGGCCAGACCAACGAGCTACATAAGTATAAATCAAAGGGCAGTGTCCAGCCATTCATTCATTCCTGCGTAAGCCATGCGGAAGCGCTGCCACAGCGACTTGTGCGAGGTGGTCTGCAGTGAGCCCGAAGACGAAGTGGGCGAGAAGGAGCTTAGCCMTAGCGATAGGTTAGCAACGGCCATAGCCGCCATAGCTGTAGGTAGAGTGTAGTGTGTGTGTGTGTGTGTGTGTATGTGTGTACAAAGTATCGCGTGTGGGATATCCAGGGTGATCCTGTGGGTGCGAACAAAGAGTTGTGTGGGCGTTGTGTCGCCATAGCCATTGAAGTGAAATTGTACCTAAACTGCGTTCTTGGCTACCTCTCGAGTGGGCGCTTGTCGCCAGTTTGCTGCGCACCTGTTTGGATGCATGTGAAGTGTGAATGAAAGCGAGTCTGATTGCATTTAAGTTTTTGTTTTGTGTAATGTCTGTTCGGATGGGGAGCACAACGAGGATGTTGTGGACGGAGCCTCTCTCTCTCTCTCTCTCTCTCTCTCTCTGTTACATGCCCAGTTGGGTGATGTACATATATAACCAAGGATCCGCAATGTGATGAAAAGGACTGAATGGACAATGCAGTGCAAGTAGAATCTCAACAAGTAGTGTGCATTCTGATACATACAAAAATGGTGCTTTGTAGCGCAGTGGAAGACTTAGATACAAGTCCTGACCTGAACGGGACTTACCTCTTTCACTCAGTACAAGATAGCGCAGCAGAATGCTAGAATACGAATGACGAGCCTAATCAATGTTGCAATGCGGACTAAACATACACCATCTTCATCACATGGTGTGAAGGAGGCCTGGCGCCACACACAGGAAGAATGCACCAGGTCCTGATCATGCACAGACGAAGAGGAGGGGAACAGACGAAGAAGAGGAGGGGAGTGATGGGAAAGTCGTCAACACCAAATCTTCGTCACAAGTCCCAAATAATCCCTCGTCAAAATGTATGAAGCCCAACATCGAGTCTGGATCCAAATGTCACAAAGCTCTCTCTCTCTCTCTCTCTCTCTCGTAGTCTGTTGATGCAGTGAAGTTAGATAGCGAGAGGGTGAGAKGGAGATGGTGGACTGAGAAGAGGAAGAAGAACTCTCTCTCTCTCTCTCTCACGTGCCAGGTAGTAACCTGCGAAGCTGGCACTGTACTGGAGGTACCTCGAAGACGAAGCTGGAGCTATGGCGTTGCAGGTAAGTCTCCCTGGCCTCTGCCCAATCTCTCTCTCTCGTACTGCTCTAGCTCCTATGGCGCCCAGCGCTGAAGACTACTGCTAACGCTACTAGCGCCCAGCGCTGAAGACTGCTGCTAGCGCTACAACTACTCCTGCAGTGCTCCTCCAGAGTGTTGCTGCCGAATCCTAAAGACTACCTCCTGCCTCCTGAACTGTAAGTGAAGTGCCTGGGAAGTACCTAGGAACTACCTGTCGGCCTGCAGGGCGGGCCAGTCCTATATAATGCTGTCCCGTCCAGGAGGCTGCTCTTGCCAATGCCGAAACGTGCCAGACCCTGGCGTTGAAGCTCAACCAGGGGTTGTCTTGAAAATAGGCCCGAAATGGCCTGTGCTAAAACCCTGGTTTGTTGCCCGAGTTTCAGGGCGCGTTGAACTGATGAGGGCCTAAAAATGGCCCTCAGTTTCATGCTGAAAACACTCAGGGTCGGAAAGGCCCTGATTTAGCCTGAAACGACACAGGGCATGTAGGCCCTTGTTTTCAGGCTTTCAGCCCGTAGGCCCTTGTTTTCAGGCTTTTGGCATAAAACGTCACGGGCCTGAAAGGGGGCCCGTGCAGCCTGTTGCAGGCGCAACATGTAACACCCCCCCCTCCTTATGAAGTCGGGGCGAGGGCGAAGCTGACGATCTGAAGGTGGAATGTGGATGCGGGGACGACGTGGAGCCGAAGATACCGGCTTGCCTTGCATCTTGCGTACGTAGCGTGCGAGAACATCTGGAGCTGTTGCTTGGAGTTCCATACGGGTCAACCAACGGTCAGCTCTGTGACTGCAGTACGCAAAGTGTACCAAGTACTCGGTTGGCCTGTTGCCGTAGTGCCGCTGGGAGATGATGTCGCTGACCTCTTGAAAATCGTCCATAGAGGGTGGGTCTTGCAATTGTCGCCCGGGAAAATCGTCATGTTCCGCTGGCGTGTAAAGAGCCAACTTGGAGCAATGAAAGACCGGGTAGATGGGCAAGTGGGCGGGCACCTGAATGGTGAAGGAAGGTCCTTCGGGTGCATCCCCGGCGGGTGCCACGATCGGCCAAGGCCCCATCCATAATTCGAAGAGCGACATCCCTAGAGCCGGGTGGATGGACGAGTTGTATGCCAACTCGACATCCGGTAGCCGCTCAACCCAATCCTTTTGGTCGGGACGGATGAGAGTGCGAAGGAGAACCTGTGCGGTCTGATGCGCCCTCTCCGTTTGGCCATCGGTTTGGGGGTGGCGAGCCGGACTTGGCTTGAGAGATGAGCCCCATTGTTTGATGAGCGCCAACCAAAAATCGGACATGAACCGAGTGTTGTGGTCGCAGACGATTTCCTTGGGGTAACCCTTGGTTCGAATCCAACCGGCATAAAGAACCTCGGCCAGTCCAGTGCCTTGGCATAATAGCGGCAAGGCAAAAACATGGCAAACTTGGTGAGTCGGTCGACGACCGTGAGAATTCCATCCACACCAGTCTTGTGCTGGGGGAACGGCCCGGTAGTGTCCATCAGCCCAAAAGGCTGCTTTTACATGTCTTAATTTCCTCACGAGAGCCAGTTTGATTTTTTCATGTTCATTGCTACTCGTGAGGTGTGTTTCTTGTAGACATGTTATATCTGGGGGATTTGGTCCGAACCAGCCTAAGTCTTCTGTCAAATTCCGGCATTTAATCGTGTTGTCTAATATTGAGGCTAGTCCATTCACGTTCCATGAAGTGCAGGTGAGCTCTAGCTGCTTTGTGATTTCTCTGCGTATGTCTTCGTTTGTGGTTGCCTTGAATTTCTTCGCCTCTCTGGTAGTCCCTTCCTCATGAGTCTCCACCATGTTGGGAAGTGGGTGGTCGTCAAGGAGAGACTGATCTTAGAATCAGGTAGGGGTTTGCTTGGATTTCACCTCTTCCTCATCCCTTCTCTTTCTCTTCTCTTCCTTCTTCGCCCTTTCAGTGTTTATTTTGTCAATCGCTTCTCCTTTGTTCTTCCCCAATCATTCATCTCTGATGAATGATGCCATGCTGTAAGCGATCCTGTCCGCTTCATCTCTGTGTCCCAACAATGTGTGGGGGATCTCACAGATCATTTCCCACGGTTTCCACTCAAGTCCTTCCCTCAAGTCTGTCAGATGGTCATATATAGCCATGTATGGTCTCATGGCCCTATTCTCTGAGGTTCCCTCTTCCCCGTTCCACGTTACCTTCAGCCCCTCATCATGGCATGCTGTTACATACTTCAATGACTATGGGCAGAACCAAAGATCAACCAATGTAGGATGAGCATATATGCAGCGGACGTCTGATAAACGGACTGACTCACATAGACTGACTCACATAGATATCACTCCACACACATACAATCGTGAGATGGTGGGGTCTGGGCCAAGCATAGACGATGCCCAGACCTCGTACACACATACACAGATGAGAGGTGCGAGGAGAGACGAAGGAGGAGGGGAGATCTAGGTAGCACCAAATGTCACCGAGATAGAAACCAGTAGGTCACCGATACAGTAACCCAACATGTCATCGAACAAGATCAAAATGTCGAGGACAATAAGTCACCAATGTCGGAGATACAGAGTCCTAATGTAACCTGTGTCAAATCTGTGATGCAGCCAAGTCTCGAATCCGGTAAGTACCACAGCCTCTACCACCGAAGTCCAACTCTGATCTCTGTCCAACTAGTATAAGTTTCCAATCTGAAGAAGAAGAAGAAGAAGAAGAAGAAGAAGAAGAAGGAGGGAGCTGAGGAGGAGAGAGAGAGGGAGGGGACTGACGAGGGGAGGGAGGAGAGAAACCTCCAACTCCCGATACCTCAGGCGGCTATGGCCGCCCGTACACTCAGTCGCGCTGCTGCTGCTCCGCTCGCTGCTGCTGCGCTAATGCTGCGCTGCCGCTGCTCCTCGCTGCTCCTGCGCTAAACATAGCGCCAGCACTAATGTGCGCTGTACCATACCGTACCGGTAGAATGCCGGTAGGTCGATGGCCTCGAAGTGAGGCCGGACCAGTACTAAGTACTGGTTCGAAGGGGACCGGCCTCAATGCTGCGAGGCCTTGGTTGGGACTGAACCGTCCAGATCGACGATTCAGGTCCAACCGGAGAGCGGCAGCCTCAAACGGCGCCGCCAGGCCCAAAACGAAATGTCGTTTGGGCCTGGTCCGTAATCGGGTCCAAGTCGTGGCCTTTCGGCCTGTTATCCCCCAAGGTCGGGCCTTTAGGCCCTGATGTGTCCCTCTAGCCCTGAGTCGGGTCCGGTAGGACCCGTGTGGCGTCGAAGATGTAACACATGCCCTGTAGAAGGCATGGGGGCGTTGATCTGAGATATTTGACCTCAGGCATTTGCCTGGCTGGGTTAAGTCCTGCGCTGTTACAATGGCCAGGTTGGAGCGGACTGCTATTTGTCATTCCTCTTTCGCCTCGTCGAAACGGAATGGTAGGATTGGAATTGTTGGAGTGAGGGTGTGGGCATCGATGTTTGCCTGAGTTGCCAGGTCCTGGGGGTTCTCATCAGCGAGTTTGTTGAGGGAGTATGAGACATCTCCTAGTTCTTGGTTTTGGTCCTCCAAGTATCTCGTTTGTATCTCCAGAATTGCTATTTGTCTTCTCATTTCTTTCTCCCTGATCTTCTGGGCCTCCCGGTCATTGGCCGGGGTTGCTCTCTTCCCCACTGCGTTAACTTGCTCGTCCTGGACGTCTCTCATCCCATTTCTCTCTTCTTGGCTCGCACAGACCTCTCGCTGGTAGGACTCGGGCCACTCCGTTGTTTGGGGCGCTGGATCTTGTGCTTCAATGACCATTTCCTCTTCATGTTTGCCTACGTATTGAAGTGCCAGAAACTCAGCGAAGAGTGTTTCTGGCTGGTTCTCCGGTTGCAGTGCATCAAAGGAGTTTGGAGAGGTCGGAAAACCAGCTGCGTTGTCTTGCTGGAGTAGTCCTTTTAAGGCTGCTCAAATGCCAGGCGTGAGCTAGGCGGATTTCCAGGTCCAGTTCTCTGCGTAACTTAAGAGATACTATGTATTTCTCAAGCCAATCCAGGGTGCTGGCTGGATCTTCATCTCCATAAGAGTCTTGTATATCTTCAGGTTTTCTCTCTGATGGAAAAGAGTCAAGATGCATTTCACTGCTTCCTTCTTCGATTTCAGATTGCCCTTCTCTGCTCTTCTTTGAGTCTGGTGCTGCTGATGAGTTTGTGGTCTCTTCTTCCTCGTTTCTGTTTTTCCTCTTCATTTGGCCTGTGTCTCCCTTTCTCCCTTTGTTCCTGTTGATTCCTTCCATCTCGTATCTTGACTGGAGGTTTTCCAGGTATGCTTTTTCTGCCTCCATACCCATGCCTCTCTGAGGATCTGTTCCTTGTGCATTGTTTGTTCCATGTGGAAGGCGTTGCCCAAGGAGAATTTTTCATATTTGTGGGTAGCTTTGTCACTCCTCCTTCCTCCTCCTGTTTGCCATCGGCTCCCGTATGGTGGGAACACATCCGGTTTGCTTGCGGGTTGTGGGTCCGCCAGGGTCCAAATCTAGGCCGGCGTGTCTCTGAGATTGTCAAAGACCCAGCCTGTGTAGGCTGGTTCGTTAATTATCCAGATCCCCCTCATTGCTTCAGATTCGACAAGCATCAAAGGGGAGAGCCTTCTTCCCTCGCCCTTACGAGTGTTCTGAGGGCAGAGCGGGTCATTTCCCATGTGCCCTTTTATTATGCATCTGAAGCACATGGGATTTGATTTTGTTGAAATGTAGACTGTTCGAACGTCGTGGCCCATTCTGAAAAACCACTTGTCTGGGAATTCAGGGGGGTTGCTTGACTTGAGTTCAACATAGGCAATTCTGGAATTGGCGCTGGGAGTAAGAAAGCCAGGGGCGGACGAGACCCATTCTACGAGCGGACACTGGGGGTATGAGTCTTTCAGTCTTTCCTCCACTAGCCCATGCAGACCGTCGGTCAAATTGTCAAATTGGACCCAATAATGTTTGCTCATCCGGGATTGTCTGTGCCTTGAGGAATCTTGCATGGCTGCTCTGTTTGGTCGCCATTTGGAGATTGAGATCACTGCGCCTTCACAGTAAAGAGCATGCACTGAGAGCAGGTATGTTGTGTACTCTGGATCAGCGCAGAGCACTGTGACTGCATGTCTGCCTCTCTGCTGGTACGCGACTTTGGGTTCAGTATCCCTCAGATTTTCTAAATTCCTGAGGGCTTCGCGTATTCTTTTTCTTTTCTCTGTGGGAGACCAGTGTTTCAGTTTGGCTGGAAAGGAGCAGACTACTGCGTGGGATTCGTAGAACTCATCGAAGACAGGCAAGTGATCCTTGGGGTATTCCCAGACCTCTACTTCAACCTCTTCTCCTCCATCTTTGACTAGAGTTGTGGAGATGACTGGCGTGACCCTTGTTTCCTTAACCATTAGATTCGGTACTTCCTGACTTGGCTCCTGCTCGTTTTGATTGAAAGTCTTTGCCATTCCACTTGCTATGCTCGTGGCTGGTGCTGACGCTGAGGTTGAAGACTGAGTGCCCGTCATGCTGATGGAGAGGCTGGACGCCGTGGACAAGGTTTCTGGTTTTGGTTGGGACTACAATTGCTTCTTAATCATGTTGGGAATGGTGGAGAGTACGAGAGTCCAGATCTCGTTGGTGAGGTGGGACCAGACTGTGAAGAGAGGTCACAGTGCGAAGGCTAGCTGCAAAAAAATTGGCAGTAGTTCACCTCCCCGCCCGGGATTTGGGCACTGGTCAGGGGCTGGAAAGAATTCCGCAGAGGTTCCCCTCCCCACCTGGGGATCCGGGTTCTGAATCAACAGGTTGTGTCTAGCTGGTAGAGAACAGAGTGTTTTGTTTTCGCAAGTGAGAGGCGTGAGGTAAATTAGCCTTCAGAGGAGCATGGGCTGTGGGGATTGAACCTGAGATGCGCAAGCTACCGTGTTTGGTGTTGTACGAACTCTTTGTCGATTTTAAAGTCTCTCAAAGGGAGGGGAATCCGCTTTCAAAGAGGGGATATGATGAGGTGTGTTGGCCAAGCGGTGCATTGATGGAATAGTGATCTCGCGCTTGGAAGAAGAGACAAGTAATTATATATATAAAATTATTGGTAGGGAAGGTACTTCTTTGTTTCGTAGATGAATAATCATCTATAAGAAATGTTGATAATGGTGCAAAGCGTAGATACCAGTATTAGTGACAAAGGGGGTTGATAGCCGCGGAGGGAGGAAAAAAAAAAAAAAAAAAAAAGGAGGGGGTGAGTGGGGGTCGGATGGGGTTGTTTTAAGTTGTAAAGTTCGAGGTGGGGGCGATGGGTGGGACAGCGGGTGGGGGTATGGGATGAGGTTGGGGGAGTGAAAGCGAGGGGGGGGCGAGGAGAGAGGTAAGCAGTAAATCGGTTTGTGGTTGTAATCGCGACAATGTAAATAGTATTTCGTGAAGGTATAAGCGTCGATGGGGCTAAGAGGAGCGCACGGGTGGGTGAGGGGTGGTAGAGGTGGTAGAGTTAGGAGGGTGTAGACGGGGGTTGGGTCCTGTGTGTGAAGGGGCCGCAAGGATGCTTGTTGTTCCGGGGTTCGGAGAGAGGGTGTTCGGTTGGAAAGGTGGGGATTGGGGGGCTGAGGAGTATATTAGGGGAGGAAGGGGGGTCCGTGAGGTGCGCTGTAGAGATTAGGAAATGGGAGTGTGGATGTGGGTGGGCGCGAAAGAATCGCTTTTCCTAATCTGGCTGATCCTGGTTTCACTTCTAGTCGAGATCTACTAACTATTGTCTTTCCAGTCCGTTACTTCGCTCTCCAGGGGCCGATGATGGTGAGAAAGCGGATGTAGGAGTTTCTCCTCTGCTTTTTGGATGGACATGAACGCTTTCTCTACTCTCGGATTGAGCTTCAAAGATGGGTCTGGAAAGGAGTCTTGACCTGGTGTGGTGAGACTGGTAGAGATCCGCTGTGCTTGGGAAATCTTCGGTTAAGGAGCGACTTACCTTTTGCTTGTGAGGAGTGTAGGTAGGAAAAGTTTCACCTTCAGAGGACCTACTTTGGCATTTCCGCTAAATAGCGAAGCTCCTCCTGATCTTCGGTGCCCCTCCTCGTGGGGGAGTACTCCTTTTGTACGTGGGCATGACCTTGCCTCTTTGAAACAGTTCCACTCCTCTCTTCTCCTTCGTTCTTTCCCGTCTTCTTTCCTTTGTCTTCTTTCCTTTGTCTTCTTCCGTTTTCGTTTTCTTGTCTCTATTGTGCTCTCCCTCGACTGTGCTCCCCTTCTTCTCCCTCTACGCTCTGCTGTACCTCTTGTTCTGGGCCTCCCCTTGCCCACTCAGGTTATAGTACCGTCTCGTGAATTATTTTCGCCCGATAGCGCTCGTCCCATAATGATACTCTCCCTCTTGCATTCTCCCTTGTGCCTACACGACTTTCTCTTTTAGGATTCTCTCTCGCTCCTGCCCTTCGTCGCCTTGCTCCTGGTGACTTGTATCATCCTCCCCTTGCTCGTCCCTTTCACTCCCGTTCAGTGTTGTGTTCCTGTTGCACTTTGTCTGAGATCAGTAAGTCCGAAATTTTTCTTATTCGCAGTTCGATGATTTTCACTACTTGATAATCATTGGCAGTCTGAAAGTTCGAAATTTTTTTCTCATAGATAATTTCGCACTTCAAGGGAGGTTGGGAGACCTACTGAACTTGCAAAACTCGAGATTTTTATTTTCTCAAAATATTTTTTGCAAAGTTCAAACTTTTCTTTTTTGATTAGTGGCTCCTTATCTGGCGATTTATCCCCACCCACCCCTCCCCACCTATGTTGTTGCCCTCTCTCGTCTTATCTTCTCTATCTGTCTTCGGGTATCCCCTGCAGCGGCATTGGTGAGTTGCCACGTCAGCCGACAACAGTGCCACGTCAGCAGCAGGGAGTACCACGTCAGGAGGCCCCCGACCTGGTCTATGCTTTTGCGCTCGCAAACAGTCGTCATGGATCAGAAGTCCAGGGAAACGGACGAGGCCTATCAGGCCCGGATGCTGCTTCTGATTACCGAAGCCAAGCAACGGTCCGATGCAGTAGCAGCCGCAGCAAAGAAGAAGGCAGAGGACACCGAGAAGGCACGTCTGTTGGCAATTGAACAGCAACGCCAGCAAGACGAGGCAGCAGCAAAGGCTCCCGATGAAGAACGACTTCAACGACGCAAGAAGATATTCAGCGGAGAGCGAGCTTTGCTCACAATGGCAGCGGACTGGCGGACCGAGGTTGAGAATGCGAAGCTGGACGAGAGTGGAAAGCTGGACGAGAGTGGAAACAAGATCGCTCTACTCCTCTCCCATCTCACGGACCTCCTGGCAACATGCATTACACAGCAGGAGGACATTAACAACCTTGACGACGCGGTTCAGACACACAATCAGGTTTTTGACTAACTCACCAGCCGCCTCCAGCAGCTGGAACAAACCGTCGCCGCCCCCGTTGCCAGCTCTTCCAACACATCCAATCGCCTCGAGGCATTGGAGATTGACGTCGGCTCCCTCAAGGACAGCTTGCAGTTACAGCAAACCGCAACGCAACAGTTGGAGCAGCGGAACTGTACTGCCTCCAACCACTCGAGCTCGGAACTGCGCGAGTTCGATGCGCAGGAGATCTTCTGCGACTCGACGAAGACAGACCCGATTCCATGGTTCTGCAAGTTCCAGCTCACGTTGCAGCTACACTACGTCAAAGAACACAAGCACCACGCGGACTTATACTCCCAGTCGGGGGGTGCGTGCCAAGCATGGTTGGACAATCTCTTGTCCAAGTACGGAGTGGTGGCTGCCGACTTGCATACCAAGATCAGTTGGGATGATCTAAAGGCGGCATGGCATAAGCGGTTCCAAGTAGAGTCGTCGGAGATCAAGGCAATGGACAAGCTGATGGTCTTCGAACAAGGCACGTTGCCAAGTGTTGACTGGATTGTTGAGTACCAATGCTTGGCATTCGTCCCAGACATTCAAATGGGCTTCAAAGCCATCACACATTCCTTCATCTCGAGGTCGTGTCCGGCGTTGGGTAATGCCTTGACTCACGTCGAGGACACCCTGACGACACCTGCGAAACTCTTCGACAAGGCTGAGCAGATTATTGTCACGAACAAGGAGGCTAAGAACCTCCATTGTTTGTCTGCGACAAGCCCGAGCAGAGATCAGCATCGGCTGAAAGTGGTTGTGGTCGCAGCAGCAACACCAATCGACGAAACTAGCGAGGTTGTGTCCACCAATGAAGGGGACAGACTCGCAGCCGCCCGGTAAGGTGGGGGTCCTGACAAAGACCAAGGACGCGGCAAGACGAAGACGAACACCTCATCTAGCCTCGGGCCCAACGCAGCAGCTCCAGCCCCATGGTCCCAATACGATCTCTCCGAGCAAGCATACAAGGCACGCACAAGATTTTGTTATTGTCTATGGTGTAACAACGATCTCCACAAGACAATGGGCTCCCGTCGAAAGGCAAAGGCAAATAAGGAAACTAAGCACCGCCGGGAGTAAGTCGGCGACACTCTCGACGTCTTCGGAACCGGTCACTTCGCGGGTGACCGCCCTTCGTTCCGAGGCACATGCGAAAATCGATACGACAACTTATCGTCTTCAAGTGGTTCTTCACGGGATTCGGCACGCGAGTTCAACATAGAGGTATTGGACTCGCTCATGTTCGAGGATTTCGCATGGCTTCCTCTCCTGACCACGGGCCGCTTGTCGGGACCGCAATGCGCAACATTATGCGCTCATCTTCACACGTACTTATCCTTCTATGCACCACCAACTTCGCCGACGGATGACGAAGTCGTGGTGGGGGACATCCTTGCGTATGTTACCAAGGTGGCCCGCGAGTTTCGCAAGCAGCGGTACGCCGACAACAACGCACCGCTCCTCTATGTCCGCATCCAAGTTGGGCAAGCGTCCTGCTGCGCTTTGCTGGATAGCGGCGTGTCTCGCAATTTTATGATCCAGGCCTTTATGCAAAGGGCTGGCCTTGGCGCACAAGTTCGAAGGAAGGCAAACCCAACGGCGATCAAGTTGGCGGACGGAAGGGCGCAGCAACTTATCAACCGCTAAATCGAGGCCGTAGCAGTGTATTTCGCACCTCATGCATGCGAACCGGTGACATTTGACATTTTGGACACGGACTTCAACATTATTTTGGGAATGCCTTGGCTTGCAAGTGCGGATCACACGGTCAACTTCCACCAGCGGACTCTTACCGTTTGCGGCGCCTTCGGTGCCGAAGTGCCGTGTACTATTCCTCTTCCGCACCCTTCAATTCGGTGCCAAGTGGTGACGGCCAAGTCATTCCAGGTTACTTGTGCTTACGAGCAGCCCGGCGAAATCGGCCTATGTTTCCTACGGACCGTCACGGTAGCCGTCTCTTCACCCACGGACTTGTCTTCGGACCCCCGTGTGGTACGGTTGCTGGACGAGTTCGCCGACATCTTCGAGTCACCTACCGGTGTGGTGCCGGGTCGKYCGATCTCTCACGAGATCATTCTTGAGGYCGGTGCCGTGCCGCCGAAAGGTTGCATCTATTGGATGAGCGAGGAGGAGCTTGAGGTACTCCGCGCACAGCTCGATGATTTGTTGGCCAAGGGCTGGATCTGCCCGAGTAGCTCCCCATATGGAGCACCAGTTTTCTTCGTCAGGAAGAAGAACAAGGATCTACAATTGTGCATCGACTACCGCAAGCTCAACGCGCAAACCGTCAAGAATGCAGGGCCTCTTCCTCGCATCGACGATCTTCTTGAGTGATTGGGCAGCGCGAAGTATTTTTCTAAGTTGGATTTGAAGTCGGGATATCATCAAATCTCGATTCGACCGAACGATCGTTACAAATCCCCGTTCAAGACGCGGAATGGGCATTTTGAGTGGGTGGTCATGCCTTTTGGCCTCACCAACGCCCCGACGACCTTTCAAGTGGCAATGACCAACGAGTTTCATGCGATGTTGGACCGGTTCGTGCTGGTCTACTTAGACGACATTCTCGTTTATAGCCCGTCATTGGAGGATCATCTTGAGCACCTTCGACGAGTGTTGGAGACGCTCCGCCGCGCCAAGTACAAGGCCAACCGCGACAAGTGCGGATTTGTCCAGCAAGAGCTGGAATACTTGGGCCATTTTGTCACACCGGAGGGCATCAGTCCGCTATCGGACAAGATTTAAGCCATCCAAGAGTGGCCGGAGCCGCGGAACGTCACGGATGTCCGTTCGTTCCTTGGCCTTGCCGGCTACTACCAACGTCTTATCAAGGGATACACGAAGATTGCGGCCCACTTGTCCAAGCTTCAATGCGAGGATCGACCGTTTGACTTCGGGGAGGATGCACGGGAATCATTTTTGGCTCTCAAAGTCGCGCTATTATCTGCGGAGGTCTTGCGCATATACGACCCGCTATTGCCAACGCGTGTCACTACGGATGCGTTCGGCTATGGCATTGGTGCCGTCCTCGAGCAACACGATGGCGTGGACTGACACCCGATCGAGTACTTCAGCAAGAAAGTGCCCATCGTGCACTCCATTGACGATGCACCCAAGAAGGAGCTCCTAGCCTTCGTCCACGCACTCAAGCAGTGGCGACACTTCCTCCTTGGTCGATGTCCATTCCGCTCGGTAACGGACGACAATCCATTGGTCTTCTACAAGACCCAAGACACCGCCAATAGCACCATCGCCCATTGGATGGCTTTCATCGACCAATTCGACTTCTTTCCCGATCACATTCCCAGGAAGTCGAACCGTTTCTCGGACGCTCTTTCACGGCGTCCGGATCATTGTACCGCAGTCTACTCGACCTTCGAGATCGGGGACGACGTGCGGGACAGCTTCATCTGCGGCTACCAAGACGACCCCGAGTTTCGCAAGAAGTACGTGAATTGCTCCTCTCCTAATTCGGCGCCTTCTCACTACCGGATCCAAGAGGGGTACTTGCTGGTCCACACGCGGGGGAAGGACCTTCTTTGCGTACCCAATGACTCTCACTTGTGTACACGGCTTCTTGGCGAGTTCCACGATGCTCCCGCCACCAGACACTTTGGAGTCAATCGTACGATTGGCCGACTTCACGAGTGATTTTGGTGGTCTGGCCTTCTCGGCGACGTCACACGCTATTGCGAGGAATGTGAGGTTCGCCGACGCTGCAAATCCCGCAACCATCGTCCGTACGGCAAGTTGGGACTACTACCGGTCCGCTTGCGCCGAAGGGACGCTACACCTAACGGATCAGCAGGCATCGTCATCCTCCTACATCAGAACTCAAGGGCAAGCAACAACATACAGGTCCTAAACAATTGGCAAGATACGTCGGGCAGATGGATTAGACTAGACATCAAACATAAGGAGGAAGAACTAACAATCTTCGGGATATACGGCCCCAATAACCCCCAAGAAAAAAACCCTTTCCTCCATACCATTGAGAACCTGATCCCCCCACAAAACCACGTAATTCTAATGGGTGGTTGGAATTCTGTTCAAGAACTCTCCCTTGATAAAATCTCTAATGCGGCAGACACATCTCAACAAGCAAACAGCATAGACCTAACTGACTTCATTACACGAAAGAACCTACTTGACCCATTCCGCCTCCTGCACCCTGAAGAGAAACATTTCTCTTGCATCAGGAAAACTTTTCCCATAATAGAACCTCATTTTCCATAATAGACTTCTTCCTCATCACAGAATCTTTAGTAGGAACGATTCAAGACTGTAGAGTGGAAAGAGCAGCCTATCACAACGGTCTAGACCACAAACTTATCACACTCGACCTCAGATTCACCAAAACAGGATACCTGGGTAAGAGCTTTTACCGTTTCAACAACGCCTTGCTTACCAGTCAATCCTTCACTTCGGAGCTAAACATCATACTAACCCAAGCCTGCCAAAAAGCGGAAGAAGACGAAATCTTTACTGCTTTCCCCAAAATCATTAAAGACATCAGCAGTAAAGTATCACAAACTTCAAGAAAATTAGCTGCCCTAAGAAAGGAAAGGGAGGAGATGCTAAGAGATGCAATCGACATGGCAGAATTTAAGCTCCAGCATAACCCCAAGTCAACATTCTTCGCAGATCTATACACCAAAGCAAAAGAGGAATTATCAGAGTGGACAAAATTGAAACTCCGAGGCCTTCAGCTAAGAGCCAGAGTAAGGACCTGGCGATGGCGCATGGAGTAACAGGAACCAGCTCCGATACCAATGCAGTCAGACTCGCTTTCTTCTTTGCTTCACATACATGCAAACAGATGGCAAATCACACTGGCACACAGCGCCCACTCAAAACTCAGAGATATGGAACTCGGGAAAACAGTTCGGGCGCAAACTTGCTTCAACAGGCTATGGCGCTTCAGTGCCTGTACAACCCAACTCTCAACACTGTCTCCAACACCACCATTCGCACTCACTCAACTCTTGATCACCCTGAATACCCCACACACTTAAACACTCTTGTGTCTCTCTCCTATCTACAGCGGCTATGGCCGCTTCACCACTAACTATAGCTACGCTAACTTCTTCCAGCCCTCTTCAACTTCGGGCGCTCTGCAGACCGCCTCGCACAAGTTGCTTGAGACAGCACTTCTGCATGGCTTACGCAGCGAATGAATGAATCCCTGAACACTGCCTCTTGATTTATACCTCTGTTGATCGCTGGTCTGCCCCTTTCCTCCAGGCCCTCGGTGCACACAGTCCCACACGGTACTTGCTTGACTGGACTGCAACTGACTGGACCGGTACCGCTGACTGCATGGCGTTGCACTGCCTACTCGATGCAGTCGCACTGCCTACTCGACGCAGCTGGACCTACGACTTACCTACTGACCTCTTGCCTAGCAGTTTCGACCTCTACACATCTGTAACCCCTACTTGATAGATCTAACCCCTACAACTGCAGGGACCTACGACAAGGTACAGTCACCACTAAACAGATCGAACCCCAACAACTACAGGGACCTATGACAAGGTACAGTCACCACTAAAACACAGGTCGCGGGTTCAAAACACACAGGGGTCTACTCGATACTGTACACGGGTGCAGGTAAGGTCTAGGGATCGAACCCTGGGATCTGCATCTGCTTCTGCAAAGGTGAAAACCGTTTCACACTTGACTATCTGAACTATTCTCATGGCCATGCGTGCCAGTGACGAGCAACCGGACTGACGTCCCCCAGAAGCACCTGCGTGTGTGAGTTAAAAAAAAAAAAAAAAAAGACATTTAGGCCTCGTGTACTACCCTAGCTTAACTTTGAGGAATGCTGCTGGACCATGTCTATGGATATGTCACAGGTCTAGGAAGGATGCAGGGGCTTTCAGATTTGGAAGGAAGCCACCAGACTCATGGACTGGTAAACCTAGCCATGCAGCACAGAGACAGGAAAAAGAAAGCTGCAATCAGACTCGCTTTCACTCCACTTCACATACATGCAAACAGATGGAGATTCACACTGGCGCAGGGCGCCCACTCAAGCTTAGAGATATGGAAATCAAGAACACAGTTCAGATGCAAGTTCACTTCAACAGGCTATGGCGCATCGGCGCCTGAACATCCCAACCTTCGTCACTGTGTCCAACCCCACTGTTCACACANACAGTTCAGATGCAAGTTCACTTCAACAGGCTATGGCGCATCGGCGCCTGAACATCCCAACCTTCGTCACTGTGTCCAACCCCACTGTTCACACACGCTCACTCTGGATCACCCTGAATACCACCACACACACACGCTTAGTCTCACTTCCTCCTACAGCGGCTATGGCCGCACTACCACTACTGACTATGGCTACGATCTCCCTTCAGCCCACTTCGTCTTCGGGCAACCTGCAGACCACCTTCGCACAAGACGCTGTAGCAGCGCTTCCGCATGGCTTGCGCAGCGAATGAACGAATGACTGGTCGCTGCCTCTTGCTTTATACTTCTGTAGCTCGTTGGTCTGCCCCTTTCCCATGCCCTGGGTACACACAGTCCCTCACGGCACTTGCTTGACAAGACCCTGACTGACTGGGACTGATACCACTGACTGCATGAGGACGAATTTTGCCAACTCGCTGCAGTCGCACTGCCGACGTACTGCAGCTGGCTACGCCACTTGCCCACTTGCCTCTGTCTAAACGTGAGCAAGCTCCGAAAGGCCACTTCCGGTAGTCCGTAGACTTGGCCTTTCGGTACCGTAGCAGCTACGACCTTGACCTTTCACGACTACAGCAGCTACGACTTTGACCCTTCGAAGGGGCTACATCTACGACTCCTAGGACCTGCTAGGACCTGCTAAGACCTTCAATGACAGGTCTACAGATCGAACCTCTACAACCTACGGCCCTACGACAGCCTACCAACTACTGCGAATACACAACTCACAGGTTCAACTCTCAGGGTCGACTCAGATACTGTACACAGGTGAAGTGAGGACTAGGGATTGAACCCTGGGATCTGCGTCGGCTACTGCGAAAGGTGGAATCTGTTTCACTCCCGCCGGCCTAAATTGGAGGTCCTCTGAGAATATTTCAGTCCAAGGCAGGACCTTTACCTTTCTTGTCTCTCTCATAGGCACGAACTATATCGGGAGCGGACTCTAGAAGTTTTGTTCGTGTGTACCAGCGGTCGTCATCCGGTTCTTGATACACAAGTCGAACCTTGTACTGTTTCTGAGGACGACCTCTACCTCCTGTTCTGAAGACATTTTCACCTACAATGCCCTCAATGTCATATCTTCCATCCATGCCCGGGGCAATTATGGATCTTCTTGATGGAAACTGTTGGCTCGTGACACAAGGCAGAAACTTTGACGCGTGAAACACAGGGTAGGTGTGGAGGTGTGTTGGGATCTCTATTGTATAGGACGGTCCATCCTCTCCGCCCTTGACTTCTAGGACTGGCCACGGTCCCCTGTACGCTGGCAATAGCTTCTGTGAAATGTTCTCCTCAGGAGCAAATTCTATAGACTTGACCCAGACTAAGTCGCCTACTTGAAACTGCGACGGGCGACGGTGCTTGTTGGCTTGCTCTATCATTCTATGCTGGGCCTTCCTGAGGTTCTCTATAACGGTAGCTAATTCTTTCTCGTGCTGAAGTGCAAACTCCCTAGTTTCGGGCGGTAGCCTCCGAATCTGGTCCCGATTAAGTCCTTCAAATGGTCTACGTGGTTTGAAAGACTTATGCAACTCGTTGGGAGTGCGACAAGTGGCTAGATGCATACTATTGTTATATGCACTGGCTACCTTTGGGAGCATCTCATCCCAATTGACTTGATCCAGTCTAATGTACATACGCAAAACTTGTTGCAGGATCTTATTCATTTGTTCAATCTGACCGTTAGTCTCTGGATGACGACCAGATGACATCAACAACTTAGACCCATAGACTCTCATCAACTCCTGCCAGTTCTGACTAGTGACACAGGTGTCTCTATCACTAACTATAGACAACGGAATCTCGTGTTCACTGACCCAATTATCAGAGGACTTCTGGATTACTAAATCTGTGCGTGCCTCCGCAGCCAGAGGAACAAAAACTGCATACTTGCTAAATCTATCGACTATAACCATGATTTGGCTCTTGTCGTGCCTACTCTTGACATGGGTGTCCATAAAGTCAATGGATGCTGAGTCTCCCGGCTGGTCAGGAATAGGCAAGGGTCTGAGAAGACCTAGAGGGGCACGCGTAGAGGTTTTGTTTCTTTGGCAGACCTTACAACTGCGAACGTACTCTATGCAGTCGGCCTTCATCCCATGCCATATGTACGCGCGCATGAGGTTAGCTAGAGTCTTTTGCCAACCAAAATGTCCCTCAATATCGTGGCATTCCCCTAGGATCAGACTACGGTCGGGAGACTCAAGGGCCGCCTTTAGTCTCTTCAGGAGAAAGGGAGACACAGGCTACTATAGATAGGGACCCAAAATGTACCTCAATATCGTGGCATTCCCCTAGACTCAAGGGCCGCCTTTACTCTCTTGAGGAGGCTACTATAGATAGGGTCCTGCGCATACGCCTCTCTGACTTTCTGTTGCAGGTCTCTCCCTATATCTAGATAGTGAACTATTGCCCCAAAGTAGTCAGCTCTCCTACTCAGAGCATCCGCAACTACGTTATACTTCCCTTTTACTGGCTTGAGCTCAAAATCATATTGGTCTAACTCTGCGGCCCACCTAGTAAGCTTAGGTGTCATCTTGGCCTCAGTCTTCAGCCACCTTAACGTCTCGTTGTCTGAATAGACTTTGAAGTGTCTCCCAAGCAAGTAGTGCTTCCAGTGTTCTAATGCTTGCTTGAGAGCGTAGAGTTCCCTTTCGTAGGTGGATGTCGCTACCTTCTCCGAAGGCATCCTAGCAAACATAAACTTTATGGGTCTAAATACAAAACTTGGGTCTTTGCCCATTCATACTTCTTTGTGTCGATCTTGAAGTTGGCCTCTCTCAGCTTCTCCAAGACCTGCCTCAGATGACCCTCATGCTCCTGGAGGGTCGTACTGAACACTAGAATATCATCTAAGTAGACTACTACAAACCTGTCTAACCACGGCCTAAATAAGTCGTTCATACAACGCTGAAAAGTTGCTGGCGCGTTGGTTAGTCCAAAGGGCATAACTATGAACTCGTAGTGCCCATACCTAATCCGGAATGCGGTCTTATACTGATCATCAGGATGAACCTCTATCTGATGATATCCGGACTTCAAATCTATCTTCGAGAAGTACTTGCAACCATGCACCCGATCTAAAAGATCATCTATACGGGGCAGTGGTTCCACATTCTTCACTGTAATAGCATTGAGACCCCTATAGTCAATGCACATTCTAAGCTCTCCCTCCTTCTTGGGGACAAATGGAACAGGTGCTCCAAATGGAGACGAACTGGGCCTAATCCAACCCTTCTCTAAGAGTTCATCTAACTGCTTGCACACCTCCTCCAACTCCCACAGGGACATCCGATACACTGCTCCTTTAGGAGTCCTACTGCCATGCTCTATCTCAATGCGATGCTGGATGGGCCGCGGGACTACCCCTGTTGGCAGCTTAGCTAAATCTGTATACTCTTCCAGCAGCTTGGCAATAGCGGGATCTATGGGCTTTTCCTCTTTAGGCTCAGTGATTGGTCTAACATAGGCTACAAAAACCTGTTCTTCTAGTTGCTCCTTCTTCACTAGCCTCATAAATGCAGGAGCGCTAAGACAACAATTTGCTAAGGAGTTGTCTACTCCTGACACATGAAACAGACGAGCAGTCTTCACCTCGCCTGATGGACTAGGGAGCCTACACTCATGCTCTCTCAGAAGAAGTCTGGCTCCTGCTGCCTCTCCCCAGTCCATTCCTAGGACTACGTCAAATAGGAGGTTGTCCTCTACGAGCCTCTACGAGGAGAGTCAGGGAATGGAGAACTTTTTCCACCTTCCCATCTTTCTCTAGGCGGAAATACGCCTGGACTCCCTCTACGTAATCCTCTACTCCAATCGTGTGATTATCTGCGAGGATACTTACTATGGGGTCTGCTAACTTTTGGACTTTCAATCCCAACTTTAACTTTTGCAGCGCCTTTCTACTAATATAGCTGCGAGTGTCCCCACTATCTACGAGGGCCCCTACTTTGCTCCTAAAGACTCCTACTTCTACTAGTACTAGTTGTCCTCTACTCTCTCTCTTCATCTTGGCCCAGGCGGGCATTCTCTCCTTTAGCTCGTCAGCCACGCCTGTGAGGGAGGCCCTAAAGAGACTCTCACACACAGTCTTTGGACAACTATCTAGGCACCGACCTACAACCTCTGCCATAGGCGCATGTGGTGTGGGAGTTTCCCCACATGGCCTTATGGTAAGGGCAGTTGCAACCCCTACCGGCGGCTGCCTTTTGAGCCTTGGGCAGCCGATCGGGCCTCTCTATACTTTGGATGATATTTGATGATGTGGCCAGGGTCACCGCAATATATGCACTGCCCCTGATCCACACACTGTTGCTAGACGCGTCGGTCCAGTCCCAAATCTTCCCAAGGCTGGCCCTGTGGCACACCTTGGTGCCAACCGCTTCTCCTAAAGGGTGACCTATTCCCCCTATTCGGTGACCTATTTCCATAACGGTTTTGTGAGGGACCTTGACCCCTGCCTCCCGCTTGGCGGTTCCCTCTACCGCCAACCCCCTGATCGCCCTGGAAACGACCACCTGAGGCCCGGCCCCCTTGGCCCTGGTCTCTACCTCCTCCTTGCGGCCTCCCTCCGGTCGCGACAGCAACGTAAATCCTCCCCTGGCTAGCGTTACTATATCCTTCCTCTTCTAGTCCCCACACTATCTGGTCGTAGGGGACTTCATCCATACCACCTTTGTCTAGTGTAAGGATCAGGCGATCCTTTGTCTTGACCTGACCCGAGATGGTACGACCTTTCCACTTTTTGCCCTTATCCAGGTCCTTGTGCCAGAAAGTGGAGGCTGACATGGACCGTGCTTCGAACGCTACCACTTCCCTGCTCAAAGCATCATAGGTCATGGTAGGCTGCTGACTTTTTTCAAAGAAATGCCCGCGTAGCTGTTCAGGCATGGCACGATAGAAGAGGTTGACCAATTGGGTCTCAGTGACCCCATGGTCAGGAACGACGACTAACTCGTCCATCACACCTTTGAGTGCCCTGACACTCTCCCAGTGATGAGAATGGATGGTTTGCAGCTTATCTGATGCTTTGACACTACGGGTAATGTCTGCAAACTGTTCTCTCAATAACTTAAGAAAATCGCAGAGAGGGGTAAACGCTGAATACGCAACTAAGTCATCGTTGCAATTGGTGGCGCGACACAAGGAACGGGCGAAGCTTGCTGCTTCCTCCCTAAGAGCGTGGATAACTATCAGGACGTGTTCGTCTGGGGTGACTTTCTGCAAGTGCACATACGTTTTAATATTGGTTTCCCAATTGTCGAAGTTCTCCTCCTTCTTTCCACTATAGGAGTCGGGGAACTTCACTTTAACAGGCTCCCTACGAGGACATGCTTCTTCTTCCTTGGGTGCAGCCAGTCTGGCGCCCTCTATGGCGCCCGTGCAATAACGCTCTGTGTTCTCTAGGCGGGCCTTCACCTCTGAGCCCACCTGCATCACTAACTCACGTGCGAAGTCTCTGAGTCCCAGCCATACGGATCGCAGGGCTATGTCCTGACTCCTACCAAACTGATATTGCTCTTCCTGGACCTGGGCTAGGCGCTCTATGTTCCTCGCCATGATCTGCATCTTCCCCAACAGGTCCGCCTGCGCCGCCATTTGCTCTCGCTGTTTCTTTACTTCTTCCAATTCCCTTGTCGCCTGGCTCACTGCGTCCACTCTCTTTTTCCTTTCCCTCATCAATCACAACTTCCACTCCCTCCTCTTTTCATCCTCTATGGTCTGCCGCTTGAGTGGGTCTTCCTCTGCATCCCACTCTTTCATGGCCACCTCCTGCTCTTCTCTGGTTACATACATTAATGCCTCCTCCTCTTCTCCCAGGGATAAATTGGCCACCCATTCCGTAATCTTCTTCTCGGACAGGTCTTCCTTCACACCACTGGGTTCTCCTCTTCCTCTTGTCCTTCTCTCCAATGGCTGTTCTTCTACCTCTTCTTCTGCCTCGACTGCTTTAAGTTTTTCTTCCTCCTCTTTTTCAACCTCTCCAGTTCCTTTGTCATCTCTTCCTCAACCTTCTTCTTCTTCGCCGCCTGTTCCTCCAGCAAGGCCTTCTTTTTGGCCTCCTTCTTCTCCATTCTCTCCTTCAGGATGGCGGCGGCTTTCGCATCCTGTTCTGCTATGTAAGGGGAGATTCTCGTTCCCACGGTTCCACTCCTCGCCACTTAGACTCTCCCCCCCTAACTAACTCAACTTAAGACCGACTCAATCTAAGGACCACAGGCTCCGTATAGAACCCTACCAACTATGGTCTCTAGACTCGACTTTAAACTACAGCCGTCACTACAGAACCTATTGTTGATCAGGAGGTATTTAAGGAGATCCCCCGTAACTCCTCAGGAATTCTTTAATGTCTCAGACAGGACGACGTGATGAGCAGGTTCTCTCAAGACTTAGACGGCCCGCTGTGCAGCCCACAACTCGGATTTTGGGCCTATCGTGCCACACCGAGCAGCCCGCCGGTCAGTACCGGTTCTAGGGAGGGTTCGTGTCCTCCGGGACAGTAGAGTCGTCAGACACAACCTTTAGCCCTACTCAGCCCGTATTGGTTTGGTCAACGAGGCCCTATCCTTCATACACGGAGTCCTATCACCTGGACAGAAGAGACTCAATGCAGAAAGAAGAGAAAGGCAGACTCAGACTCAGCAAGTACCATAGGGTGAGTGTACATCCATAGGGCGAGGGGATAGGCTAAGGGCCTGGCGAGATTATACCAACTCCAGCTTGGTCAACGTCATGGTCAACAACTTCGGTCAACGCTTGATTAACGTGGTCAAACCTTGGTCAACGCTCTAGTCAACACCCGGTCAACTCTTGGTCAACACCGAGGTCAACCCTTAAGTCGGCTATGGCTGCCAGCACTTTCTTCCTCGCCAACTTCCCTTCTCTTCACCTTCTTCGCCTTTCTTCTATCTCGCCCCTTTCTTCTTCTTTTCTCCTCTTTTTTCTTTTTTTTTTTTTTTTTTTCACCCTCGGCTTTGTCTATCTTGAACTTCGTTGTCCCTCCTTCCTTCTTCCCCGACTATGTCTCCTCCTTCGGTCTTCGTCACTCCGTGTTCGAGCTCCGCGGCTATGGCCGCCACTTCCTCTTGGACCACACAACCAATCTTGTATCGCTCCTCTCTCTCTCTCTCTCTCTCTCTCTCTC
>BFEA01000637.1:160701-172951 GCA_003427395.1 Chara braunii | reverse complement strand
CTCTCTCTCTCTCTCTCTCTCTCTCTCTCTCTCTCTCTCTCTCTCTCTCTCTCTCTCTCTCTCTCTTCGTCGTTGCCTTTTGTGCAGGTACACGGCACCTTCTTTCGCAACGCAGCTATGGCGGACTTCCTTCTCCGATGGTGCACCTCGGCTATGGCGCCTGACTGGCACGCGACTCCTTCCCTACTAGCGACGACTATGGTGCGTGGGGTAACGGGAACCAGCTCTGATGCCAATGCAATCAGACTCGCTTTCACTTCCACTTCACATACATGCAAACAGATGGAGATTCACACTGGCGCAGGGCGCCCACCTAAGCTTAGAGATATGGAAATTAAGAACACAGTTCAGATGCAAGTTCACTTCAACAGGCTATGGCGCATCGGCGCCTGAACATCCCAACCTTCGTCACTGTGTCCAACCCCACTGTTCACACATGCTCACTCTGGATCACCCTGAATACCACCACACACACACGCTTAGTCTTACTTCCTCCTACAGCGGCTAGGGCCGCACTATCCCTACTGACTATGGGTACGATCTCCCTGCGCCTCACTATACATCCAAGCCCGCCAGCTATGGAGGTTGGGCTATGGCGCTGCCCTCAGCAGCGGCCTCCTCCTTGCACGACCGCACGTGCTTGCACTTCGCCTCTCAACGCTAGCAGCAGCCCACGAGCTTCAGCTCCAGCAGCGCTGCCGCCAACATGCGAGTGCCCGAATGCCTGGCCAGGCAGCGAGCTCTTTCCTATATGGAAAGAGGCTGCCTCATTCGGCAGCCTGGCTGGACTGGCCTGGGCCCAGAAGCTTCCGGTAGGCCCCAGGATGTTGTGCCTCTCTTGCAACTACTGGGCCTCATTTCGTTGGGCCTCCCAACTGTCTGTGTATGAGGCTGCGATTCTCGTCCAGGGCCTGCACCATTTTGGAAAGGGCTGGAAGGCCTGGGATTTTTCCTCGCTNATTCTCGTCCAGGGCCTGCACCATTTTGGAAAGGGCTGGAAGGCCTGGGATTTTTCCTCGCTGCTCGGTCTGTGTTTCCCTCAACCAACTGGCGCGACGAAACTGCCGGGACCCAAATACGAAATTGACAGCCGAGGCCTCTCGTGATTTGTTAGGCCCGCCTTCACTTAGAGCAGGCACACAACCTTCCGTTGCCTTTTGTTCAAAACCAAAGTGCATGATTTGAGTAATTTGTATCTTTTTTGTATTGGATAAGATAACACCTGTAATCAAAATACAAACTCCTCCATGTGACAAAATCATATTCATTGGTGCAGAAGGTTTGAACAAAAAGAAACTGAAAAACATAGAAAAACAAAGAGCACAGTAGAAAGACTCTAGATACGACAAATCTGCAATTAACTTGATGAAAATTACATGAATAATTTTGCAGCAGGGGCCCCTTAGGCCTGCCGAGGACCCAGATCCTTGCACATGGATCAGATATTGAATGCCCTATTTTTCAATGACGTCAGCATGTTAAAACTCATGGAGATGTTGATGCAGTACTCTGCCAAAATGGCAGAACCTGAGCCAAGATTGGAGTCCTTTCTGGTGGTCTTGGAATGCCTCACCGAACATATATTTATCACATACTAGCCTTTTGACTCTTCGCTGCAACTGTATTCCACCAGAGAATTACTGTTCTGTTATGATCCTGGCCAATTTTGAAAGTACACATTCATCAGATAGTACAATTCCGTTCAATTGCAAAAAGAAATTAATGAACTTGAGATGAGAGAGGGGGTAAGAAGAAGAAGAAGAAGAAAGTAAGAAGAAGAAGATGATGTACACCAGCATAGACCAATGATAATGCTCTTCTTGTTCGCCAACCACTCTCCTCCTCCTTATCTTCTCCCCTCTTATTCAAACAAGCATAATAATAACAATGTTGAATGGCTGATCCAGAATCAATGTCCGATTCCCTTTTCTACTGCAGGTATCACTTGAGGTCCACCATAGCCATGGCCGCCCCTCTCTCTCTTCTCTCTCATGGCCAAGGCTATGGCGGACGACCAGGGCATCGCCCTGCTGGCCAAAGGACAACACAAAGCAGCTATGGCTGCTCTAGCTCAGGCCGCCATGCCTGACTCTGCCTCGAAGCTTCTTGGTGTAGCTCTGCCCCAACGGGGCATTCCTGCTGCAGCGCTCACCAAGGTGATGAAGATGGCAACCACCATAGCCAGGTAAGTACGTCTGGCGCTCCCCTTCCTAGTCCTGGTCTTCTTCCTCCTCCGTGTCCTTGCTCCTTCCCCAGCAGCGCAGCTGATGCTAGCGCTGCTCCAGCCAGCACTACAACCAGTGTGTCGCCAAACTTGCACACCGACAATGAGGAGGAGCAACTGGCTCCTCCTGGAGATATAGCGGCCTGCTTGCCTCTTGGCGAGTGACTTCCTAGGCCGCGCAACCTCCAAGCAACCGGTACCTCCTCCCTTTCGGAGGGAAACATAATTGCAGACTCTGATATTGCCTGTACAGGCCCTAGACTCAGACTGGTTGGACTGGTACCCACCTAGACCTAGCCTACAACTACTGGGCCTCTAAAACTGCCAACATTTGTCTTCTTCTGCTTGGCCTTGAGTACCCGGCACATCTACCTCTAGCTGGTGTGGTACCGGCCTACCTGCTACTTGAGTGTTTTCCGTTGCTTCAAGTGTCGTGGGCCTCTTTCCCCACCACTTGAGTGTTTTTCCCCGCTGCAATCCTCAATGTCTCGGCCACTGGTAAGTACGGACCCTTCCGGCACACTGAACGAACAAGTGCCCTTGCGAGTCACACACGGACTCAAGCCCGACAAGCACTCAGACAGGCATGCAGACCAGCGAGTGTGCACACACACACAGACTTAGAGAACTCAGTAACAAGCGGGAAACTCAGCAAGGCATTCATTCCGCGAGCAAAACTCAGCAATCAGCTGTGTCTTAGTCCGTGTTTGGTCAGGTCATTACAGTTCATCATTCTAACAAATCATCCTGAGACTTGAGACCTGTCATTGTCATGGGTAGTAAGAACTTACTAAGGTCGAAAGTCCAAAGATCGTTTGTGCAGTCTGTTCCATTAAAACCACCGAACACCACCATTTTCTTGAGATTCTCGGAGGCTACCATGCTATGGCTGAACCTTGCCAACCCAGCGATGGTGGGTGACGAGATAACTTTCCATCCATTTGTTCCTGCCATGAAGAAATTCCATGTTAGGCCAATTTCTGCACCTGACAAGAGTCTCAGACATTTTGAATTACCACACATAAATTAAGGGATGATCAACCCAATTCTACCTTTATAATGCTCTTCAAAGAAGCTTGATGGTATTTCAATGCATGTCATGCAGCCAAAAGGATTTCCCACGTTCCAGAGCTCCATCCCAATTCGAAGTTCTGGTGTCCCATGTACGATAGGTTGGAAGGAATTATATGTCTAGGCCGTACAATAAGTCAGTGGACCTGTAGGTACATACGGGAGTGAAGTTGCTAGAAACTGGTAAGAACTGTCACTAATGTCAGTTTTTGGCACAGCTCACTTCCAGGGAACCCTGCGGAAACTCCAGAAGCACCAGAGGCCGACCATGGCCGCAGGGAAAGGTGCCGACACCAGAAAGCCCATGACTGGAAACTGCAGCAAGTCCAGAAGTCCAGAGGCAGCCAAACATCAACACAATGTTCCATTCGAGTTTGCTGCAAAGTGCTCTCGCAGTCTTATGCTACCCAGCAGCAGTGAGACTGAAGGGCTGTCAAGCAGAGGATTCAACAGCACCGGTGCCATAGTTGGTAGTTGAGAGCCAGAGTGAGTGAGAGGCAAGATATTCAGAGAGTGAGTGAGTGAGGCCCCTGAGGGTAGAGTAGGAGAGAGAGAGGCATGGAATGTTCTCGCAGTTTCTTAGCGGGCTGTAAGACCAACTAGGACAATTTTCTGCTTTTTCTGAGTTTTGGGTCCTAACCGGTAACTGATACAGGCCTAAACCGACAGGGACTTTTTGCACAATCCCTAAACTACTGCTAAATGGGTACTGCTGGCCCTAAACTTCGTTTCAGGCCCAAACGAACTGTTGCCCTATTGCTCTATTGCTGCCTCAGATCGGTACCGTTGTTACTGGAAAACACAGACCCATAACTGTTTGTTGGTTTTAGGTCCTGGCAGTCCATTCCAGTAGGTTACAGTAGAACTATAAATAGGACGGGCCCGAAGGGTTAGAGGTGTTTGCTGGAGGAGTTGTTTAGTGCTCTTGTCAACACCGCCAGGCTGCTGGAGCTGGGCTGTAGCTGGGCAGCTGCTGCTAGGGTTTTGGGCAGCTGGGAAGCTGGTGCTTCATCTGCTGAGCCTGCTGGCAGCATATGTGTGCTTTGGGCGGGTCGGGCGCTGCCATATCTTCTTCTTCGTGGCAGCTGTGTTTCTTCTTCAATCTGGAGGTTCCTTCTTCATCCTGGTACTGGCGCTGTTTATTCTGGGAGGTCCCTGACTCAGTGCTGGAGCATCTAAGTGAATTATAGCCTGCGCTGGTGCTGCTAAGACAGCAGAAGGGAGGCTCTCGTAGTCTACAGGTTAATAGGGCCGGTTGGAGTGATCGGGCTGATCGCCATAGCCGGCAATGTGGAGGTTGATGCTGGAGGGAGGAGTGCAGGTTAATAGGGCTGGGTGGAGTGAATGGGGCTGATCGCCATAGCCAGCAATGTGAAGGTTGATGCTGAAGGGAGGAGGGAGACTCCAGAAGCTTGATGAAGCTGTGTTCTGAATTTGTTCAAGGTGGTTTACTCTTGGTTGTGATCCTTGGCTTCTTTTTGTGATGCTGATTGTGCTGGAGAGTGGTGAGCGACTTTGAGTTGATAATATTCAGTTCTTCTTGGTTGTTGGACTTTCACTTTGCATATCTCAACCTCGTTTGGTGTGAATCCCTCTCCCAGTCTGATTTGTCATCATGACATGTTTATCGTAGTCTATGGGGACATGTTGATGCTCAGCTGAATTGCGTTCTCAATCAGTCACATAGCAGTTGGTATTGGAGCTCCAAACGGGTGTGTCTTATGAGCAAACTGTTGTCTATCTTCTTCTGGGAGGCTGGTGAATGTGGGGAAGCGGAATCCTGCCATCTTCAAGTGAGGTGATCTGGGGAGGTGAAACGAGGTGTGTGAGTGTGAGAAATGTGTATTTTTGAAATTGGCGGTCGAGAGGATGTGCATCTAGGGAGATACGGCAAGCTGAAACGGTTTCACCTGTATCGCTGTGGCGTACTGTGTAGCCACACGGGCCTGCAGGGCCCGTTCCGCATTCTCAGCCTAAAAGCCTAGAAATAAGGGCTTACAGGCCCCATGTTGTTTCAGCCTGAAAACTGAAAACGAGGGCCTGCAGGCCCTATTTCGTTTTCAGCCTATAACAGGGCCGTTCAGGCCCTGAGTCTTTTCAGCCTGCAACGGAGGGCCACTTTCGGGCCCTCATAAGATCGTCCTGCCCTAGACCTCAGGCAACAAACCAGAGTTTTGGGAACAGGCTAATTTTGGCCTGTTCCCCACGCCAGCCTCAGCAGGAGCTGCAGCGCCAGCCCCTGGCTTGCCCTGGCATTGGCAAGAGCAGCCTCCTGGACTGCCTCCCCCTGCAGCTGCAGGCAGTCAGGAGGCAGGCCGAGTAATACATAGGGAGTTCCCATGCACTTCACGGGTAGGTAGAGGCCGAGCCAGGAGTAGTCTTCAGGATTCGGCAGCAGCACTCTGGAGGAGCGCTGCAGGAGCAGCTTAGGGCTAGCAGTAGTCTTCAGCGCTGGGCGCTAGTAGCAGTAGCAGTAGTCTTCAGCGCTGGGCGCTAGTAGCAGTAGCAGTAGTCTTCAGCGCTGGGCGCTAATAGGTAGTAGTAGTAGTGTTGGGGAGAGATGGCTGGCGGAGGCCAGTGAGACTTACCTGTGGTGCCATAGCTCCAGCTCCATCTTTGAGGTACCTGCATCAAGGCGCCAGCTTCACAGGTTAGTACCGGACTGAGAGAGAGAGAGAGTTCTTCTTCGTCCTCTTCTAAGTCCACCATCTCTTCTTCACCCTCTCACTACCTGACTTCTCAGTATCGGCGGACTACGACGGAGAGAGAGAGTTGTGACTTGAGACTTGACGACATTGGATCCAGACTCGACATTGGGATTCAGACATTTTGACGAGGGACTATTTGGGCTTGTGCCGAAGACTTGGTGTTGACGACATTCCAATTTTCCCCTCTTCTTCGTCTAACCCCCATCTTCTTCGTCTGTGTATGGTTGGGGACTGGCGCATTCTTCCTGTGTGAACGCCAGGCCCCTTCACACCATGGAGTGATGATGATGATGTATGTTCGGGGCTGCATTGCAATATTGATTGTTCGGATCATTGGTATCTAAGTCTTCCGCTACGCTATCTTGTACTTTGTGAGAGAGGTCAGTTCTTGTTCTGGTCTGCACCGTTACAGTATGCAACAGTTTGGTAGCGGAGCGGACCTCTCATTCAGAGGACCCGCTCAATCAAGTAGCCAGCTTGCTTGATCTATTGATTACTCATTAGTAAATCAAGTGGGACTTCGTCAAATCTCTGAATTTTTTTTCTCTCGCAACAAATATCTGAAAATTTCTGATAAAAATTTCTGATATTGGTATTTCGTTTTCATGCAACAAATATCTGAAAATTTCTGATAATCGCATTTCGTTTTACCTGAAAATTTCTGATATTGGTATTTCGTTTTCACGCAACAAATATCTGAAAATTTCTGATAATCGCATTTCGTTTTACCTGAAAATTTCTGATATTAGTATTTCGTTTTCACGCAACAAATATCTGAAAATTTCTGATAATCGCATTTCGTTTTATCTGAAAATTCCTGATAGTAGCATTTCGTTTCTCTGATATTCGCATACATAGCCGAAAATTTCTGATGTTAAGTTGTTAACGTTTCGTTTTCTAGGCATAATAGGATAATGATAGAGGTGGTCACATTCTTGGAAACCGGATCTATTCTCTTCTGAAAATCGAATCTCCATTCTATCTCGCAAATTTTTTTTTGAAAACCGAAATCTTGCGAAGCCTATCAGCATTTCGTTTTAGGCATATTAAGAGGTTGTCATATTCTCAGAAATTAGATTTAGTTCTTTTATGAAAATCACATCTCTACTCTATTTCGCAATTTTTTTTTTTCAAGATCGCATTTTTGTGAAAGTCGAAACTTTGCGGAACATGGCCTAGATCTCGCTCATAGTACTCTTCTGACATGCCTCACTCATAACAGATCAACAGACATACAAAAAAAAAAAAAAAGGGGGGGGTAATCTTCTTCTTTTATTTTTTATTTATTTTGGTCTGTTGATTAGGACCGGGAGGAAAGTATAGCTGGGTTGGTTACCTACCTGAGTTTTCCCTCCCACCCACCCCTTTGCATGCATTCCCGGGTTGGTACAGTGCCACGTCAGCAACAGTGCCACGTCAGCAGTGCCACGTCAGCAACAGTGCCACGTCAGCAGTGCCATGTCGGCAACAGTGCCACGTCAGCAGTGCCACATCAGCAGTGCCACGTCAGCAGTGCCACATCAGCAGTGCCACGTCAGCAGTGCCCCGCCACCATGAGGGGCTCAGCTCTGGGCATGCCAGGCCAACTGGCCAATGAGTCCATTGCCGAGTACCGACAGCGTTTCGAAGCTCAGCTCGCACTGATCGAGGCTGAGGAACAGCGCCAGCTGGCAGCCGAGGCTGCCCGCCTACAGGCTGAAGCGGCGGCAACAGTTGAAAAGCAGCGGCTTCAAGCCGAAGCCRAAGCAGATACCCAGGCACGCCGCAAGGAGGCCCAGGATCTGTTACAGTGGCATGAAGCCACCAGCATTGAAAAGCTCAAGTTTTGGCACTTTGAACCATCTGAGCAGCACGACAACGCAACACCGGAGGAGCAGCATAAGGAATTCATGGCCGAACTCATGACCAGGTTGGTTTACACTTGTGACCACCTGCAGTCTGAGCTGGCGAACCTCCAGCAGGCCGTGCGGAACCACAAGGCTCAGCACGAGGATGCAGCACAGGCACTTGATTGCCATGTACAGGACTTGGAGCAAACTGCACCAAGACCGGAGGCTGGCGAGTCCAGCAGTGCACCCTCTGCCCGCCAATTGGAGGAACGCATCGATCACGTAGTGGCAATGCTAGGTGACATCAGCACCTTCGCGGCGCCAGCCACCATCAGCCAGCAGCTGGACACCTTGAAGACCGAGATCAGACAGCGACAACAGTCGTCTGACCCCGATCGCAGCACCAGCACGGCGAAGCATTACAAGATGCCGATGTTCCGGATCGAGAAGTTTGATGACTACACACATCAAGACCCGGTCGTCTGGTGGTAAGGATTCACAACGGAGTTGGGGATTCATGAGGTCCCCGAACATCAGTTCATCGGTGCACTGTTCGTTAGCACCAAGGGAGGATGCCAGATCTGGCTCAGCCATATGGCAACCGTCCACGGCGTCCAGGTCTTCGACCTACACAAGAAGGTCTCCTGGGAGGATCTGACAAAAGAATGGAAGAAGCGGTTCATCGTTGACGACGCCCCGGCGCTCGCCATCAACCGCATCTTCACGATGGCTCAAGGAAACACAGTGACACGTGATTGGCTCATGGATTGGCAGAAGATCCTGGCGACGCCCGATCTGGACTTGCCATTTCCGCATCTGCATCGGGAGTTCTACAACCGGTCATGCGGCGCTTTGAGCCTCGCGCTTGGTGATTGCGAGCAGTACAACACCTTCGCCGAAATCATCAACAAGGCGAGGGAGATCATCAAGACAAACAGGGCGGCTGCACACGAGAAGTCAACGTGGCAGCCAACCTATGTGGAGAAGGTGAAAACTGGTTCGCGACCGCAGTGTGTCGCTGCAGTCCAATCGGACAACATTGTGGAAGACCCGGCAGCCACCCAAGCGTCACGTGAGGGAGATCAGGTGGCTGCTGTCCAGCCGCGAAGCAACAACAAGTCCCGAGGAAATGGGAAGGCGAAAACCGCATCGCCGGCCGGAAACGGACAGCCAGCACCATGGGTCAAGTTTCACTTGACCGAGGCGGAATACAAGTGGTGCGGCCGCTATAGCTGCTGCTATTGGTGCAACAGCACCAAGCACAAGACCTCCCAATGCCCGGATCAAGGCAAGGAGGATGTTCGGCCTCGCATCAACTCGGAAAACTGAGTTGCACGGGAGGTGAGGCGACTCCACCTCTCACTCCGCGAGATTCGGCCGCCTTGCTAGCGGCCTCCTACACATCTGGGGAGGATGCGAATGTTGCAAGTTCTCGGTACACTTACGAGGACTATGCTGTCCACTTGGTCCCACCGTTGGACCAACCGCTCTCCGTGCAACAATCTACCGCATGCACGGTTTCACCACCATCGGCAACCGATTCGGCAGCTTTGCCGCCACCCATCGTCGGGGATTCGACGTCATGGTCAAGACTTGAAGAGCTCGACCCATTGACGTTCGCAAACTTCCAGTGAATGCCCGTTCCCCCCACCGGTCGATTGTCGAAACCGCATTGCAACGTGCTCATCGCACAATTGCGAGATTACTTGCACATTGCAGTACCCACTCCGTTGATGGACGCCTGAGTAGAGGTTGTCGACATTCACAATTACATTGCGAAGATCGACCGCGAGTTCAGGACACAACGGTACGACGACATTGACGCACCATTGTGATATGTACGCATTCAGATCGGAGAGGCTACCTGCATCGCTTTGATCGATTGCGGAGCATCTCGCAACTACATGAGCCAGGACTTTATGGTACGCGCCGGCCTTGGCCCACGTGTCCGGAGGAAGTCCCAGCCTACGCAAGTCACGTTGGCAGACGGTCACACGCACAAGTCAATCGACCGATGCATTGATGACGTCCCCGCGTACTTTGCCCCGCATGCAAGCGAGGCAGTGTCCTTTGATATTTTGGACACCAAATTCGACATGATCTTGGGCATGTCATGGCTGCGAAGCAAGGATCACCCGGTGAACTTCTTCCGCCGCACCGTTCACGTTCGTGATCGGAACGGAGTACTAGTCCAATGCACGGTGCCTCCTCCTCACCCTTCGATCAGCTGCCACGTGGTGTCCGCCACAAGCATGCGAGCTTCCATCGTCAGAGACGACATCGAGGAGATGGGGGTATGTTTTCTCCACGCCCTCCCGCCCCATGACGCTTCATCGACGGACTCATCTTCGGACCCACGCATCACCGAGCTTCTCGACGCCTACGGTGACGTGTTCAAAGGCCCGCACGGAGTAGTACCGGATCGGCCCATCCGCCACGAGATTATTCTTGAGGACGGAGCTGTACCTCCGCGTGGTTGCATCTACCGAATGAGCGAGGAAGAGCTAAGTGTGCTACGGGCACAACTCGACGACCTTCTTGAGAAAGGTTGGATTCGGCCTAGCTCCTCGCCATACGGTGCTCCCGTTCTCTTCGTCCGGAAGAAGAACAAGGATCTACGGTTGTGCATCAATTATCGCAAGCTCAACGCGCAAACGGTCAAGAACGCCGGCCCTCTTCCACGCATCGACGACCTCCTCGAACGGCTGGGCGGCGCCAAGTTCTTCTCCAAGCTAGACCTCAAATCGGGATATCACCAACTCGAGATCCGGTAGGAGGACCGCTACAAGACCGCGTTTAAGACGCGATATAGACATTTTGAATGGCTGGTTATGTCGTTTGGCCTTACGAATGCCCCAACCACTTTCCAAGCGGCTATGACAACGGAGTTCCGACACATGGTGGATACATTCGTACTCATCTACCTCGACGACATTTTGGTGTACAGTCGGAGTTTGGACGAGCATGTGGAGCACCTGCGCACCGTTTTGGAGCGGCTACGACAAGCCAAGTACAAAGCCAACCGCGACAAATGCGAATTCGCGCGGCAGGAGCTGGAGTACTTGGGACATTATGTGACGCCGCAAGGCATCCGTCCGCTTGCGGACAAGATCGAGGCCATCCACGTATGGCCCGAGCCCACCAACACCACGGACGTCCGTTCATTCATGGGGTTGGCGGGCTACTATCAGCGATTCATCACCGGGTACTCAAGGATTGCTGTACCTATGATGAGATTACAATCGCCAAAGGTGCCATTCGTGTTCGATGATGACGCACGCCGGTCATTCCAAGCACTCAAGACGGCCATGGTCATGGCACCCGTCCTTAGCATCTACGACCCCACCCTGCCAACGAGAGTGACAACCGACGCTTCCGGCTATGGCATTGGGGCAGTCTTGGAACAACACGACGGCGACGACTGGCACCCTGTGGAGTATTTCAGCCACAAAGTGCCTCCCATCAATTCACTTGGTGATGCAAAGAAGAAGGAGCTGCTCGCGTTCGTGATGGCTCTCAAGCGATGGCGGCACTTCCTCCTTGGGCGTCGTAGGTTCACATGTGTCACGGACAACAACCCATTGACCTACTACAAGAGGCAGGATACGGTGAGCAGCACGATCGGGTGGATTTTGGACAACTGGCGCCTTACTACAATTCGATGCTCCACTTTCAAATACCGCATTTTTCAGTTCTGCCCTCGGGGCTTTTGCAGAGATGCCCCTGGTACCGTACGTGTCACCGACACTTATACCGGTTCCCCGTACAGTACGGGCAACCAGTCTCATACCAGTTTCAGCTGCTGTACTCATACTCAGTGTGACTTGCTTGTGTTTTCGGCATTCGGAATCCAAGACTTTGACTTTGTATCCTTGCCACCATGTCTGCGTCCGACCCTCAGTCGTGTCCAGTGAGTGAGTGTGTGTGTGTGCTCTCACTCTCTCCCTCTCTCTTCCCTCTCCCTCGGCTCTCCCTGTCTCCCTCAGCCTCGCGCTCGTTACACTGGTATCAGGGCGGTTCGAACCTGCCCGACCCACCCTGCTTCGTCGTCGTGCCACGTCATCATCGTCATCGTCATCGTCATCGTCATCGTCGTCGCCGTGCCACGTCATCATCGTCATCGTCAAAATCGTCGTCGTCGCGCCACGTCATCGTCGTCGCCGTGCTCGTCGTTGCGCCACGTCATCCTCGTCGTCGTCGTCGCTGTTCCACGGCGCAGATAAGTAATCAACGACAATTTTCTTTTTTTATTATTATTTTTTTTTTCTTCTTCTTCTTCTTCCAATTATCTTCTTCTTCTTCTTCTTTCTCTTCGTTCTTTCCTTCTTCTTACCTTCTTCTTTTTCTTCTTCTTCTTCTTCTTCTTCTTCTTCTTCTTCTTCTTCTTCTTGTCGTGACTCCGATCCCCCTCCCCCCCC
>BFEA01000637.1:131772-142566 GCA_003427395.1 Chara braunii | reverse complement strand
TGTGCCCAACTGCTTTCGGCCTGTGTTTGGCCCGGTACCCGTATCCAGCCCAGGGCCTGCTTCACATACATTCACACAGGCGGCCCAGGGCCTGGGTTCACTCAACCAACTGGCGCTGCACAACTGCCTGAATTTCCCTGAGTTGCGTGGTGGCCTGAAAAGGGCCCTGAGGGCCTCGTCGAGCCTGCCTTCACTTAGGGTGGCCGACGGGCTGCAAAAATGGGGCCATTTGGGGCTCTTAGAGGCAATGGCCTCGCATTTTGTTCTACCCATATTTTGAATTAATTTCGAATAAATAAAATTCAAAGTCGGAATAAATTTATTTACTCAAAATTAATTCCCACATTCCCTTCCCCCCCAACCTTATTCCCTTCGAAATCTCGACAATTATCCTTATTCTGAATTTATTGATAAAGAAATTGTGTCCCCCATCCCCACATGCCACCACGCCAAACCAAGAACTCCCAACGCGTTGCCGCCGACGCCGCTGCTGGTGCCGCCGCCACTGCTGCTGCTGCATCCTCCACATCTGTCCGGCCGCGTCCTCCACCCCCTCTTCCCCCAACATGGCTCAATCATCCATCAACATGTCTGATCTTCGCTCCGACTCCGTCGACAGCATTGCCCGTGAACTCGCAGGCAATCCGCCAACTTCGACCACCGCCACCCCGGAACTCGCAACTTTCCTCCGAACGTTGACCGCCCTCCAATCCTCCCTTGACACCATCAACACCACCATGGCCGCCATCTCCGACCGTGTCACCATGCTCGAGGGAAACACCCCCGCCATCACGGTCGTCACCACGACCACACCCTCCTCCTCCACACCCCAAACCACCCCCTCCTCCGAACAAGCATCCGCTTCAACCTCCACATCAACATCACCGCCATCTTCATCCACCACTACCTCCACTGTGGCCACTCCACATCCCCTCTCGCGCAAGGCGAAAACTCCCGCCGTCACACAGTCATCAACCATCCCCCCCCAATCAAAACCCCTCTTAGCCACCTCCACTATCACCTCAACTATCCCCAACTACACTCAGATTATCCCACAAGCTGTGTATCCCGCTCCTCCACTACTTCCCCCAAATGCACTCAACCCCACCAACCCCACCAATGATTTCACCCTGGTCGACTCCCCCAACCCCACCCTCGACTTCAATGCCCTTGCCGCCGTTACAAATAGAGAAGGCAAAATCCCCCCATCATTCCGCGCCAACGAGCTCCCCACCTTTTTGGGCCAACCCCATGAGGATGTTCTCCTCTTCCTCACCAAACTCCAACAAGCCTTCTTCATCCACGCCGTCCCTGTCATCCACTGGCTCCCCATCGCTGGCAGCCGACTCCTAGACAACGCCACTCGCTGGTGGTACACCGAAATGTCTAATCGCCACCACTCCGGTCTCCGGCCTCACACCTTCCTTGAGTGGGCCACCCTCATCACCTCCACCTTCCGCCCACAAAAAACGCTCGACGACTATATCGACCAATTCTGCCGGCTCCAACAAAACGGCCCAACCGACCGTTTTGTGCAATACGTCTGCTCGCTTCGTCAACATATCCCCGTTGATGTCATCAACGATTTCACCTTCATATCCGCGTTAAGCGCGTATGCCGCAAAGACCTAGCGGCTGCCCTTGTCCACGAGCCCCCCATGACCCTCGCCGACCTCCTCACTCGTACCCTCCAACTCAATCGCATCCTCTCCCACTACAAGACCGCACTTACATCGGCCCCTCCCCGCCCTCGCTTCTTCCACAACATCGCCTCCGAGGACACCACCTCCACCACCTCCTCGGACGAGTTCACTACACCGGACCCCGATGCATCTTCCGATTCACTCGACTCTTCATCCCTCTCTTCCGAGGAGCTCAATGTCGTCCAATTCATGAGGATGGGGCGCAGAGATCGCAGCTCTCAACCACCCTCATCTACCCCATCCTCCCGCCTCAAGAAACTCACCCCCGAGGAGYGCACCTACCTCCAAGCAAAAGGGGGTTGCTTCCGTTGTCGCCAATTGGGGCACCAACAAACCAACTGCCCCAACGCTGCACAATTCACCCACCAGTCCACCTCCACTCGACCCGCAACCTCTGCATCATTGCCCTCGGCAAGCGTGGGTCCCTCCTCATCATGAACACAGTCACCAGGACATCGGCCCAGCATCGACACCGCGTCTGTCGGCCCACCCATCGGTAACGTCCTCCGTCCCACCGATGGGTCATTTGGCATCGACCATTCGTCTGCCAACCCCTCCTCCGGTGACGCACATCCCACCGGACAATCTCCAGGCATCGCAGTCTACTCTGTCTGCCCCCCTCCCAACGATGTCCCCTATTAAGTCAGATAAACCCTCCACTGCCACGTGTTCTTTCACCCTCCTCCCTAACCCATCCGCCACCACTTTCACAAATCTTGTTGAGGAACGAGCCCGACATGATCAGCTCATTAGGTTAGGCCTCGAGCAACGCCGCCTCAACACTATGATCTCCTCTGCTTGTGTCGGATCCGCACAGTTCCAGCTCAAGTTCATTCCTGTTTCCCTCGGTGCATCGACGGTGAAGTTTCGGGCCCTCCTTGATATTGGCGCCACCGGCAACTTCATCACCAATGCCTGCGTCCACAAAGTCGGCTTATCTTCCACCGGCTATGACTCCCCGATCACTATCCGCCTAAGGGATAAGGACTCAGCCGTCATCGTCGATCGCACAGTCCCTGAGACCACCATGACTGTCGGCCCCCTTCGCAGTCAGGTCTCCTTCGATGTCATGCACCTTATGTGCGACATCGTCCTAGGGACCCCGTGGCTGGACCACTACATGCCCTGCTCATTCCACCCCTCCTTCGTCCGCCTCACCAACCCTCCCGACTCTCCCGTTGACATCCCCTACCTTCTTCCCCCTTCCACCCCACCCCCCGTCTCCCCACATCAATTCCTCCACATGTCCCGTGAACACCCTGACTCTGCTTACTATTGCCTTGTCATCGACCGCGAGCGTCCCNATTCCTCCACATGTCCCGTGAACACCCTGACTCTGCTTACTATTGCCTTGTCATCGACCGCGAGCGTCCCGAGGACTTGCTTCCAATGGACAAACCCGACCAAGATCCTCCTTCTGATCCCCATATCACCGCCCTCCTCTCCGAATTCAAAGATGTCTTCCCCGAGTCCTTGCCCGCCAGTCTACCTCCCGATCACGGTGTATCCCACACCATTGATCTCAGGCCCGGCCACTATCCTCCTTGTCGCCCCCCGTACCAGCTCTCCGTTCCCGAGGCCGAAGAGATGAAGCGACAACTTAATGAACTCCTTGAGAAAGGATTCATTAAGCCTAGCTCCTCCCCCTTCGGAACCAGTTGTCTCTTCGTTAAGAAGAACGGCACCTCGGAACTCCGCATGTGCACAAACTATCGTGCCCTGAACCGGATCACGATCAAGAACAAGTACCCACTCCCTCGCATATCCGAGCTTCTTGATCGCCTCCGTGGAGCCAAGTATTTCACCAAGATTGATCTCCACAGTGGCTTCCACCAGATCCGCATCCACGAGGAGGACACCCACAAGACCGCCTTTCGCTCTCGCTTCGGGCACTACAAGTTCCTTGTGATGCCCTTCAGACTCACCAATGCCCCCGCCACATTCCAATCTACCATGAATCACATCTTTCGCGGCCTCCTCAAAGTCCGTGTCGTGATCTACCTTGATGATATCCTCATCTTTAGCCCCACCTTCGAATCCCACCTCGAACACCTTCGCAAAGTTCTCTCCATCCTTCGAGAACAAAAGTTCTACGCCAAGCTCAGCAAGTGTACATTTGCTGCCCCTAGCGTAGAATACCTTGGTCACATTGTCTCGGCTGACGGCATCCGCATGGACCCCCAAAAGGTCTCCGCCCTCGTCGAGTTCCCACCTCCCTCCACCTTGACCCAACTTCGCTCATTCATTGGACTCGCCAACTATTACCGCCCCTTCATTCAAAACTTCTCCGACGTCTCCTACCTTCTCCATGAGCTCACCCGCGCCACCGAGTCCTTCACATGAACTGAACGCCGCCAAGCCGCTTTCGACAAACTCAAGCAACTCATCACCACCGCCCCCGTCCTCAAGATTGTTGACCCCACTCGCCATTTCTTCGTCACCACTGATGCCCCAGACTTCGCCATTGGGGCTGGTCCTGTCCCAGCATTTCCCTCCTGACACCACCGAGATCCCCTCTGTCAAAGATTCCCCTCCTCACTCAAAGTCCCCACCCGGCAAACACCCCATTGCCTTCGCTAGCAAGAAACTCCTTCCCGCGGAGATGAATTACCCCTCCAAGAGAAGGAACTCCTAGCCGTGGTCTACGCCCTCAAAGTCTGGCGCCCGTACCTCGACGGGCAATACTTCACCATCCGCACTGACAACACAGTCGTCTCCTCCATCCTTACCAAGAAAGACATCAGCCCCCGCCAAGCCCGATGGCTAGACTTCCTTGCCCAGTTCACCTTCACCATCTGCCACACCCCCGGCAAAAGCAACCGCGTTGATGATGCCCTCTCCTGTCGCCCCGACCACAAGCCCCCGGAGAAAGTCTACGCTGCCATGACCCACATTCAACTTCTTCCCTCGTTACATCGCCGCTACACCCAAGGTTACCTCTCTTGCCCAGACTTCACTTCCATTTACCACCAACTCCGCAACCTTGACTCAGTCCCTGACTACTCTCTCCATGACAATCTACTCTACATTGACACAAAGGGCACTCGCCGACTCTGCATCCCTGACGCATGTGGTCTTCGTACCCAGCTCTTGGCCGAGCACCACGGCGCCAAGACCGCTGGCCACCTCGGTTTCCAGAAAACCTTCGACACCATCTCCCTCTACTTCCATTGGCCTTCTCTACTCGCCGACGTCAAAGCATACATCCGCTCGTGCCCCACCTATCAGGTCGTTAATCCCTCGAACCGGGCCAAGCCCGGCAAGCTCCAATCATTGCCCATCCCTACCCATCGGCGGTAGTCCATCTCCATGGACTTCGTGTGCAGCCTCCCCAAGACCGACCGTGGGCATGATTGCATCTACGTCATTGTTTGTCGTCTGACCAAATGCGCCCACTTCATTCCTTGTACCACCTCGCACAATGCCAAAGACATCGCCATACTTTTCTTCGATCATGTCGCTCGCCACCACGATCTCCCCGAGAACATCATCAGTGACCGCAATCCCCTCTTCCTATCACAGTTTTGGAAACACCTCTTCCAAGCCTACGGAACCATGCTCAAGTATAGCACTGCATTCCACCCCCAGACCGATGGCTAGACCAAGAAGATGAACGATACTCTCCAAAGAATTCCACGGAAGTATTGTCATCCACACCAACACGACTGGGATCAATTGCTCACAGCCGCCGAGATTGCCTACAACAACGCTGTCTGCCCCTCCACTGGCATGTCCCCTTTCTACCTCAACCTTGGCAACCATCCCCGCTTGCCCTCTGATTTCTTGCTTCCCTTGCAGCTCAGCCCCTCCACCCCTTGCCCCTCTCTCAATGAATGGGTAGCAACAATGAACAGACTCCTCAGAGAAGCAACCGAAGCCCATGCAAGAACACAAGAACAACAAGCAAACAAGACTAACAAACACAGATGTGACGTGCCATTCAAAGTAGGGGGCAAAGTCTGGCTTTCTGCCAAACGCTTTGAGCCCGAACAAGGCTTCTCCAAGAAACTCTCGAACAAGTGGCTCGGTCCCTTCCCCATCATTGAACAAACCTCTCCTGTGAATTACAAACTTCAGCTTCCACCTGACATGCGTTGCGTCCACCCAGTCTTCCACGTAGAATACCTCAAGGAATACCACGAATCCCCGCCCCAGTTCGCTGACCACCCTTATCCTAGACCTCCACCAATTATGTTTCCAACAGGCCCAGAATTCATCGTCGAATCAATCATAGGACGAAGAACAACTCAAGTATCAGATCACCCGGAACCAATCACCGAACGCAAAGTAAAATGGACCGGATACCCTGATGAAGAATCAACATGGGAACCCCTTGATAATCTCCAGAATGCCATGAAACTTGTTCGTGCCTATGATCGTGCCTAACCTGTATCCTAACTATACCTCGGCATAAACCCTAAACCCTCGCTTAAAACCCTGCTACAACCTCGCAACCTTGCTCTACACACACACTTGAACCCAACCCACCTTTCCCTCGACCCTGATTCTTGATGTCTGATCTGCCCTGCCCTCGCCTAGCCTTGTCCCATTTGTCCTCTCCACTACCTTGTCTCTCTTGTCCAACGCTTGTGGACCTGCGTGACGCCGACGATAAAGGATCTTATGGCAAACGCATGAGGACGATGGCCTGATGCCTCACTGATCATGGAGATTATGCATCTGGTTTGGCCACCATGCCGTTTCATCTGCCGGCATCCTGACTCACAGACTTACTAGAGCAGCAACTTGTGACATGGATCTTTGCATCAGTCTGCGACTTCCTTGCTTCCAGATCACACCTCATTGCAGTTTGTGTACCGGACGCACCCAAGCACTTGGACTTTGGACATTTGAACTACTGCTACGCTTCTTGGACTTCTACCTGTCGCAGCCGCTAAGGACCGCTTCTACCACCTACTCCAAGACCTGATCAAGACCGCTGCAGATCCCCTTTCAAGACACTTGGACACTTTGTTCCTACATGAGATTTTGCTTCCCACTCCTTCGGACATACCAGCCCCTGCATCCTGAACAAACACTTTCATTTTTCCTGACAACCCCGTAGAACATCATTAGAAAATCCCTGTTCCCCTAACCTTTGTTTCCCTTACTCACTAGAACATCAATAGAAATTCCCTGTTTCCCTCACCATTGTTCCCCTTACCCACTAGAACATCAATAAAAATTCCCTATTTTCTTGGACATTGTTTCCCCTTACCCAGTAGAACATCAATAGAAATCCCCTGTTCCCTGAACATTTCTTAGCTTCCCCTGTAGACCTACCCAGTTACATCATACCTTCACCTGTGCAGAACATCTGACAGAATACCCTGTGACTTGCATCACTCCCCTTCTCCTTTTCCGACCAGTGATCGGCCCCATCCCGTCCTTCACAGTTCCTTTTTGTTTCCTTAGGTTTTTGGCAGCCGGGACGTTGCCTTTCGGAGGGAGGGGATAGTGTTACGAACTCCGCCAGGGCTCGACCCCTGGTCTATTTTGTTGCTGTTTTTGCTACATCCCATTTTTGGCCTGGCACCCTTTTTCCAAACCCCTCCTTTGGTACCGTCGGATTTAAGACAACTGGCGCAATGCTACAATTCGGGCGCCACTTTCAAATACCACATTTTTCCGTTCTGCCCTCGGGGCTTTTGCAGAGATGCCCCTGGTACCGTACGTGTCACCGACACTTATACCGATTCCCCGTACAGTACGGGCAACCAGTCTCGTACCAGTTTCAGCTGCTGTACTCGTACTCAGTGTGACTTGATCGTGTTTTCGGCATTCGGAATCCAAGACTTCGACTGTGTCCTTGCCACTGTGCCTGCGTCTGACCCTCAGTCGTGTCAAGTGAGTGTGTGTGTGTGTGTGCTCTCCCTCTCTCCCTCTCTCTTCCCTCTCCCTCGGCTCTCCCTGTCTCCCTCAGCCTCGCACTCGTTACACACGTACTGATCTAGTAATTCAAAAGTTTTTTATCATTGGGTGAGTGATCACGAGATTCTGTTGTTTATAGTTAGCGATAGAGACACCCGGTTCACTAGTCAAAACTGGCAAGAATTGATGAAAGTCTATGGGTCAAAGTTGCTGATGTCATCTGGCCGTCATCCAGAGACTAACGGTCAGACCGAACAGATGAATAAGATCCTGCAACAAGTTTTGCATATGTACATTAGACCCGATCAAGTCAATTGGGATGAGATGTTGCCCAAGGTAGCCATTGCCTATAATAACAGTGTGCACTTAGCCATGTATCGCACTCCCAATGAGCTTCACAAGTCCTTTAGACCGCGCAAACCGTTTGAGGGACTTAATCGGGACCAGATTCACAGGCTACCGCCCGGTACTAGAGAGTTTGCGATTCAGCACGAGAAGGAGTTAGCTACCGTTGTAGAGAACCTCAGGAAGGCCCAACACCAAATGATAGAACAGGCTAACAAGCATCGTCGCAAGTCACAGTTTCAAGTAGGTGACCTGGTCTTTGTCAAGTCCAAAGAGTTTGCTCCTGAGGAAAACATCTCGCAGAAGTTACTGCCCGCATATAGAGGACCGTGGCCAGTTCTAGAAGCTAAGGGCGAAGAGGATGGGCCGTCCTACACAGTAGGGATCCCAACACACCTCCACAACTACCCCGTGTTTCATGCATCAAAGTTGCTGCCGTGTGTCACAAGCCAACAGTTCCCATCTAGAAGACCCATGATCCCTCCGGACATGGATGGGAGATATGACATTGAAGGCATTGTAGGTGAAGACGTATTTAGAACAGGAGGTAGAGGTCGTTCACAGAAACCGTACAAGGTCCGATTTGCTTATCAAGAACCCGAAGACGACCGCTGGTTTACTAGAACTGAACTTCTAGAATCAGCTCCCGATGTAGTGAGATCCTATGAGAGAGAAAAAAAGGGTAAAGGTCCTGCCTTGGACTGAGTTATTCTCAGAGGACCTCGAATTTAGGCCGGCGGGAGTGAAACGGTATTCACCTGCTAGCAGTAGCAGATGCAGATCCCAGGGCTCGATCCCTAGTTCTCACTTTACCTGTGTACAGTCTCTGTGTCGACCCTGATAGTTGAACCCGTGACCTGTGTATCTGCACCAGTTAGCAGGCTTTCGTAGGTCCGTAGGTTGTAGGAGTTCGAGATGTAGACCTGTTGTTAGTAGGTCCTAGAAGTCATAGCTGTAGGACTTCTGAAAGGTCAAGGTCGTAGCTGCTATAGTCCTGAAGGGTCAAGGTCGTAGCTGCTACAGTGTCGAAGGGCCAAGTCCATAGACTTCCGGAAGGTCCGGAAGTGGCCCTTCACATGTTGCTCACAGTAGGCTAGAAGCAAGTGGGCAAGTGGTGGAATCCACCCGTGCTGAGTCAGCGGTACCCAGTCCCAGTCAGCCCTAGTCCAGTCAAGCAAGTATCGTATGGGACTGTGTGCACCACGGGCATGGGAAAGGGGCAGACCAACGAGTTACAAAAGTATAAGTCAAGAGGCAGCGCCCAGCCATTCATTCATTCCTGCGTAAGCCATGCAGAAGCGCTGCCACAACGACTTCTGCGAGGTGGTCTGCAGTACGCCCGAAGACGAAGTGGGCCGAAGGAGAGCTTAGCCATAGCGGTAGAGGTAGTAGTGGCCATAACCGCCATAGCTGGGAGATGAGTGTAGCGTGTGTGTGCGTGTGTGTACACTGAGTTGCGTGTGGGATATCCAGGGTGATGTTGAGTTGAGTGTGTGTGAACAGGGGAGTTGAGTAAAGTGAGGCGCTGATGCGCCATAGCCATCTGAAGTGAGCTTGTATCTGAACTGTGTTCTTGGTTACCATATCTTTGAGCTTTGAGTGGGCGCTTGTCGCCAGTTTGCTGCGCTACCTGTTTACATGCATGTGAAGTGTGAGAGAAAGCGAGTCTGATTGCATATATATATATATATATATGTATATAGTATATATATATATATATATATATATATATATATATATATTATATATACATATACAGGGTTGCCAGGCCGAACGTACGGACGCCCCTAAGTTGAACCCCAAACGTTCGGGCGTTCGGATCCCCGTACGGGGCCTGAACCTGAAGGGGTTCGGACCCCGCAAAAACATATTTTGACACCTAAATATTATTCTTTTTTTCTGATTTTTTTCTTGTGACTTCTTTGTGATGTAAGGTATGTCCCTTTTAATTTTGAAGCTATTTTGTTTAGCCAAAAAAACATGAAAAATGGGCAAAGATGGTGGTGTCAAAACTTGCTCTCCCACTCACTAATTTGTTTTTCCTCTCTTTTCACTTTTTGTTTCTCCTTTATTTCGGGGCATGAAAAAAATTATTTTTTTTCAAACTTTATTTGTAGATTCTCAATAATGTAAGATACACATACATAAATTTTCATGGCATTTGACACAGTCAAAAACAAATGAAAAATCGCCAAAGATGGCGGTGTCAAAAACGTGCTCGCCCACTCAATAATTTCATTCTCGTTTTATGCCTTACTATTCTTTCTTAATCATTCTTAAGCAAACAGCGGGTCTGGTGTCACGCCCCCGTGAAACCCTGCTCCGAGTGTTGGGAAAAACGTTGGGACTGGCGGCGGGGCCCAACGAACACTCGCGGCTGTTGGGATCGGCGGGCAGGCGGGTTGGACGGCTGGGTAGAGCTTTCGAGAATCCGCGCCTGGCCGATTCGTGAAAGTTCTATCCGCCCGTCCAACCTGCCTGCCCGCCAATCTCGACGCCGGGAGTGTTCTTTCGGGTCCTCCGAAATCTGCGCCTGGCCGATTCGCGAAAGTTCTATCCGGTCGTCTGACCTGCCTGCCCGCCAATCTCGACGGCCGGGATTGTTCTTTCGGGTCCTCCGAAACGAGTCATTCATCGGGCCTGCTGTCTGGTATTTCAACCCATCTCGTGCTTTGCCGTGTTTGACCGCGCGGTTCGAGACTTCGCTTCGACGTGCATGTCTCGTGCTTTACCGTGTTTGACCGCGCGCTTCGGGATTTCGCTTCGACGTGCATGTCTCGCAGCGCGCGCGCGCGCGCGCGCGCGCGCGAGAGAGAGAGAGAGAGAGAGAGAGAGAGAGAGAGAGAGAGAGAGAGAGAGAGAGAGAGAGAGAGAGA
>BFEA01000637.1:120200-130504 GCA_003427395.1 Chara braunii | reverse complement strand
GAGAGAGAGAGAGAGAGAGAGAGAGAGAGAGAGAGCATTCTATTTTTTTTCTTAGCAAGATGGTTGTGCAACGATGAGAGCGGATGTGCTTTTTTTTTTTTTTTTTTTTTTTTTTTGAGTGTTGTTGTTGCTGTTTTTTTCCCGGAGGACATTGCCAGGAAGGAGAAATGGGAGAGGTGAAGATGAGGAAAGAACAACGAAGGGGAGGCGGAAGAGTCCACGTGCCGGACAATGGGAAGGGACAGGAGACTGCTCTTTGTTTTTTCACATCTTCATGAAATGTTACATATCTTCCATGACTTTTTCCAATTGTGGTTGGCCTCATCCACGTCTCTGCGTCTTTTGTTTTCTCCCTTCTCCTCGTGTCTCACATTTTATACTCTTCTCGCCGCGGGCGAAGCCGCAGCGGGTCCACTTGCTTTTTGAACTTTTTCTAATTTTCATTATTATTATTTAGTTTTAGTACTTGATTTTTATTTGAAATTTGGTAAAGAATTTGGATGTAACGTTGAGGCAAATGTTGTTTAGTTTATTCTTCTGCATAACATATATATTTTTCAGATTTTTTGGAATTCTGTTTTTGTTTTTGTTTTTTTGTTTTTTTTTTGGGTCCGTGTTCGGCCAAACGGCTGAACGCGTCGAGAGGGGGTGCCGAACGTTCGGGTGTTCGGGTTCGGTTTGCTTGGCCCGTCCCGAACGCCGGCAACCCTGTACATATATATATTATATCAATTCATATGCATAATATATATATACATATATATATTTCAAATTTCAGGAAGGAAAACGAGAAAAACATAAAAAGGCGAAAGAAGAAAGGTCAAGGTGGGAGGTAAACAAGATAAGAAGTAAGGGAGAAGAGATGATTTGGAGAAGGTGAGGTGAGAAAGTGATGCTAGATTACAACAGAAGGGGCGGCATCCACGCCATAGGGTGCAACACGGTGAAGAAGAGGGTGGGAAATGTTTCAGATAAGCGGGGGGAACAGCAGAAAGGAGGTGGAGAATGTATGAGGGTTAGAGAAGAACAGGGATAAGGGGGGTTGATCGGGGTTCGAGTTTGACTGGGGAAGGTGGAGAGAGAGGTTACAAAGTTGAGGGGAAAGCAGGTGGGATGAGAGGGGGCATGAGCGTAGGGGGAAAGAGGTGAGATAATTAAATCAAGATGAGAAAAAGGGGGGGAAAGATGATAGATTAGTGATAGAACGAGAAATGATGGAGAAAAAGGGGGAGGATGGAAGAATGAGGGAGGGAGAGAGATGAATAGTGGGGGGGCAAGTGATACTAATCTCGGATTTTGACCGGCAGATCATCTGATGGTAGGGGAGCCCTTTGGGGAGAAGGGAGTCTTGAGAAAGCAGTTCCTGATGCGGCAAAACTGCCATAAGGGTGGTAAGATCTGATAAAAAGCATCAGACCTGTGAGAAAGTTCCGAAGGTATGGCTGAGCTCCATACCAGCCACCCATTTTTAGATGGCAGCACAGCCCCCTACTAGGGGGGTCTTCAAAAAGTGCTCCAAGCTCTGCCATGTGCCACTTCCTGATAACCACGTTGGCGGCCAGCAGCTCTTCCTGAGGGCCACGTTGGCTGGCAGCAGCTGTGCCGGGAGGGGGTGGGAGGCAAATAGCTGTGCTACTGCTGCTGCTGCTGTGCTGCCTACTACTGCGCGCTGTGGAGAGTGGGAGCAAATAGCACTCAACTGCTGTTTCCTTCACAGACAGCTCACAAATGCTTTGTGGCCAGTGTGTTAGTGCACTAGCCACATGTGTGCGTGGGGCTCCTTCCCAGGTTCAAAACCTGGCAGCTGTAGATATTCCAAGATCTTTAAAAAATCAAAGATCCGGATGCAGTTGGCCTTGGCCGCTGATGCGCGCACCGGTCTCTGAGCAGTGCACGTTGCACTCTCCCCAGCGACAGGCTGGGGGAACGGCACTGGCTCCGCACACCACAAAGCAGCGTGGTGGGATCTGAACAGCGGCGGTGGGGATCTGCTGCGCCGCTGCGGGATGCCGCCAGGGAAGCAGTGGAGCTTTGCACTGTGTGGCAATGGACGGCGGGCGGGTGGGAGTGCCACTGGGAAGCAGCAGCAATAAATGTGGAAATACACCACATGGCAGTGGATGGTGGGCGGCGGGGAAAATGGTGCAGGCGGGGTGCTGGCAGTGGCAGGGCGTGATGGCAAGGGTGCTGGATTGATTCTACCCAGTGCTGTTGGGTTGCTCGCGCCCCTGATCACTTGGGGATCACGGGGTGCTGGCAGTGGCAGGGTGCGATGGCGTTGTTCTGTGTTGTCATCTTGCACTCCACCATCGTTGTCCTCATCTGCGTCTACATCGTGCTTGCTTCCCATGGAGGGAGCAGGAGGATCTCGATCCCATTCCGATGCCAGCGTGATGGGATCTGCCTTGGCTGGGAGATTTTGTCAGTCGTGAAGAAGAGGAGGGTGAACGTGGAGATGGTGGTGAAGAAGGAGTGCTGTCAAGCATGGAGGCAGGACATAACACACACCTCACACACACTGTACATGAGATACTCCAAGACCCGCAATGTGGAATCCAGAATGACCAAATGACAGAATTCCAAGTCCTTCGCAGGCACATAGCCAGAATAGCCCGGCTTTAGGCCAGGGAAAAGAGTACCGCGGCAGGCAGGCAGTGAACTTGTAGTTATAAAACTCCTTATGTGAAAGGTATGTAGATAGAGATACTCTCATTATGTTTATGCATTGGGTGAAGGTAGGGACCGTGGTATCGCACCAATGCGTACCATAATTGTATTCCCAGATGTCTTCAAGAGGATAACCGTTCTTGTTCCTCCCCCCGAACAATATCAGATCCCCTTGCACCCCAGCCAATGTGTGCTCCTTCCGTGCAGCAGGAGCACTCTTGAGTTCAGACAGAGGACTTAAGTCCGTCCATGTATTGTTCTCAAAACTGAACCTGCATAGCACAAATGTTGGTCTTTGGCAGTGTCAGTTGACTTCTCAGGTCTGCGAGTAATCACCACCAGCTATGTCTTCAGGTACCTGGATGGGCAAACAAATGTTGGCTACAAGCCTCCAGTTCTTACCAGATTGCAGACTACCAACACCTCTACTCTTGCCGACGGTGCTCTGCTGAGGCAACCACTCTCCTATGATTCATGGACATAAGGAACATACGATGTTACTACTTACATAACATTCACATAAAGAAACAGGATGAGAGAACATTGGTTACCTGACAAGTATGGATTGGCATCATAACAGGGTCCTTTCCCCTTGGGTGTGTCCATCCTGCGCCCCTAGAGGTGATGGGGGAATCCCCTTGGGAATGGTGGATTGGCTTTACCACAGCTGCCTGAATTACCAGCTGCAGGCCAATTCAGGCTTCAGTTGGCAACCGAAGTGGCAGAACTGCTCGTTTTCCTTTCTATGAAGTACAAGACAGGCATTCCTTTGACGATAGGTGACAGTTCTCTTTGCCCTGCCTTTGCAAAAGCTAAACATGAGTCAAAAAAAGAACTTAATGAGCTGCTGGCACCTGTACCAGCTCAAGGTGCCAGGGACTTATAAAGTTCATATGTTTCAGAGCATTTGTAGATTAGCTGAACTCAGCTGAGATCTTTTTTTTCTTGTTTTTCCTTAGAAAGAAACATGATTGCCCAGTCCTTCGCTGGCATCCGAAACACGATTGCCCAGGAGGTGATGACAGCACCCCGGAGATCGTACTTTACAGTAAACCAAATCAAGGTAGAGACAGCATCCTGAATAGCTATCCTCGAAGTCCAGTCCCACATCCCCCTTCAGAATCAACCAGCTGCTATGTCTAGTGTAAAGGAGACACTGTGCGCAATATTAACTTCTGGAGGTTGTGCAGGGGAAGCCATCAAATGAGAACACCAAGTTCCGAAATGCAAAAGCTCATAGAACACCAAGCCTGACTGAGCTGAGTTGAAAGCAGAGTTACCGAGGCGGACATCACTCCAATCAGGAACAAGCTGGACACTGAAGTCACATGACAAAGAACTCCAATAAGCAATACAACAATAATGTAGTAGCCGTGCTGAGATGTCGCTGCCTTGGACTTCTCTCCATTCCTACCACACACACTAGCCTACTACTCTCAGCACTCTCTCTATCCACATTTCACATGCCAGATGGTGCTGAGGAGTCTGCTCACACAGGTACACGTCATTGACAGCACGTCAGCACAACCAGTTCCTACTGTCTTCCTCACCTACTCTGAAATCCGCTACTACATCCTGCTACCAATGGGAGTTGCTAGTGAAGCAGCCACCAGTTGCCTCGTCTCGCCCGAGCGTCATCTGGCCACAATGCATTGCTCTAGAGCTGCTGCATGCTGCCGATGCCCTAATGCAATGAATTGCAGTTCTCAGCTGCAATGAGCCTCGAAGCTCATCACACGATGGAGTACTCACACCAGCATACATGCCACACAGATTGTCTTGTCACTCATTTGCACAAAGAGAAGATGAGTAGTAGAACAGAAAAACGCAGCTCAATTATCTCAACCAGAATTATCACAACCAGATTATAGAGAGAGAATCAAGAGTTCAACTGTCCAGTGCTTCACAGGATTACAAGCCTGCTTCGATCATCAAGAGTCTCAGCATCTGCGCTCATCAGCGCTTGTCTCCAACACCAAGTTCAACACTCTTCAGGTAAGTATCCACCATAGCTTACTCTCTCCCCCTCTTTCCTCTTTCTTACTTGATGGATCCAGTTTTCTCTCTTTACAGTCTTCCTCTTCTCTCACTTGTGCACTCCCTACTACTAACACACACATGAGGATCAGCTCTGAATACCACTCACTGCTCTACTACTACTAACCACCACTATATTGCCTTCTAGTGCTGGCGCAGCTGTGGCTGCCTTCTACTCTGCCAGCGTCTACTTCCTCTCCCTCAGCTCTACTCGGCGCTGCTCTCTGGCATAGCGCAGCTCCCACACTAGCGCACAAGTGCACAAGCACTTCCACACTCTCGTGCGAATGAGCATCTGCCCGAGTGGTAGGCTGGCCAGTCCTTTTGTAGTCTTGAAATGCACTTCAACTCGTGCCAGCCTCTGCTTCTGGTGGCCTGACTGGTTCCGGTACCACATCCTCACGGCCTGTCTGCTTCTGAATGTCAAGGCCTGGAACCTTCCCGAATTTCCATGGGTCTGCTGCTGCTTGGGCCTTTGGGTCATGACTTTTCATTTGTGATCATGACTTTTGACTGTGGACTGTGACTCCTGCCCCTGGGACACCACCCTTACCTGTGGAACTGCCCTCTTACTCGTGAGATGTGACTCTTCAATATGACTTTTCATTCTGAGGTGCGACTCTTGCCCCTAAGATGTGACTGTTCACTGGGTTCCTGTTGGACTGGACTCCTGAGGTGCCCGATTGTGACTTTTCTGAATTTGACGAGCTCGGTCTCTCTTAACCAGGCCTCTGACCCTGAGATCCGAATTTGGGGTCTGAATCGTGGAAGGCCTTTCACAGCGGGCTGTGCACTAAAGTAGGACTGATTTGTAATTTTTCCTAGGTCTAGGGTGTCTAGGGTCCTAATGGTAGTGCAACAGGCCTTGTCCCTCATAGGGACTTCTCCGTAATCAGGCATGGTCTGTTAGGTGCCCATACCCCCCCCCGCTGTTTTGGCTGAAACCCTTTGCCTGAATGCAGTCCAGATTGGCTGCTGCGCTAATTCAGCGCCAAGGCAGGGCTTCGTCTTCATCCTTGGTGGAGAGTTGACGGCCATAGCTGGGCCGTTTTGCTTGCTGTCAGCCAGCGCAGGGCATCAGGCCCTGAGCGCTACAAGTTGTCTCCCTTTCTGTGCCTGTTGGGGTCAACAGAGCTGCCGTCAAAGCTCTTCTTTGAAGTGTTCTTCGAAGTGGCAGCCATCTTCACCTTCATCAAGTTGGTCCGCTTCTTCTTCATCCTGGGAGATGTGCTCCCCTACTGAGTGGACACTCCATCTGCAGTGGGCTTCGAGGTTGGTGCAGAGTGGCGTGTTGGGTTCAGGGTGTGTGTGGCAAGTGGTGGGCTTGATAGGTTGGGCGCTGGAAGTGGAAGAGGCACCATAGCTAGAGCTCGACGTTGAAGGAGGAAGAAGAAGTCTCCTATACTTGATGAAACTCGGTCTGTAATTGGTTCGTGGGTGTTTTAACATAGTTGAGATCCTGGGAAATTCGTGTTGCTGATTGAGTTGAGGAGAGACCGTATCAATCAGAATCCATTGAAATCAATTCTAATTTTGGTTTTGTGAGCTTCCACTGTGTATTCTCATCATCCGGTTTGGTGTGGATTTCTCTCTCCAAGTCTACTTGTCATTGTGCACATGTACGGGAACATGTGAATGCCATGTTGGGATTCGTTTTCAATCAGGCACATAACACTTTTTATGTGCTCGGCCCAGCAGCCTCCCTCCTTTTGTCACTTCTGGAGGCTGCGGTCTGCGTCCCAATGGGCTGTGCCTGATGCCCACTACCGGGTCCCATCTTGTGTAACTAACTGGAGGTTAGGCCTACTGGCTGGCGCCTGTCGCAGGTCCGGTAGTACCCCTGCTTGGTCTTCCCTTAGGGCGAGCTTCCTTTTTCTCAGGCCTGCTTTCACTTGGGGTGGCCTGGGCTTTTCTTTTCACGGGCAGCCACTTTGGGCATGCCGAGGCCTGAAGCCTCGCAGTTGAGGCTGATGGAGGTATTATGTGCAGAAATTTAGTTTATCATCCCAGTTCAAACCCACCTCCCCCTTCAAAATTAACCAGCTTACCATATGTAGTGTGATGCAGACAATGTACCCACTGCTAACCTCGGGCAGATACCTGAGGTTTATGAAATATGTTATGATACTGGGCATCTAGAAGTGCAATAACACAAAGAAAGACAATGTCGCTCAATTGCAATTGAAATGAAATAACTCAGAAAGAGAAATAGACAAAGGGAGACGAAGAATTAAGAGTGGAAGAAGAAGAAGAAGATGTACACCAGCAAAGACCAATGTCAAATCCTCCTCCATCTCGCCATCACCTTCAACCTCCTTATCTCTCCCAACTCCTGTTCAATAAATAACAATAATAACAGTTACAGAATGAACCAGAACCAATGTCCGAATCTCCTCCTTACAGCCAGCAACTCATGAGGTCCAACATAGTCATGCCCTACACCGTCTTCCACTGCTATGCCAGATTAGCGAAGCCTTGCTCTGATGTTCAAAGGCTACTATGGCCGCCATGCCTATCTCTGCACTGAAGTCTTCCTAGATGAAGCCTATCCCCTATGGGGCCTTCTAGGTGCAGCGCCAACGAAGAAGATGAAGATGCCATCCACCATAGCTGGGTAAGCACCCCTGTCACTCTCCTCCTTGCTCACCTTAATCCTCCTCCTCCTCCTCCTACACCCCAGAGTCTTTGTTGCATACTCGTGAAACACAGTCATAAGTATGGCAAAGATTCCCAGAACCGACCAGATAATACAGAGTAAATACAAATACAGCGGAAGACTTGAGATACATGGACTGACTCTGACCTGACTCAGACTGCAATCGAACACTCTCAATCATTCATCAGGGGTGTGAAAGCCCTGGCCTTGGACACAGACGAAAGGCCAGGGTCTGAGACCATCCACGGACGAATGGAGGGAGGAGAGAGACGAAGGGAGGAGGAGAGGGAAGATGTTGCATACTGTAACGTGCAGACCAGAACAAGAAACGACCTTTCAATACAAAGTACAAGATAACACAGCGGAAGACTTAGATACCAGTGATCCGAACAATCAATGTTGTAATGCAGCCCTGAACATACATCATCATCATCGTTACAAGGTGTGAATGGGTCTGGCGCTTCACACAGGAAGACAGCGCCAGCCCATACCATACACAGATGAAGAGGAAGGGGATAGACGAAGAGGAGGGGGAAGATGGGAATGTCGTCAACACCAAGTCTTCGACACAAGCCCAAATAGTCCCTCGTCGGAATGTCGGAATCCCAAATGTCAAGTCTGGATCCAATGCCGTCAAGTCTCAAGTCACAACTCTGTCTGTCTCTGTCGTAGTCTGAGAAGTCAGGTGGCGAGAGGGTGAGAAGAGAAGGTGGACTTAGAAGAGGAAGAAGAAGAACTCTCTCTCTCTGTGTGTCCAGTACTAACCTGTGAAGTTGGCGCCTTGATGCAGGTACCATGAAGATGGAGCTGGGGCGATGGCACCACAGGTAAGTAACACTGGCCTCCGCTAGTCTCTCTCCCACTCTGCGATCCACCACCTACCAGCGCCCAGCGCTGAAGACTACAGCTACAGCTATGGCGCCCAGCGCCGAAGACTACAGCTAGCGCTACCACTACTGCCTAGCACTAAAGACTACTGCAGCGCTCCTCCTGAGTGCTGCGGCCGATCTCCTGAAGACTACCTCGTGCCTACTGAACTACCTCCCCGTGAAGTGCATGGGAACTTCCTATGTACTACGGGTGTGCCTCCTGAGCCTGCCGAAGGGAGGCAGGGGCTGCAGCTGCAGCTCCTGCTCAACTCGTGAGGAACAGGCTATTTCTTGCCTGTTCCGCATCCCTGTTTACGTGCCTGAGTCTTAGGGGCAGGTCGAAACAATAAGGGCCTGAAAATGGCCCTCCGTTTCAGGCTGAAAACTCTGGGTCTGAAAAGACCCAGAAATAGGCTGAAACGGGGTAGGGCCTGCAGGCCCTCGTTTTTCAGCATCCAGGCTGAAACGAACGGGGCCTGTAAGCCCTAAGTTTTAGGCTTTTAGGCTGAATGTCCGGGACGGGCCCTGCAGGGCCCGTGTGGCTAAGCAGTATGCCACCCCCCCCCCTCCTTGAAGAACCGAGCTTACCTGCGAGGGCGAAGCTGTCTGTCTGAGGGAGGGACCACAGTCCGGGTGGGAGGGGCTGGTCGTGAAGCTTCCTGAGCTAACCTGCGCTTTTCATAATGGGCGTAGATCAGCGGTGCGGATGCTTTCAAATCTGCGCCTGAAATCCACCGAGTGTCGTCGCGATCGCATGCTTGAATGTGACTTTGTACTGCCGCGGCTTGCTGCCGTACTTGCGATCGGAGATGACGCGGTCAACTTCCTGATGGCCATCCATAGAAGTAGGGTCCTGCGATCGTCGGTTCGGAAAGTCGTCGCTCTTGGCTGGCGTGTATGTTGCCAGCTTCGAGGCGTGGAAGACCGGATGGACCGTCAGATGCTCTGATGCTCTGGAATGTTGATCACAAATGAAGGGCCATCGGGCTCATCGCCCGCGGCTGCTGTCACAGACCAAGGTCCAAACCACTTGGGAAGCAGTTTGCGTGAAACATCCTGTTCCAGTGCAAACTCTTCCGCGGAGACCCAAACCAGATCACCGKCRCGGATGGGACATGGTAAGCGACGCCTGTTGGCTTGCTGCTGCATGCGGACTTGAGCCTTTTGCATATTTGCGCGGGCTTGAGTCAGCAATTCCCTGTACTTCCAGGCGGAAGCGGGAGAGCAGGCAGCGTCGATGTCGGCTGGTCAAGGGAGGAGAAGGTCTGCGAAGATCCGGCCTTTCCGTCTACCGTGGTGCAACTCGAATGGAGTCGCGCCGATTGCCGGATGCACCGAAGTGTTGTAGGCGAACTCGATGTCGGGGAGGCGGTCAACCCAATCTTTCTGGTCCGGACAAATGAGCGTACGAAGCATCATTTGAGCGGTTTGATGTGCCCGCTCCGTCTGCCCGTCTGTCTGCGGATGTCGAGCCGAACTTGGTTTCATTGTTGTGCCGGACTCCTGCATGAGAGCAGTCCAAAATGCCGACATGAAACGAGTGTCGCGGTCGCTGACAATGTCTTCTGGTACACCGTGGCCACAGGAGGCGTGCCAGCTCGGGAGCCGTGGAGTAGTACTTGCAAGGGAGAAAACGCGCGTACTTACTCAATCGGTCCACAACCGTGAGGATGTCGTCGTACCCAGGCCGGTCGCGAGGAAACGGACCGGTGACGTCCATGGCAATGGAGAGACCGGGTTCCCGTGGGATAGGCATCGGGTGTAACTCGCCGCAGGGATTGCGGTTGCGGGGCTTGCTGCGTCGGCAAACTTCGCAAGAGTCGCAATACCGAGTGACATCGGTAATGAGGTCGGGCCATCGGAATCGCTGTCGAAGCCGTGCAATAGTGCGGTTGACTCCGAAATGGCCGGCGAGTCGTGAATCATGGTACTCGCCGAGGAGCGAGTCCGAAGACGACGGTCGCATGGGACACATAGTAAGTCCTTGCCTCTCGAGTGGAGGAGCAAGTACCCGTCGGCAATGCGGCAATGGCTGGCCGGCGGGTGATCCGAAGATAGCTGTGCATAGAGCGTGC
>BFEA01000637.1:75566-85841 GCA_003427395.1 Chara braunii | reverse complement strand
GGGCGGAGGAACAGAGGGAGAGAAGGCAAAACCTTCCTTCCCGGTACCTGATCCGGTAGCTATGGCGCGGCAAGGCCACTGCGCTGTTCCTTCTCGCTGCTGCGCTCGTCTTCTCCTCGCTGCTTGCGCTAACGCTGTTGCGCCGCGCTAATCTCACTAACGCTGCAAGGCTGCACTAATCCTGAAGACTAACTCCAACCTCACTAACCTCTAACCTCCCTACTGAGGCTGGTACCCAGCCTTTTGTAGTGCTGGGCCGGCCCCCTACCTGCTGGTACCTACCGGCCTGGACCGTTGATCTGATCAACGGTCCAGATTCGAACTGGACTTGGCGCCTAACGTGGCAGCCTCTGAACTGCGCCGCCGGTAGGTCCTATGCTGGACCGGCACCGGCCTTGTGGCCGTTGGCCTGGGCCTCTACCCCTGGCCTGTCCGAAACGTCGTGCCCCTGGCCTACCTCGACCTCATCTGAATCGTCGTCCCCTTAGGCCTACCCTGCCTACCTGGAACCGGGCCCTAACTGGGGCCCGTGTGGCTCAGAATGCCACAGTCTTCCTTCCTGGTCCACTCTACCACTGCTGAAGTGGAGGGGCCGCCTTATTCCTTCCCAGCGTTGGACACACCAAGCACTTGCTCTGATAGTGTGTCACCAAACTTGCACACCGCGAAATGAGGAAGAGCTCTTCGCTCTTCCCAAACAGATACCGGGCAGATGCGTCCTTCGGTGGTGACTTTCCAGGCCACTCAACCTCCCACGCTACCAGAGGGAAACACCATTCCAGGTCTGATATCCTTCACTACAGGCCCTAGTCTCAGACTAGTGGACCGGTACACCTAGAGCTAAGCCTACCGAACTCTAAACTCCCTTTGTCCTCTAAATGTACTAACTTTTTGTCTTTTTCTGCCTACCTTTCCGCTACTCATGTGTTTTCCATCCTTCCGAGTCTAGCCTGCTGCTACACCCTGGTGCAACTCACAAAGGCATGGCCACAGTTAAGTACCAGGCCTGAGGGACTTCCTAGCGTACAAGTACCCTGGCAAGTCACACACATACCCAAGCAATCATGCACTTTGCAATGGTCTCACATGCAAGTGACAACAACCAAGCTCACCAATGCCAGCAGAGAGGTTTCCAAACACGCATGAGTAGCAAGTACCAAGAGAACAACCTTTTTTTTTTTTTTTTCTTTTTTTTTTTTTCCACACACCCCTGGTGATGCTAGAGGTGCTGATATAATCAGCCACCTCTAGTACCAAGAGAACAACCAATTTGTTTCATTTCAAAATTTTACACAGTTGGAAAGTCTGGCCACTCGTCCCTTAGCCCAGTAACGTCCGTCAATCAACAGCTTCAGGTATGTATCTCTCTAGTCTCTCCCCCCCTCCTCTCTCTCTCAGTATGTACACAATCTCTCTCTTCCCGCTCAAATATGTACGCACTCTCTTCCCTCAAATGTATGAACACTCTCCCTCTCTGCCACACGTCCTCTATGCCTGGATCTATCCCTGAATACACCCGCCTCCTTGGTCTCCAGCGTCTATGGCCGCCTGTTGCTTCTTCACCCCAGTGGCTAAGGCCGCCTTCCTCTCGTCGCCTCCAACTTGCTTCATGTCGTCCTCATCGTTACCAAAAGGCACAGGGACGCGATGGTCGCACAAGCTCCGCAGTCCTTCCGCCACATGCAACTTTGGATGAATCGCCAAGGCACTGTAGCTGCTTTTATAGTTATATGGCTTGGGTTGCTCTGCTTGGACCGGTACCAACCGGTTGGGCCTTTGTGCAGTGGACTGCATGTTTCTTGGGTACCGGCACGTTCCCGAAGGTGCTGCTGCAAGGTTGGACTTTCAACTTCTGGACATTTCCTTTGGAACCAGGCCCGACCAGTAACAACTTGACATCTGGACTCTTCAGGCCCAACAGGTAGACTTCGACTTCTAGACGTTTCTCGAGCTGGGCCTACGACTTCTTGAAACTAGACCCTGCTGACTTCTAACGGGACTGGACCCTACAGACTGGCTGGAAGCTTCTGGATCGGGCCCTTGGCCCTCGAGTATTGAGCGTTTCTCCTATAAGGGTCGTGTGGCCCTCAATTCTTCGAATTTGGCCCTGGCCTAAGGGCTCGAGATTCTGATGCCCGACAGGGCCTGGCTAATAGTCACGTGAATCCTTTCACTCCCGCCGGCCTAATTTCGAGGTCCTCCAAACACATCCTCACCGATCATATACACCCTGCCCGCGACTCGCCCTCTCATAGTAGGACACAATGTCAGGGGCTGTTTCAATCAGCTCTTGCCTTTTAAACCAGCGATCCTCGTTGGGATCTTGGTAGGCAAATCGAACCCTGTATTGCCTCATAGGTCTCCCTCTCCCGCCCGTCTTAAAGACATCTTCGTCCACAATTCTATCAAGATCGTATCGACCATCCATATCAAGTGGAATCATTCATCTACGTGAAGGGAAATCTGGTGTGGTCACAGAAGGTAATAACTTTTGATGCATGGAACACAAGGTAAGTATGCATGTGGGGTGGAATCTTTCCAGTATATGATGGCCCATCCACGTCGCCCTTGACGTCTAAAATCTGCCATGGTCCTCTATATGCAGGCAGTAGTTTCTGTGATATCCCTTCTTCGGGCACAAACTCTTTAGACTTCACCCAAACAAGATCACTTACAGGGTGCCGATGCTTGTTAGCTTGTTCGATCATATGGAATTGTGCCTTTCGGATGTTCTTTGCAACCCGTTGTAAGTCTTTCTCATACTAGATTGCAAATCCACGCGTACGGGGAGGCAATCTCTGAATTTGATCAGGTTTTAGACAGTCTATGGGATGTGGAGGTGTCCACCCTCTATGCAACTCATTAGGTGTTCTAGATGTAGCTAAGTGGACAGCGTTATTATAAGCACGGACTCTCTTATGATAAGCCTTGTCTCCCAGTCTACCTGATCAAGGTGGATATAGATTCAGACTCCCTTATGATAAGCATTGTCTCCCAGTCTACCTGATCAAGGTGGATATACATTCTCAGCATCTGTTGTAGAAGCTTGTTCATCTGTTTAGTCTGGTCATTGGTCTCAGGGTGCCTACCGGATGACATGGTTAGTTTCGAACCATATAATTTCATCAGTTGTTGCCATTGTTCCCCTATAAATCTATTGTCTCTGTCGCTAACTATAGACAAGGGGCGGCAAAAGTCTTTCACCCAGTGGTTCAAGGACTCCTTAATGACCAGATCAGTCTTGGCTTTTGCAGGTAAGGGCACAAATACACAAATTTATTGAATTTATCCACTATCACTTGACTCTTTCCACTTCTACTTCTAACTTTAGTATCCATAAAGTCTATAGATACCGACTCTCTTGGGCTCGATGGAATAGGCAATGGTCTCAACAATCCAAGGGGAGCCTGCATCGAGCTTTTATTATGCTGAACTACCTGGCAAACTTGTATATAGCTAAGGCAGTCATACTACGCCAAGTATCGTATTTAAGCAGGCCGACATACGTCTTCTTAAAGCCAAAGTGCCCTTTCGTGTCGTGGCCCTCCCCCAGGATCAGACAATTAATTTCTTCATCATCAGGTATGCAAAGCCTAACATGGACATCACTCTTTTCAAATAACAGTCCATCGGCCAATCTATAGTTAGGTATCTCATGAGATGATGTCTACACTCTCCTAATCATTTCTAGATATATGGGGTCCTTTTCATTAGCATCTCTGATCTTTTGCTGCACATCAGCTCCAACGTCAAGGTAAGTCACTATGGCCCCAAAGAAGTCTGCTTGTCTACTAAGGGCATCGACTACTACGTTGTACTTACCTTTGACAGGCTTGAACTGAAAATCAAACTGATCAATCTCAACAGTCCATCTAGTCAATTTAGGGGTTATACGGGCCTGAGTCTTCACCCATCTCAAGATCTCATGACTTGAGTAGACCTTGAAATGTCGACCTAAGAGATAATATGTCCAGTAGTCTAGCACTTGTCTAAGGGCATCTACATTTAGGACTGGGTATTCTATCAACGCCGCTGAAGTACAATCCTTCTCCCACTTCCACACAACTTCTTCCTTCGGTAGTGTACACAGTGTTGTGGCTAACACATTTTCTGCAATAGTTCGCTAGTCCTAAGGAGGATCGCAGCTCGGTCAAAGTGCGCGGCGCTGGCCAGTCACGAATAGAAGTTATCTTAGCATCCTCAAGCCTTACACCATCTACATCTACTACGCGACCTAAATACAACACCTGACACTTTGCCCACTCGCACTTCTTCGGGTTAAGATTGAACTTAGCTTCTCTCAACTTCGTTAGGACTTGCCTAAGATGCTTAAGATATTCCTCTAAGCACTCGCCAAAGATCAAGATGTCATCTAAGTAAACTACTATAAATTTGTCTAGCCATTCAGTAAACAGGTTATTCATGCATCTTTGGAAGGTTGCAGGGACATTAGTCAATCCGAATGGCATGACTACAAACTCATTGTGACCTTAGCGAGTCCTGAAGGCCGTTGTAGGGGCCCACCCTATTAAACTTTCGAGCCTGAGTCGACCCATCAGCGGGTCCCAGTTGGCTTAGCTCCGCCCACGTTGTCGGAACCTTTGGTTCTCGAATCGGGTCCCGACCCTTGAGATAGGATATATGACAAGGATGTGCACGGCAGAGGAATTCGGAAGAAGGAGACAAGGAAACGGTCAGACAGATGACTAAGATGGGACCACCAGTGTCCAGAGCCTCAAGATGGGACTCGGACCGCCGAAACCAAGAGCCCAAGATGAGACCCAAAATCAGTAGGACGCAAAAACGAAAAGGGAAAGGGCCGCAAGGCCACAATAACGTTGATTGGACTAAGGAAAAGGGCCATGAGATAGTTGAGAGGATTTCGGGAGAGAACCGCGAAAAACGATATTTCTCGTAATTACAAGAAACAAAGAAAGAGGGGCCAAAAGGAAACGGAACGACGTAATTCTAAGTTTGGGATGTTCAAAACGTCAGTGCGCAAGACATGTTAAAAATGCAGATGTCACGTGGACTAGATGGGTAAGAAATTAATTATTAAATAGAGTGGCCGCCGTCAAGAGCATGTGGACGCGCCAAGCGACAAGGATGTCGCTGACGGCCGCACAACACATGACAAATACCTTGCGCATATATAACTATCAAAGTGATGCAGGAAATTAGTAACGGCGGCCCTCCCTCTTGAAGGAGGAGGACCGCCAGAAAATTAATATACAAATAATGGTGCCATGGGAAGTGGGGGCCGGTGGTGCCAAGAAAATAGTCCCTTAGTGTGGTCACAAGAAGGCGCCAGCGTGCAGCCTAAGGGGCCACCTAAATACGGCATGAGAAAAAACTAAGGACAATGAAACCCAACAGGGGGGGTGTAAGCAGACTAGTAAACACCAACTGGACAAAGGGTTGAGTACAAGGAATATGAGAAATGGTGGCCCTTGAATGCCAAAATAAAACGGGCTAGAAAATAAGAGAGAGAGTCTCAATTTCGAGGCTTCTAGGCCTTGAAATTGAGAAGCAACCCAAGGGGGGTACAAAGGATAACAAGGGTCTTAGTTTTGGAGTGCCCGGGTACAATGAACCTGAAAAATGAGGTTCTGGTGTGATCCGGAATAAAACGGTCGGCAAGGGTAAGGAGAAAAAGGCCTAGAGGGAGAATGGGAGAGGTAGGAGAAAGTGGGAGTGGAAAAAGGGCAAGCCGCCACATGATGCTCAGCTTGCCCCTCCACAAAGGAGGTCTAGGTGCCTTGAACAGGACTGCATCAAATCTAGATGAGGTAGGGACAAAAACGATAAAATACGGATACTTAGAGGTCAAGGAAAACACATGTTTTAGGTACATCTTGTAACCAAATTCACCCGGGGGTGAATTGGGCACAGAGGTTGGGGAAAAAGGGGGTTCAGATGCAATAAACCCTAAACTAAAACCCTAGAGGATGTCAGCTCACAAACGGACAAAGACGAGCACCTAGGGAAAAAAAAAAAAACACATGTTCTAGATATATTTTGTGACTGGATTCATCCTAGGATGAAACGGTTACCAAATGCTTTATTTTTTCTTGATTTATTTTTTCTTGATTTTCTATAAAAAATCAAGAAAAATCAAGAGGGAAGTAGGTTGTAATGCAACGGATCACAAAATGTAAAAAAAAAAGCAAACACATGTTTCAAGTACATCCAGAGTCAGTATTGACTTTGGATACACGTGGAAATGTGTCGCTCCATTTTGTTTTAGTTTGGGGCAAGTTTGGGGGCAATGAGACTAGGAAAATGGCCACCGTTGCACTCTGAGAATTAATAGACTGCAAGGGGGTGCCTAGGCCAACGGAAAAGTAAGCCTTAATACACTCAAGGCACTAGGGAAATGTGTCTCAAGCATGTAGCAAGTCGAGACGGTAAATGGTAACCGTCAGACGGAGAACTAGCGGCCGACAATATTCGACACACTTGAGAAACATGGGAAGGGGAGATTGGGACTGACGGGGAGTAGGGGGTCCCAAATAAAAATGAGACAACGCGGGGAATAATGTCGGGGACTAGATGGGCTCAAATAAAAATAATCAATAATAAGGACCTATGTTGGCGGGACAACCGACGGGACCAGTGTGGGATGAGTGACGGGGAATCGAGTTATCCCAGGGAAATTGTGGAAAAATGAGGAATGGACAATCAAAGCAAGATGCACTGTCAAGATGAGGATGTAGCGGTGGAAAATATTAGCACTACTAGGCCAAACACTAGTAGGTCCAAGGAGAGAAGGTTTCGGAGGCAAAAAAAAAAAAAAATGAGGAAGGAGGGTCATACCGCAGTCTGAGATATCTCGGACCAGGCAAGCAAAAGAAAATAGAGCCTTGAGAGACTCTATGCAGCAAAAAAGGCTGCCAAGAAAAAAAATGGAACAATGAGGGCCGCAAATTGAAGCTAACGAAGAGAAAATGGAGCCCCCATAAGTATGGGGGTATCATTATTGTAATCCGAGAAAAAATGGGCAGCAACTTTACCTAGATCGAGATCAAGATCAAGATTCATGACCTAGAAATAGAGTCTATAGTTGCTTGACACTTACAACAGAAATAAAAGAAAACAAAAGAAAAAAGAGAGAAAAAGGAGGAAGAATGAGACAAAGGGGGAAAAAAAGGTGAAGAGAAAATTGTCAGCTAGTTGGGACTGACATAGTTGGGACAGATAGGTCCCTATTGTGACCTCATCACTCCGAATTTAGTTGAGGTCAATCCGGAGTGAGGAGATAAGGCCCTTAGGGCAATATCTCGACAAAATCTAAATTAAAAAGGAAAAAATGAGAGAAAAAATAAATGAGAGTGCCGATTTTATTTTGGGACATATTCAGATCTATGGGAGAGACGATATGGCCGTTTTTTTTTTTTTTGACCACTGAAATAGCCAACTCCGGAATGAGTTGATTGTCCAAAATGGAATGAAACAAAAAATAGAAAAAGACAGAATAATGCATTTGGCGAAAGACTAAGACCAGATGCACCCGAAATATAAAAGGAGAGCCATGGGGCTCAAATCTGAAGCAAGGATCACTTGTGGGTAGCTCGGATTAATTATGGTTTTGGATCTCAGCCAGAGTCAAGGCAGCAAATGCTCCGACGTGCAAGGAGGTACCTCGACCTACCCAAATTGAGGTAGGACGAGAGAAAATCGAAGAACATGCCCACAATGTCTTTTCTTTTCAACCGAGGCTGCCCCTTAAATATTGGGAACCATAGGGCGACAACTGAAGATGAAAATGAGGGATAGGATGGCCACAAAGGTATCCCGAGATGGTGCCAACCACTCGGACTGCATGTACTTCACCAAAATACGGCCCTAATGCATCCAGATAGGTCCATTAGTGGAAGGAAGCCTTGGGGGTACCTCAGCTCACCTTGGGCAGAGGCCCAAGGGTTGGCGGAAGTGTTGTACCCAGCCTATTTAAGTTGAGGAAGCAGTCCGCCGTAAACATTTGCATGAGGCAAGCACATGCTGGTCAAATGAGTTCAAGAGAGCACTAGACTCAACCGGAGTAAGAGGAGGGGAACCGTTGCCAGTATGGGAGCTTGGGGGAGACTGTAGGCTAGTGGAAAGGGCTACAGAGGCTGGACGAGCTAAAGGCTCCCACAGGCCGGCTTTTCTCGGGTTTCTTATCAGCTCCTCCAAGCTCTCCCACTTCGTGGCCTTCGAATATCGCGAACATACAATGAGAAAAGTCGAATTGTACGCATTCAACGAGCAGGTCATGTGCTGGCATAGGGGAGTGATCCACCATAACCCTCAGGTCGTGAGGAAGAGAGGAAGACTAGAAAGAGTCCCCTTAGCCTTCCTAGAGGGGAGGACTCCATAGCCTTAGTAATAGGTGTTTGCCATAGCCAGAGAGAGACTGCGGAAGGGAGGATGAGGGGCTTGAAGAAGAAGGAAGTCATAGCAAGAGGACAAGTGTAGAAACAAAGAGAAAACTTCATCAAGATTGACATCTCAAGAGTGGGAAAAGGAGAATGTGCTCCCCTTCTTCTTCTTCTTCTTCCTCTTCTTCTTCTTCTTCTTCTTCTTCTTCTTCTTCTTCTTCCTCTACTCTCTTTTTCTTCCTCCTCTTCTCCATCTTTTTCCTTTACTTCTTCCTTTCCCCTTTTCCCTTTTTCTTCTCCTTCTCCCCTTTGTCCTCTTCACTCTCCCTCGTCCTCCCTTCTCTCCATAACAAAAATCCCAAGTACGGGAAGAGTAGGTAGTAGCTCCCTCGCTAGAGATTGTCTCCATTTAGTCCATTTCTCCACTCCCTTGTAAATCGTCACTTTGGTTCTCGCTTCAACTAACCTTGTGCATATATTTTGTCATTTTTTCTTCCAAGTTTTGCTCAATCTTTCACTTGGGTGTAAATCGTTGCTTTGAATCTTGCTTCTCCTAGTGTAGTGAGTTTCACTCTCCCTTGTTTTATCCATTTCTCCATCCCATGTAAATCGTCACTTTGGTTGTTGCTTCAACTAGCCTTGTGCATATGTTTTATTATCTTTTCTTCCAAGTTTTGCTCAATCTTCCACTTGGGTGTAAATCGCTACTTTGAATCTTGCTTACTCAAGTGTAGTGAATTCCCTTCTCTCTTGTTTTGTTCATTTCTCCACTCCCATGTAAATCATTACTTTTTTTTTTGCTTCTGCTAGCCTTGTGCATGTGTTTTGTCACCTTTTCTTTAAAGTTGTGCCTTGTCAAGTTTCTTTCATGTGTTCGTTCATACTGCTACATGGCAGCGTCTCGCTTTACTTTTGGGAGCTTTCACTAGTCATGCACATGTACCTTGTCAAATTTCTTTTATGTTTTCGTTCAAACTTCCTCTTGGTAGTGTTCAACTTCATTCTTGGGTGCTTCCACTAGTCATGTGCATGTGCATTGTCAAGCTTTTCTCATGCTTTTCGTCTATCTTCCACTTGGTAGTGTGGTCCACCTGAGTCCATTTCCGGCAAAAACAGAAAATGGACTTCCTCGAACTGTTCGCTCAGAGCTAAGGGCAGAGCCCAAAATGGGCAAGTAGGGGCAAACAGTGGCAGAATGAGACCCAAACTTAAGAGGGATATCTCTAGGGTAGGTACAGATGGTCTGAGAAGTTACAGACTCAGTTGACGTCGTTTAGGGCAGCAAACCAAGATCTGATTCTTTCACCTCTCCAATGATGGAAAAATCTGCAAATCTGCAAAATCTGAGTTTTCTGCAAAATGTGACTTTTTCGCAAATTAGAGTTTCTGCATATCTGAGTATTTTGCAAAGTCCGAGTTTTTGGAAATCTGAAATTTTCAAAGAATTCGGACCTTGGAATGACACCAGACGGACGGGAACAATACTTAGAAGTCGAAAAAAAACATAGTTGATTACCTCGCACATTCTTTTTCCTCCACCTCCGCCACTCATCCACCATTGCCAACCACCTCACACCTTCTTCTCCTACACCTTCATCGCCCATCCACCATAGCCAACCACCTCACACCTTCTTCTTTCTCCACCTCCATCATTGATCTGCCATGGCCAACCACCTCACACCTTATTCTTCCTCCACCTACAGCATTCATCCACCATAACCAACCACCTCACACCTTCTTCTTCCTCCACATCCATCACCCATCCACCATAGTCAACGGCCTCACACCTTTTCCTTCATCCACTTCCATCACTTCTGCAACATAGCCAACCACCTCACACCTTCTTCTTCCTCCACCTCCGTCACCCATCCGCCATAGCCAACCACCTCACACCTTCTTCTTCCTCCACCTCCAT
>BFEA01000637.1:63337-75491 GCA_003427395.1 Chara braunii | reverse complement strand
ACCACCTCACACCTTCTTCATCTTCCACCTCCGTCACTCATCCACCATAGCCAACCACCTCACACCTTCTTCTTCCTCCACCTCCATCACCCATCCACCATAGCCAACCCCATCACACCTCCATCACTTATCCGACATAGCCAACCACCTCACATCTTCTCCTTCCTCCACCTCCATCACCCATCCACCATAGCCAACCACCTCACGCCTTCTCCTTTCTTCACCTCCATGAGCCATCCACCATAGCCAACCTCCTCACACGTTCTTCCTCCTCCACCTTCATCACCCATCCTCCATAGCCAACCACCTCACACCTTCTTCTTCCTCCACCTCCATCACTCATCCACCATAGCCAACCACCTCACACATTTTTCATGCTCTACCCCCATCACTCATCCACTATAGCCAACCACCTCATGACTTTTTCATCCTCGACATCTATCACCGATCCGCCAGAGCCAACCACCTAACACCTTCTTCTTCCTCCACCTCCATCACCCATCCACCATAGCCAAACACCTCACACCTTCTTATTCCTCCACCTCAATCACTCATCCACCATAGCCAACCACCTCACACCTTCTTCTTCCTTCACCTCCATTGCCTATCCGCCATAGCCAGTCACCTCACACCTTCTCTTTTCACCACACCCAACCATCGTTGTGTTCAAAGAAACATGGGATTGCAAAACATAGAGGGGGCGTTTTGGAGGGGGGGACGATAGAGCAAGTAGGAGTTGAGCTTTGATTAGGCATAGAAGGTCTCTCTCTCTCTCTCTCTCTCTCTCTCTCTCTCTCTCTCTCTCTCTCTCTCTCTCTCTCTCTCTCTCTCTCTCTCTCTCTGCGTCTATATATATATATATATATATATATATATATATAGACGATGTATATATATATATGGTAGATTATCATTTACAGTGTAATCAGTGAGGGGATTCTGCAGACTGTTTAGGGTTCAGCCTCCTGACGAGTCGGTGAAACTCCGACGAAACAGTTTGTCACAGCCCCTCGTTTGTTGTCCTCTTCTCTCTCTCTGCCTACGGTTTACCGGGCAGTTCTGTTTGTGACGATATATGCTACGACTTAGCTAGCTTCCTGCTTCGGTTTTTTCCGGTCAGGTCGAGCGGCAGTGGTCGGGGCCGTTACTAGGCGGCCATGCTGTGCCTCTAGTGCCAGCGGCATATCTGGAGTGTATTTTTTGGCTGTGACAGACCTTTCTTTGTTTCGTGGATGTTTTGTTGGCTTGTGATGGGGTGTGAATCGAGAGTCTGTAGAGTTTTCCATCTGGTGTGGGTGAGTGATAGTCTACTTTGATTTTGGTTAAGGTAGATTATCATTTACAGTGTAATCAGTGAGGGGATTCTGCAGACTGTTGAGGGTTCAGCCTCCTGACGAGTCAGTGAAACTCCGACGAAACAGTTTGTCACAACCCCTCGTTTGTTGTCCTCTTCTCTCTCTCTGCCTACGGTTTACCGGGCAGTTCTGTTTGTGACGATATATATATCGCTCTCTCTCTCTCTCTCTATATATATATATATATATCGCTCTCTCTCTCTCTCTCTCTCTCTCTCTCTCTCTCACACACACACACACACACACACACACACACACACTCACTCACTCACTCCCTCATACGCTATTTTCTCCCCTCTACATTTGTACTCTAAGTCTGATTTAAACCCTTCATTCCCTCTTCATCTTGGGATGCGACTAACCCCTCCCCACTCACTTGGCACATTGCCAAGGGACTAATGGTGAAGGACCTTTGATCTCACTTATTGGAAAGAGAGGGCAAGAGGAGGGTTGCCGGTCTCTTGCGCCACCAGGAAGAAAGAGTGTTTTGAGTGTTGGAAGGACTTGTGAGTGCAAAGGACTTGCGGATTCAAAGGAATTGAGGAATGACGAGTCCTAAGGATTGAAGAGAATTGTTGAGTGAAAGAAAGGTTAGTGGACTCGACCAAACCCCCGACTGCATGAGAATGAGAAGAGGATGGTATGGACTAGGAAAGGATTGGAAATGAAAGGATTCAGAAAAGAAAGAGTTCAAACTAATTTCATTTTTCCTCTCGTCGAAGAGTTGTCCATAGTGACACGTCGAACGACTAACAATGTGGTGTGTAAACTTTGTGCCAGTCTTTTCTGAAGTGCACGCATCTTACCATAATTCTTTGAAAGCGAGGTCTTGTAAATAAAATGAAATTACATATAATTCTCGCGTAAAGTCTCTAAGGATCCCGAATAGCTCGGCGGTCGCTGGCTAGGGCGAGCGGCCGTACTTTTTGTGGTTTCCTGCTGATAACCTACTTATCCCATGTATGACATTCGCTTAGAAATCTAAGTGAAGAAGGACTTCGTACTTTGTACCTTCCGAGGTGTTCCAGCACATAGCAAATAAGCATTCGGGAGTGATTATGTGTTGACTCCACATGGGGGTTGTACTTGTTCCCATATTGTATTGAGTGTGCAGGTGAGTAACCAACTAAGGTGCCTTGATCGGGATTGGGTCCGATGAGACTGGGTGAAGAAAGGGAAAGGACCAGAATGGGTTGTGAACGCAACCGTCGCCCATGAATGAACCCTGTGTGTATGGCACTCCTTCCTTGTAGGAAAATAGGGCCTAAGTGTTTGGATGTTGACAAGAAAGAGTCAGATGGTGGAGAGGACCGCTGAATTGCATGAGTATGTAGGCGGGACCCCGAAAAGACTAAGGGCCGTGTAGACAAACAAGGAATTTCAATGCATGAAAAATGTTTGACGCATGGGCAGTAAGAAGCAAGCACGTAGATCGGCTAGAGGCCAGAACTAGGGGTGCCCTAGTGAGGCAACAAGGGTGCTGAAATCTTCTTAAATTCAGTCCTCAAGTCCTTCCGGTGCTGAAATCTTCTTAAATTCTCAAGTCCTTTAATCCCCCAAGTTCTTTCAAACCTCAAGTCTCTTTCCTCTTGGTGGTGCAAGGCAGGGTTGTCACGCGGGGATCCTCAGGGGCCAAGTCGGGGTTGAGGTTTGACCCCCGGACCCCCGGCACGGGGATCCCAAACCCCCGCCCCCACCTTTGACCCCCAGCCTTGCCCCAACCCCTGCACCTGTCTCTTATACACATCTAGATGTGTATAAGAGACAGCCCCCACCACCATCGGACCCACGCCCCTGCCCATCCACCCCCTACAGTTGGATCGCCGAGCTCCAAACCTACCGATCAACTTCATGAGAATCAAACACTACTTCATTACGAGGTCGTGCCCGACATTGCAAAATCCGTTGACGTAGGTCGTGGAGACGCTCACCACGAGTGAGTTACTTTTCAACAAGCCCTCGCAGATGATCATGATGAACACACCCACAATGCTGGTCGTTCGTCTTCCGCAGGCCCGAGCAGAGATCAACATCGACCGAAAGTGGCCGTGGTTGCAACAACAACGCCGACTAGTCCAAGCAACAAGTCTGCTTCATCAGACGAGGGAGATATGTTAGCATCTGCCCGGGATGGTGGTTGCCCAACCAAGGGCCGAGGACGTGACAAATCAAAGACAAACACATCTTCATCCCCCGAGACCGGAACAACAACTTAAAAACCTTGGCTCCATTATGGCATCCCGGATGGCGTCTACAAGATCCGCTCCATGTACTGATATTGTTTGTCGTGGAAAAGCTATGCACACGACCCCACAAACTGTCCTGCGAAAGCCAAGGGAAGGCCCCATTTGGGTAAGTGAGAACCGTCGAGGGTGATACGGTTGCACTCTCGACGCCTTCGGAACCGGTTGCTTCATGAGCAACCTCCCTTAGTTCCGAGGTACATGTCGAAATTGTGAGTGCTCTTCTTCATTCTTTCGAGGACTTTGCTGCTCGGCTCATTCGACTGCTGGGTTCTGCAGCTCAAAGGACAAGGTGTGTGCGTGGTTTCCTCTCCGTCCGGTAGCGGCGCCATTTCGTCGTCTTCAAGTGGTTCTTCAAGGGATTCGACACGCGAGTTCAACGTGAAGGTTTTGGACCCGTTGTCACTCGAGAACTTTGCATGGCTTCCTCTCCCTTCCACAAGTTGCTTACCGGGACCGCAATGTGCAACACTATGCATTCATTTGCACATGTATTTGTCCTTCTATGCCCCACCAACTTCGCCGACGGATGACGAAGTCGTGGTGGGGGACCTCCTTGCGTACATCTCTAAGGTGGCCCGCGAGTTTCGCATGCAGTTGTATGTCGACAACAACGCACTATTCCTTTATGTCTGCATCCAAGTTGGTAAGCGTCCTACAGCGCTTTGCTGGACAATGGCGCGACTTACAATTTTATGAGCCAGTCCTCTATACAAAGGGTCGGCCTTGGCGCACAAGTTCTAAGGAAGCCACATCCTACAGGGGTCAAGATGGCGGACGGTCGGACGCAACAACTTCTTGATCACTATATTGAGGTTGTGCGGATTCATTTTGCACCACATGCATGCGAGTCGGTCACGTTTGACGTGTTGGACACAAGTTTTGACATCATTTTGGGGATGTCTTGGCTCGCGAGTGCGGACCACACGGTTAACTTCCATCGATAGACACTTATCATTCGTGACGCTTTTGGCGCTGAAGTCCCGTGTACTATTCTTCTTCCGCACCGTTCGATCCGGTGCCAAGTTGTGAGGGCCAAGTCTTTTCGGGCCACTTGTGCTTACGAGCGGACTGATGAGATCGACCTTTGTTTTCTTTGGACTGTCACAACAACCGAATCTTCACCTACGGACTTGTCTTCGGGCATCCGCGTGGTGCGATTGCTTAGCGAGTTCGCCGATGTCTTAGAGTCTCTTACTGGTGTGGTGCCAGATAGACCGATTTCTCATTAGATCATCCTTGAGGCCGGTGACGGGCCGTCGAAGTGGTGCATCGATTGCATGAGCAAGGAAGAGTTCGTCGTTGTCTACGCACAACTCGATGACTTATGGGATAAGCGTTAGATCCGCCTTAGTAGCTCATCATACGGTGCACCGCCTCTCTTCGTACGAAAGAAGAACAAGACCCTTCGCTTGTGCATTGACTATCGCAAGCACAACGCGCAAGCCGTCAAGAATGGGGGCCCTTTTCCTCATATATACCATCTTCTTGAGCGATTGGGCGGCACAAAGTACTTTTCCAAATTGGACTTAAAGTTGGGCTATCAAATCTCGATACAGCCGCAAGATCGGTACAAATATGTGTTTAAGACGCAGTATGGACATTTTGAGTGGTTTGTCATGCCTTTCGGCCTCACCAATGCCCCGGTGACTTTTCAAGCGGCAATAACCAACGAGTTTCGTGCGATGTTGGACTGGTTTGTGCTGGTCTACTTGGACGACATCCTCATCTATAGCAGGACCTTGGAGGACCATCTCGAACATTTTCGACGTATGTTGGAGACACTCAGTTGCGTGGAGTACAAAGCCAACCACGATAAGTGCGAGTTCGTACGTTAAGACTTGCAGTACTTGGGCCATTTTGTCGCACCGAAGGGCATCAGTCTGTTGCCAGGCAAGATTAAAGTCATCCAAGAGTGGTCGGCATCGAGGAACGTTACAGATGTTTGCTCGTTTATTGGACTTTGACGACTACTACCAACGTTTCATTAAGAGTTATTCTAAGATTGCGGCTAACTTGACCAAACTTCAATACGAGGACCGACTGTTTGACTTCGACGACGATGCGGGAGCCTCTTCTTTGGCCCTGAAAGCCGCCTTGCTATCCGCGGAGGTTTTACGCATTTATGACCCGCTTTTGCCGATGCTCGCCACTACCGATGCATTCGTCTATGACATTGGTGTTGTCCTCGAGCAACACGATGGTGCGTATTGGCACTAGGTCGAGTACTTTAGCAAGAAGGTGCCCGTCGTGCACTCGATTGACGACGGACGGAAGGAGTTGTTGACCTTCGTACACACGCTTAAGCGGTGGAAATCAATAGTACCATTGTCCGTTGGATGACCTTCATCGACCAGTTTGACTTCTTCCCCGATCACATCCCAGGAAAGTCAAATTGTTTTGCGGAAGCTCTTTCGCGGCGGTCGGACCACGGTCTACTCAACGTTTGACATTAGCGACGACTTGCGAGACAGCTTCATCCACGACTATCAAGTCGACCCCGATGTTTCGTGACAAGTACGCGAATTGCTCCTCTCCATTACCGGATAAAAGAGGGCTACCTACGTGTCCACTCATGAGGAAGAATCTTCTTTGTGTGTCGAGTGATCCACACTTGCATATGCGGCTTCTTGGCGAGTCCCACGACGCTCCCGCCACTGGACAATTCGGATTCAATCGTAGGACTGGCCAACGTCGAAGCGTTTTTGGTGGCCTGGCCTTCTCGGAGACGCCACGCGCTATTGCGAGTCATGCGAGGTTTGTCAGCGTTGCAAATCCTGCAATCATCGTTCGTTCCACGAGTTGCAACCATTATCGGTCCCTTTAGGACGACAGGAATCGATTATCGGTCCCTTTAGGATGACAGGAATCGATTGCCATGGACATCACCGGACCGTTCCCTAAGCACAAGACCGACATGGATGGGATTCTCACGGTGGTTGATAGACTCACCAAGTTCACCATGTTTTTGCCTTGTCGCTATTATGCCAAGGCATCGGAGTTAGCCAAGGCTCTTTACGTCGTTGGATTCGCACCAAGGGTTACCCCAAGGAGGCCGTTTGCGACCGCGACACTCAGGTCATGTCCAACTTTTGGTTGCCTCTCGTCAAACGACGGGGCTCATCTCTCAAGCCGAGTTTGGCTTGCCACCTGCAGATCGAGGGTTAGACAGAAAGGGCACATCAAACCGCACAGGTTCTTCTTCGCACTCTTATCCGCCCTGATCAAATGGATTGGGTCGAGCGGTTGCCGGACATGGAGTTGGCATACAACTCATCTATTCAGCCGACTATCGGGATGTCACCCTTTGAGTTTGAGCATGGCTTTCTGGTCACATCGTCGTTGGACACTATCGTTCCAAGGGTGACCGAGAGCGACAACCACCTTGTCTTCATTCGACAAATGCAAGAGTTCCTTGTCAAGGCACGGGACCAGATGTCGAAGACGCAGCAACGCATGAGTTGTCAATCCAATCACCAACGTCTTACTCGCCTGTTCTGCGCAGGTGACCTAGTTTAAGTCTCCGCCGTGGAATTCAGCCTCGAGCAAGATATCTCTCGCAAGCTCCTTCCAAAATGATTGGTTTTCAGGAGGTCGGCAACATCATTTCGCAGCGGCGCTACGGCAACAAGAGTACTTGGTACACTTTTCCTATTGTAGCCATAAGGCTGATCGTTGGTTGACCCGTGTGGAACTCCAGACTACGATGTTACGAACACAAACAGCAAGGCAAGCCATCACCTTCGGCTCCACGTCGTACTCAAGTGCTCCAACCATCGGATTGTCAGCTTCGCCCTCAACCCGGCTTGTATTCATAAGGAGGGGGGGTATTACATGCTGAGCCTGCACACAGGCCCGTCTCGGGGGCCCGATGGTTGCTCGGGCCCCCAGGCCGCACACCATTCAGTCGTGCGCCCTAGAGGCCCATGTCGAGTCTTTGGGTCGTAGGGTTCAATTTGAGGCGACATTTATTTATTTATTTGCTGTTCCGTTTTTCTCTGTTTCAGGCGTCGTTTCGGACTTGCAGTGCGTTCGAACAGACTTCGGTCTGTTCGGACCATGGCCGCATTTTGGGCCTTCTCCATTCGTGGCCAGGCCCTTTCGGGCCAGGTTCAGTTTCGTCCAGTAGCGAACACTCCCTGCTGCATCAGCAGGGAGGGCCTGGACGTCCGGTAGGGACCCAGGCAGGCCATTTTAGGCCAGGACCAGGGGCCCACAAGCCAGGACCAGCGCTATAGATAGCTGGGCCAGACCAGTGCACCCACACAGTTCGAGTTGCTCACTTCTTGGGTCACATGCTGCTGGAGCAGCGCGACACAACACTACGCTAGAGGTAGAGGTGTTGGTAGGGAGAGAGGCAGTGGCCATACCTGCAGCAGCGGAGCACTTACCTAGGCGCCATAGCTGGACTTCCCGCCAGCGACCTGCAGCACAGAGAGACCCGCGGGCTTGTTAGTACATGACGATGGTTACCTGCAGGTGAGATAGCGAGGAGGACGACATCTTCTTCTTCTTCCTGTTCTCATCCTCCATCTCTTCTCCTTCCTACTTCTTCTTCCTCTTCTTCTTCTTCTTTCACACACACACACACACACATATACACAGGAATTTAGGAAACCACCCCTCGAAGGACAAAGCGGCGGGAGGAGGCTCGGAGAGAAGCCCCGWAAATATGCAGACCCAGGTAAGATTATAAACCTACCTCGAGCGGACGAATACCACAAAAAGGGGAACCCCGCTCTTCGACCAAGCTCGATCCTGGAACCGGCAAAACAGGTAGGCACGGGCCCACAGACCCACCTGTCTATGACCCACCAGCGAACAAAATGGAGAGCAGCCAACCAGATTCCCCTGAACCCACCTCTCACGGAGGAAAACAACGAGCCTCGAGCCTTGGACCTACGGACCAAGCAGGGTGGTACCTCATCATCCTTCGATATCTCCCGATCGTGGGATATCGAGGCGGATCCCTCCTTGAAGGAAATCGGGGAACTCAAGGGACAATCACAGGGAAAACGAATATACCTGCCTCCCACTTGAACGAAGAGTCACAGGCACGGGAACCACGGATGGAATGGACTGATACCTGGTTTTCACTGGGTTAATGGGCCTTGAGCCCGGGACGTATCTATCGGACTGGCAATCACCTCGAGCCACCTTCGATACTTCCCGAGGGACTGAGTGATAACCCATCTCGTTCTTTCGCTTTTTTCGTTTTTCCTTTTTCTTCTTTCTTCTTTTTTCTTTTTTCCGTTTTTTCTTTTTTCTTTTTTCTTTTTTCGTTCTTCATTTTTTCGTTTTCTCGTTTTTTCGTCTTTTTCTGTCTCCTCCTCCTTGTCCTTTCTTGTCTCTTTCTCCCTTGTTATCTTCCTCCTTCGCTGTTGTGGTTTTTCTGCTTTTTTAGCACGGATGGAACCCTCCACTTGGTGTCACCCAAGGCGCGGGGATATCTCCCGTATCTCCGGCGACTAATTAGAGATCCCCCCGGGGGTAGATGACTAGGATAGGTTTTTGATTCCTTCATAACTCGGCAAGGGAGTTCGATGATACACACCCGCCGCACGAGTACTATTGAAGTTGGGGGTATGCTTATGCGACTGATCTCCCTCCCCTGACAGACTATACCCTGTTAGGTTTTCCCTTGAGTATATATAGCGATCATTATCCCTAGTAAGTTGCAAGTGTTTGATGGGCGGATCTCTGAGGTGCGAGAACTGAATGAGTCAGGTGCACTATACGGAGTCTATCCTAGTGCAAGTACGGTGGATCAGGACCTTGAAAGCGGGCGGAGGCTTCGGCTATGGCAGACTGGGAGTTCACAACTGGAGCGGAGGAGGACCTACCAATCACGCCGGAACCTGAGGAGGATATCGCGGCGGAAGAAGTGGTACATGGTCCTTAATCTCCTCTGTGTGTGTGTGGAAAGGGATATGGCTGTCTATGTTGGACTGTGAAATGGATGTGCTGTTTTGCAGGTTTTAACCCCTCTGATGAGCCGGTTGAGTGGCAACGGCGAAAAAGCTTTTAGGGGAGCCACACCCCTCCTGCGGCGTTATTTCTTCCATGAAGTTCGACCGAGTTCCCATCGTTATTCGCAGACGTTCTGCCTAGCCTAATCGCGAAGCCCGTGGATTGGTTTTCGGTTCATCTGGTTGATATTAAGGATTGTGGTTTTTACGATCATCTTGGTAAAATATGGAATATGTCTTGGTTCTGTTGGAAGATATCTTCTCGCTTTAGTGGGTATTCCTCTTTTCATATGTGCTGAGTGAATCAGTTCTCATCGAATAGTTGGTTTTCTTGGGAATCATTTTGGATACTTCTGGATTCAACTGAATGACATCTTTTCGTTGTATTGGAATTGTTTTTTTCATTTCCCTCCCTCCCAGACAGAATGCGTCTCGGATTGACCTCTTGTATATACCATTGAATCTCCCGGGATTAACCTGATCTATGGAAGTGCGATGATTTCCTTGATTAATGATCATATCCCCCCGTGCCCATACCCCTTCCTGAAGAAGGACGATTGAACCTTGTCTTTCGTATCCCCGAACGCTGTATATTATTGAATACTTTCGACCCCGGTTTTGATATAAATCTTTCCGTCTTTCGCTGTCCCCCTTGCTTTCAAATGAACCTCGGAGAACCCTCTACGCTCCCTCCTTTAACCCTGATTGAACATGTAAACGCCTCCCATTTGAACCCTTATGCTTGATCATACCCTGCCCACGCTGACTTTTTCCTTCCCATCATGTACCGGAAATATGTAATATTCCCTTTGATCCTCTCACTGATATTGCATTCTGGCACGGATATTTACGGGCTTTTATATTCTGATTGCTTCAAGGGAATAAAGTTTGTGTGGGCACTATAGCCATCCAACCGAATTCGGCATTAAGGTGCATCGAGTTGGGTGGCTATGAAACGGTATTGTTGGGATATGACCGGACCCTGGCGTACCACCGTATTGGTGGAGTGCATGACGGACACGTCATGGGAATATACAGCACACACACACACACACACACACACACACACACACACACAGAGAAAGAGAGAGAGAGAGAGAGAGAGAGAGAGAGAGAGAGAGAGAGAGAGAGAGAGAGAGAGAGAGAGGTGAAACGGTTTTCACCCTTTTGCAGTAGCGGATGTAGATCCCAGGGCTCGATCCCTAGACCTCAATACCTGTGTACAGTACCCCTGTGTGCTGTCTCTTATACACATCTAGATGTGTATAAGAGACAGCCCTTTTGCAGTAGCGGATGTAGATCCCAGGGCTCGATCCCTAGACCTCAATACCTGTGTACAGTACCCCTGTGTGTGTTTGAACCCGTAACATGTGTTTTAGGAGCCAGTAGTAGTCTGTCGTAGACCTGTGTGTCCGTGGGGTCTTGATCCGTAGATCTGTCGCATAGGGGTCAAATTTTATAGTAGAGGTCGTAGCTGTAGGAGTCCTGAAGGGTCAAGGTCGTAACTGCTACATTCTTGAAAGGTCAAGGTCGTAGCTGCTACAGTTTCGAAAGGCCAAGTCCACAGCCTTCCGGAAGGTCCGGAAGTGGCCTTCCTAAGATTGCCCACAGCAGACCAAAGGCAAGTGGGCAAGTGGTAAACCCACTGCACCGAGTCAGCAGTGCGACTGCGCTGAGTCGGTGGTACCATCCCATGCAGTCAGCAAGTACCATGTGGGACTGTGTGCACCAAGGGCCCGGTGGAAAAGGGCAGACCAGCCACGAACAGAAGTATAAATCAGGAAGCAGCTTCCAGCCATTCATTCATTCGCTGCGTAAGCCATGCGGAAGCGCTGCTACAACGTCTTGTGCGAAGGTGGTCTGCAGGTTGCCCGAAGGCAAAGTGGGCTAAAGGGAGATCGTAGCCATACTCAGTAGTGGTATTGCGGCGATAGCCGTTGTAGAAGGAATTAAGACTAAGCGTGTGTGTGGGGTGGTATTCAGGGTGATCCAGAGTGAGCGTGTGTGAATAGTGGGGTTGGACACAGTGACGAAGGTTGGGATGTTCAGGCGCCGATGCGCCATAGCCTGTTGAAGTGAACTTGCATTTGAACTGTGTTCTTGATTTCCATATCTCTAAGCTTTGAGTGGGCGCCTTGCGCTAGTGTGAATCCCCATTTGTTTGCATGTATGTGAAGTGGAAGTGAAAGCAAGCCTGATTGCACTGGTATCGGAGCTGGTTCCCGTTACCCCACGCGCCATAGTCGTTGCTGATAGGGAAGCAGTCACGTGCCAGTGAGGCGCCATAGCCGAGGTGCACCATCGGAGAAGGAAGTCCGGCATAGCTGCGCTGCGGAAGGAGGTGTCGTGTACTTGCACAGAAGGCAACGACGAGAGAGAGAGAGAGAGAGAGAGAGAGAGAGAGAGAGAGAGAGAGAGAGAGAGAGAGAGTTGAGCGATACAAGATTGGTTGTGTGGTCCAAGAGTAAGTGGCGGCCATAGTCGCGGAGCTCGAACACGGAGTGACGAAGAAGGAAGGAGGAGACATAGCCGGGGAAGAAGGAAGGAGGGACAACGAAGTTGAAGACAGACAAAGCCGAGGGTGAAA
>BFEA01000637.1:35789-63282 GCA_003427395.1 Chara braunii | reverse complement strand
AAAAAAAAAAAAAAAAAAGAGAGGAGAAAGAGGAAGGAAGAAGAAAAGGGCGAGATAGAAGAAAGGTGAAGAAGGTGAAGAGAAGGGGAGTTGGCGAGGAAGAAAGTGCCGGCAGCCATAGCTGACTTGGGAGTTGACCAGGTGTTGACCAGAGAGTTGACCGGGGTTTGACCGTGTTGACCAAGCGTTGACCAAGGTGTTGACCGGAGCTGTTGACCACGATTTTGATCAAGCTGGAGTTGGTATAATCTCGCCAAGCCCTTAGCCTATCCCCTCGCCCTATGGATGTGCACTTACCCATGGTACTTGCTGAGTCTGAGTCTGTTTGTCTCTTCTTTCTGCATTGAGTCTCTTTTGTCCAGGTGATAGGACTCCGTGTATGAAGGATAGGGCCTCGTTGACCAAACCCACACGGGCTGAGTAGGGCTAAAGGTTGTGTCTGACGACTCGACTGTCCCGGAGGACACGAACCCTCCCAAGGACTGGTACTGACCGCCGGGTTTCTCGGTGTGGCACGGTAGGCCCAAAATCCGAGTTGTGGGTTGCACAACGGGCCGTCTAAGTCTTTAGAGAACCTGCTGATCGCGTCGTCCTGTCTGCGACGTTAAAGAATTCCTGAGGAGTTACAGGGGATCTCCTTAAATGCCTCTTGATCAGCAATAGGTTTTGTAGTGACGGTTGTCGTTTAGTGTCTAGGCTAGAGACCATAGTTGGCAGGGTTCGATTCGAATCATGTGGTCCTTAGATTGAGTCGGTCTTAAGTTGAGTCGGTTAGGGGGAGAGTCTAAGTGGTGAGGAGTGGAACCGTCACTTGGTTGTGCGTCTATCACCATGGTTGACACGTGTATAGGAATGAGCACATCCCCTTACATAGCAGAACAGGAGGCGAAAGTCGCCGCCATCGTGAAAGAGAGAAGAGAGAAGAGAGAAGAAGGAGGCCAAAAAGAAGGCCTTGTTGGAGGAACAGGCGGCGAAGAAGAAGAAGATTGAGGAAGAGATGGTGAGAGAAATGGAGAGGTTGCAAAAGGAGGAGGAAGAAAAACTCTGAGCGGTAGAGGCAGAAAAAGAGGTAGAAGAACAACCACTGGAGAGGAGAAGGACAAGAGAAAGAGCAGGACCCAGTGGTGCGAAGGAAGATCCGTTGGAGAAGAAGATTACGGAACGGGTGGCCAGTTTTTCCCTGGGAGAAGAGGAGGAGGCATTGATGTATGTAACCAGGGAAGAGCAAGAGGCGGCCATGAAAGAGTGGGATGTAGAGGAAGATCCACTCAAGCGGCAGACAATCAAAGATGAGAAGAGGATGGAGTGGAAGTTGCGGCTGATGAGGGAAAGGAAAAGAAGAGTGGACGTCGTGAGTCAAGCGACAAGGGAATTGGAAGAAGTAAAGAAATCGGGAGAGCAGATGGCGGCGCAGGCGGACCTGTTGGGGAAGATGCAGGTCATGGCGAGGAACATAGAGCACATGGCCCAGGTACAAAAAGAGCAATATCCATTTGGTAGGAGTCAGGACTTAGCCCTGCGATCTGTACGGCTGGGATTCAGGGGCTTAGCACGTGAGTTAGTGATGCAGATGGGCTCAGAGGTGAAGGCCCGCCTAGAGAACACAGAGCGTTATTGCACGGGCGCCATAGACGGTGCCAGGCTGGCTGCACCCAAGGAAGAAGAGGCACGTCCTCGTAGGGAGCCTGTCAAAGTGAAATTTCCCGACTCCTATAGTGGAAAGAAGGAGGAGAACTTTGACAACTGGGAAGCGAATATTGAGACGTATATGCACTTACAGAAAGTCGCCCCAGATGAACACGTCCTGATAGTTATCCATGCTCTTAGGGAGGAAGCAGCAACCTTCGTTCGTTCCCTGTGTCGTGCCGCTGATTGCAACGATGACTTTGTTGCATATTTGGCATTTACCCCTTTCAACGATTTCCTTAAGTTATTGAGAGAACGGTTTGCAGACATTACCCGTAGTGTCAAAGCTTCAGATAAACTACAAACCATCCATTCTCGCCAGTGGAGGAGTGTCAGGGCACTCAAAGGTGTGATGGACGAGTTGGTCGCCGTTCCTGACCATGGGGTCACGAAGACCCAATTGGTCAACCTCTTTTATCGTGCTATGCCCGAACAGCTATGCGGGCATTTCTTTAAGAAAAGTCAGCAACCTACCATGACCTATGATGCTTTGAGCAGGGAAGTGGTAGCATTCGAAGCGCGGTCCATGCCAGTCTCCACTTTCTAGCACAAGGACCTGGATAAGGGCAAAAAGTGGAAAGGCTATACCATCTCGGGTCAGGTCAAGACAAAGGATCGCCTGATCCTTACACTAGACGAAGGTGGTATGGATGAAGTCCCCTACGACCAGATAGAGTGGGGACTAGAAGAGGAAGGAGACAGTAGCGCTAACCAGGGGAGGACTTACGCTGCTGTCGCAGTCGAAGGGAGGCCACAAGGAAGAGGTAGAGGCCAGGGCCAAGGGGGTCGGGCCTCAAGTGGTCGTTTCCAGGGCGATCAGGGGGTTGGCGGTAGAGGGAACCGCCAAGCGGGGGGCAGGGGTCAAGGTCCCTTGCAAAACCGTTCTGGATATAGGTCACCGAATAGGGGGAATAGGTCACCCTATCTAAGAAATGGTTGGCACCCAGGTCTGCCACAGAGCCGACCTTGGGAAGATTTGGGCCCGGACCAGGGCGTCTGGCAACAACGTGTGGACCAGAGGCAGTGCATATATTGCGGTGACCCTGGTCACATCATCAAATATTGTCCAAAGTGTAGAGAGGCCTGATGGGCTGCCCAGAAGTCAAAAGTAGAGAGGCCTGATGGGCTGCCCAGAAGTCAAAAGGCAGCCGCCGGTAGGGGTTGCAACTGGCCCTACCATAAGGCCATGTCGGGAAACGAGCGTTGTCGGAGGGCGCGGAGTCCCGGCCCCCTGCTGGTACTGAATACCTGCTCAAGTACCCTCGTTGAGTACCGACGCTTGCTCTAGGCCTCTACTTATTTGTTGCCAGCTAGGAATCAGTGTACCGCAGGGTCTTCGAGGTGTACTCGTCACTCGACTTGCTGATTCTCGCAGTGCACCAGGCGTGCTTGGAAGGAGCTCTGATAGGCTGGTCCAGTCGGCACTCACTTTAGCAAAAGGATGGGGGTGCGCAGCTGGACTTTCCATTGGTCCTCGCAGGCTCGACGCCCTGCTCCACAGGCAGAGCACTACCGGCATGTGGCCGCGGTAGCCGCCAGGCTCGCCCAGGGACGCAAAAGTAGACAGATCGGCGTTGTCCTTTCTACTGCGCGTCAGATGCCTTTTCCCTAAGTTATGGGTCAGGTGTGCGCAGTTGGGATTAGGGAAGGAAAAAGAAAAAAGAAAATAAAAAGCGAAAAGGAATTGTGCGTCAGGCTTGTGCTGATTTGGACCCTCGCTTTAGTTCGAGGTAATTCAGCGGTTTTGGCCGTTGTGGCATTATAAACCCTTTCCTTTTATTATTATTATTATTATTATTATTATTATTATTATTGATATCATTATTACTATTATTATCAATGCTCTGAGCAATTCTCTGAGTATCGTTTCCCTCAGGCGTTTCACAGGGGGGCTAACGATCTGTCTTTCAGATTAGTGGTAGCTTATGGGTCGCCTAGTTACCCAACATTCCTGCTTCAGTCGCGGTAAGCTTGACCGGTAAGGAGGCGGCAAAATATCCCACAAGATGGGAGCACCCGCGGCCGCATTGGCCGGAGACTCATCACCCTGCAGAGGGCCATGAGTCCCCTCCTTACCATCGGACACGGGTACCCGTTTGGGGTAGCTCGACGCTCTGTTTTTGAAAGGCGGAAGGCGTCCGCTCGTATCCCGTTATGGGACCACTGCGACGAGCTCACTGTCATTTTATGCCAAAAGTAAAAGGACTAATGACTGGCAGCTAAGAGAGTCGCCTGTGCTATGACCGTTGAGGTTCAGCGTTTCGTTTTCCCTCTTTATCTTATTTGTGTCATTGTATTATTATTTCTTGTATTTACAGATCGCAAAAATGCAGAATTCAAAAAAAAAAAAAAAAAAAAGGGGAGAAGTTGTACGAGCTCTTCATTTAGAACGTAGGGACCGTAGTGAGTGGTGGGCCTATAAAGGACGAGACGGATGAGTCATTGGCTACTGGTTGGAGGGGCGCTCAGGGACCTTCGCCGTATTGATGGTTGGTGGACTGAGCTAGAAGCGGGAAAAGTGTTGGGTGTTCGCAAAAGGAGGCTGGCCGAGTGCTCGTGCACTAGGCACCTTGACACTACGGGCCACGGGCTTGTGGCTATGGTGCAGAGTAATGGGCTATACGGCTATAGGCCGAAGTACCTCCAGTACATCTGGAGGTGGGAGCGAATGTCAGGTGAGGGGCCTATGGTGACTGCTATTCTGGACTATAGTCACTGCAATCGGGAGGTAAGGCTGAAGATAAATGCAGAAGGGGAGAAAGAGGAGGAGATGAGGGCAGACCAGAGACTGCAGCTGGCCATTACGGAGGCCAGGGACCGTGTTGAAAGAAGGTGCAGGAGGGACAGGGTCACGAACGAAATGAAAGTGACTGTCTCATATTTGGAGAGAGGGACCTCGACAGACACGGCGGAAAGGGAACAGTGGCACTTAGATCGCGATACGGAGGCAAAGAGTGAGGAGAGTGACCGGGAGGTTCGAACCCAATCCTGGCATGGGCTGGACCAGTGGCGACGGGACCACCCACCCGCTGGACCTGTGGAAGATGGACCCGAAGTCAGCTCGCGACAGCGGAGGCCTGGAGGCCGCGGGACAGTTGAAGTGAAAGGCAAAGGAGAGAGACACATGTAAGAGAGGGGGAGTCTCCGAAGTCAACGACAATCGAGGTAGTTCGTGTGTGACAGAGAGGGCAGTGTCTAGCTGGCAGTAAGAGTACGGGGGAGTGCAGCAGTGCATGTGGTGGCCACGGTGGACATTGGGCACTTCGACAAGAACCTGGTTCCTGTGAGATAGCCATTATCGGCCTGTGATTGGCACTCAACTTAAAGAACGACAGCCTTGCGTCCGCGCTAGCGGACTCCGCGCTGTCACCGGATTGAAGGGGCTTGGGCGAACGCTCAGATGGGGGATGGATGAGTTAGCGAACCTACTTTGGTTTTACTCTGTGGACGAGAGAGGGACTGTGAGAAGTGCGAGTCACGAGACAGAAGAGGGTAACGTCCAGTGAAGAAGGGGAGCGTATGAAAGCCACCGTATGGTTGGCGTCATCTACTAATCATGGTCGCCTGTAGCTCGCCTGAGCTTTGACTCGGGGCACCTAGGGGCGCGCTTTGAACAAGTTTTCTGGCTTACGATGTCAAGGGCCATTGACGCGGTTCACGCGGATGAGCGGGACAAGAGAAGAACCGGCATGCAAGACCATGTGATCCTAATGAGTGGATGGCAAGGTGATGAGTTCGTGTCAGTGTGAGCGAGTAGAAACCGTTTGAGCGCGGAGCGCAGAGAGAGAGAGGATGTATGCAGGTGGGGAGGGAAACAGAGAGAGAGCGAGCAACGGTCGCTTTTAGGACCTGTTGAAGTCCGCGATTAGTCAGGGGGTCTGCAGGTTACCTTCCCCTAGTCTTGACGAGAATTTGGAGTGTGCGCGGAGTAGAGTTCGTCGTATATGGCCTTAGTACATACTAATAACAGAGCGACACTGTTGACGTCAGTTGCCTCCTCCGCTAGATATGTTGCCTTGGCAGTTCCCTGCTGCCGCGAGCAGCCCCTGTTGAATAAACTGGTCTCAAAGAGTGACCCGCGTGAAGAGGAGAGTGCATCTTTAATGCCGGATGTCTCCTGCCCATGACCATGGCTTTTGTGGCTTACCTTTTGCCTTGGAAAGACAAAGAGCGAGACTGGTATGAGTCTCAGTCATCGAGCACGACCTACTTCGCCTCTAGTCAACACTAAGGCCAGAGAGAAAAAGATTACTGAGATTGGATTCAGGAAGGGAGTGGTAACGCTGGTGATATTGTGTGACAGCTGAGGAACCGTGCGCTCATGGACTGAGCGGGTTGTTACTCATCATCGGAAAGGAGTTAACTCGCGAGCGTGGTGGGTTGAACTGAAAGAGGGAGGAGTCGCTGGTAGTGCTTGAAGGGAGAGGGACGATAGCCAGCCAAGGGAAAGAGTATATGTGTGTCGTACATATTGATGGCGAGAGTGAAACGATGTAATGGGTGACGAGAGCTTAAACCCCTGAGCATCGTAAGTAGCCCGATCGGTCCTCTCTAGGGTGGCCTTATTTCGTGCATCACGTGGCCACTGAACAGACGCGGTTTTCTCCGACGGTAGTAGGGAAGTAGTAGCTATAGTATTAAGAGCGGATTATGATTCTGAGTTCAAAGTCTTAATCAGTGGGAAGGCAACGTTAATTTTCAGCTTCCGGGTTGGAAAGAGACTAGTTCGAGTCCTCGGATAATCCTTTGCGAGGAGGACCCGTTTGCGCGAGATTTGGTTAACCACTCTCGAGAGGCTCCTCGTGCATAATTGGTAGTAAAACCCCTTTGGCGACGCCCTATTTTGGTGGGAAGTTAAACTCAATTTAAAGGAAATCTAGCAGTAATGTCGAGTCATTGGCTGCCAGTCTGTTCAGATAAGAGGTTTTGCCCCTAACTTGGACTTTCTTATTTTATTTTATTTTCTTTTTATTTTTATTCATTTTATTTTTTTCTTCTAACCCATCACCCTGATCGAACGCTTGTTGAGCTTTCTAAAAAGCCTTTCTTTGATCAGCTAAGGCTTAATTTGATGAGTCTGAGAACTGAGACAGCCAAATATGCATGGGCGCTAGATGAAGCTGAAAAGAAATGAGTAAGGTCAATTATGGCCAATGGGTCGAAAACGATCTGTCCTAAAAAGGGTTGCTTACTTGCTGGTTAAGCTTTTGCTTGATGGCGACTGACTAGTCACCATTGCTGGACTTTTTCCGTCCTTACCCCCCCCGTCTTACCTACATTCTCGCCTTAATAGTGGTGTGCAAACTGTTGTGTATGGAACCGTCCGCGAGTAGCAACTCGTAACGTACGCAACAACGGTAAAGGCGTAACTGGGGTATTTTGGGTCAGGCCATTCATTTACTGTCAGACTTTGCAAACATCCCACAAAGCAATGATGAGCAAGCAGTCGGGTGAAATTGTCCGCTGTGAAAGATCGGCTCCACCTTGCGTGATATTTCTTTCTGTGTAAAATTTTTCAAGGCACTCGCAGCGTGGTTTGGTCGAAAAGGGAACTTAGGGGAGAGTTTGCTGCCCTGCCACGTCAACAGAGTGTCTCTCCTTTCGGGTAACTAAGGGAAAAGGGGGTTGCATCTCGCAATGACCATTTTCTCAACAAACTATATGTGGTGAAACATGTGCAAGTCCTATGCCTGGAGATCAACGAATGGGGTATTGGTTAATGTCCGAGTGAGTGTTTTGACTTACTGAGCCAAACGCTCCATCGAAACTGGCCGCGCAGTGTTGCGCATAAAATGGAAGGGATATTTATAATATCATGCATTTAGTCGTCGGGTTGAAGCGATCTCAGGACCCTGCATCCGTGGCATATCTCACCCTGTGTATAAGCGTGGACTTACGCACAGGGGTATTGCAGCCCTACACACGTGTTTACGAGGTTGAGATTAGGCTCACCCTGGGTCTCCGATCAACCTCCTCATAATGGCATGATACCTGACGACATATCTCAGGGAAAATTCAGAGTCTTTACACCTAGCATGAATGAACCGCTCCTAGACCGGGTGCCTGGTATCCTAATCATTCGTCTTGATCAGCTCCGAAAAGGAGCTACAGTAGGACGAAGAGGGGAATGAATCACGCTGAGTGAAAACAACCTACCTGAGTTCTCTAACATGCCCCAATGAGGCGGCGGTTGAAAACTGAAAACAGTTGAAGTGTAAGATTCCTCGTGGCTTCTCGCGATTTATGTGAAAACAGACTTGCTCATCTAGAGCTCACTGTCACGGGACAAAGTGGGGGGGGGGGACCATGAAGGAAGATGATGCCCTTGTAGTAAAATGCAGATCAAGCAAGGATAGGAATGAAGGTTGGGAAGCTGGAGCCATCCAAGACATGGAATTGCATAGGCAAACTCAGAGGGAAGTCGCGGTCAAAATGGCGAGGGAGAAAAGGTTTATTGAATACGTGGTCTGCTTCTATGACCATCGTGGCAAGCTGCATAGCACCGGCTCGTTGCTAGAGACGGTGGAGTAGGCTAGGGCAAAGCTTGGGTAAGCGCAAAGAATACACAAATTTACCTTTCAGCTTTTATCACCAGGCAACCAGCAATTTCCTTAGCACTAACACTCAGTCACTCGAGTTGCCAGAGAGTCTCAGCAGAAAATCAATCATCAATCAATCATCCTCCAAGCAACACTCATTCGTTCAGAACACTCGAGACGAGATTTTAAGTCAGAAACACTCGGCGCTGTTATCAGTGAGTAGTACTCGGTCAGCAGTACTCAGCGCTGTTATCAGTGAGCAGTACTCAGCGCTGTTATCAGTGAGCAGTACTCAGCGCTGTTATCAGTGAGTCATACTCAGCTCTGTTGTCAGTGAGCAGTACTCAACGCGGTTATCAAGTAGACATAGAGGCAAAGCTGGGATCTGCGCATCAGGTTTCACATGATGGTAGGAAGAGACTCCCCCATGATTGGAAGAAGAAGGGTCAGTTGATGTTTGTTGACCACGATGGTCAAACAACGGAGATTGACGATTTCCCAGATCTTGGGGAGGTGACAGAGCAAGATGGGGCCAGCGAGACTTCAGATGGGGGAGTCATGGCACCTATCAAGGAAAAGGTTAGGGGGACCGGGAAGAAGAAGGTAGTATGGTCCACGGGTCAGGGCGACCAAGGCACACCTGCCTGGGTGAAGCTTGGTTTAGAGTACGAGGTGTGGAGAGACAGAGTTGCTAGGGGCACGTGCCTGAACTGTGGCAATTATGGCCACACGTCTAGAATGTGTCGAGGCAAGAAAGTCTTGACAAGGGTAGCCTTACCAACGGTGGTGGGACTATCTACGAACTCTGGCGGTGCTTCTGCGAGCACTTCGCAGGGAAACACCTCGGGCCAGTAGGAGTATTAGCCGCTCTTACTCGCGCTGAAGTGGTAACGTTGCCTTTCCCACTTCAGGCGTTGGCCAAGGCTAGAGACCCACACATCGCCCCGCAGACACATTCAGACCCACCGACGCTCTGTTCGAGAGATGTGTCTGAGGCCCTAGAAGAGTTAGAGACTGAGTGGTCAGGGAAGGACCCCAGGGACTCTTGGGCGATGATCAGTAGAGGTCCAAAGGGTGAATATTTCGTGGTAGAAGTAGATGTAGGTGGCTGCAAGGTTGGCGCCTTCGCAGACATAGGCTCTACACGAAATTTCATCAGTCGTGCTTGTGTGGATAGACTGCGCTTAGGGGACCAAGTGCAGCGGCTTAGCAGAACTGTAGCTTCTACGCTAGCCAACAAGCACCAAATGGTTTTCAAAGACTATGTCAAGGACGTAGCCTGCACCTTCTCCTATGGAGGAGGGGAAGTGATCCACAAAATCTCCTTCCTGGTGAGCGACGAACTACCATTCGATATGCTACTAGGCATGTACTACCTCGAAGTCTCGCAACCTCAGTTTGACTGGGATAGAAAGGTGTTGATCCACAAATTGCCCAATGGTAGAACTGCTAGATTGCAAAAGTATAAAGCTAGCAGTCTAATAGAAAACTACGGGTGTATGTGCGCTTCATCCTTCTATAACTACTATAAGCAGAATCGAGAGGAGGGCATGTATCTAGTCTTCGTCTCTGAGAATGGGGAGGCCGTTAAATCACCCCCAGAGATAGAAAGAGTCGTTGCACAATATTCAGACCTTTTTGAGGAGCCCACAGGTGTGGTGGAAAGGGAGGTTGTACATGCGATAGAGGTTGTCCCAGGTAGCAAGGTGCCTAGAGGACGAATCTATAGGATGTCCCCCGCGGAGTTAGATGAGCTTCGCCGCCAGCTCAAGGAGCTCACAGAGAAGGGATGGATACGGCCTAGTACCTCCCCTTACGACGCTCCAGTGCTATTCGTACCTAAGAAGGGAGGTACCATGGCATTGAGACCCCTATAGTCAATGCACATCCTCAGGGTACCTCCCTTCTTATGGGTCTCCAGTATTATTTGTACCTAAGAAAAAGAGGGAACTCTGAGGATGTGCATTGACTATAGGAGTCTCAATGCCATCACTGTGAAGAACGCAGAGCCCCTACCCCGCATCGACGACCTATTGGATAGAGTGCAGGGATGCCGGTACTTTACTAAGATAGATTTAAAGTCCGGATACCATCAAATTGCCATTAGACCTGAGGACCAACACAAAACCGCTTTTCAGACCAGGTATGGTCTGTACGAGTTTGTGGTGATGCCCTTTGGCCTATGCAATGCACCTAGGACGTTCCAGCACGCAATGAACCGGATCTTTCAAGTTTATCGTCGTGTACCTCGACGATATCCTTATCTTTAGTAAGACTGCAGAGGAGCACGCTGAGCACTTGAATACAGTGTTAGGTCTCCTAAGACAGCACCAGTACAAGATTAACTTGGAGAAATGCGAGTTCGGTCGCACCAAGATCTTGTATCTGGGTCATGAAATTTCAGCAGATGGGTTGAGGCAGGAAGATGCAAAGGTGGCCAGCATACGTGACTGGCCTAGACCTCAGACCGTTACTAAGGTCAGATCGTTTTTGGGGATGACGGGCTACTATCGTCCGTTTGTGAAGAACTATAGTACTATAGCTTCCCCATTAGCAGATCTAACTCGACTTGACACCCCTTGGGAGTGGACTGAAGAGTGTGAGGCAAGCTTCAAGAAATTGAAGTATGCTCTAACACACTATGAAGTTCTCAAACTTCCTGATCCTGACAAGCCATTTGTTGTGACCACAGACGCCAACCAATATGGCATAAGCGCGATCCTTGCGCAACAGGAGGGGCCAAAGTTGAGACCGGTCGAGTACATGAGTAAAAAGATGCCTTCTCAAAAGTTAGCTAAGTCCACTTATGAGAGAGAGCTCTACGCCCTGTACAGAACGCTAGTTCATTGGAGACATTACCTCCTAGGAAGATTCTTCTATGTGAGGTCTGACCATGAGATTTTGCGCTAGATTAAGACACAGCCTGTGTTGTCGGACGCACTCAAGAGATGGATTCAAGTGATAGACATGTGTGACTATCAACTTGATCCTATCAAGGGTACGTACAACAAAATGGCTGATGCGCTATCAAGAAGGGCAGATTATCTGGGCGCGCTAGTCACTGAGTTTGGCATATCTGACGAACTCACTCAATCGCTGGTGGAAGCCTATCACGGAGACCCAGTTATGTATGAGATCATCCGTAGATTCTAAGCCAAGGATAAAAAGTCTTTGGACGAATTTACGATGATAGATGGCTTGCTGTTCCTTGAGAAGGCAGGGAATAAAAGATTATGTGTAGCTAATAACGAGTCTTTATGTAGTTTATTTTTAGGAGAATGTCATGATGCAACTGGTCCTTTTGGCTATAGGAAGACATCAACGAACTTAGTGCAGAGATTCTGGTGGCCCTCTATGATGGAAGATGCGAAACGCTATGTTGAAACCTGCCAGGTTTGCCAAAGGGACAAACCAAGGACTTAGGCTTCGCTTGGGCTGATCAAGCCCTTGCCGATCCCTGAAGGACCAGGCCAAAGTGTGTCTATGGATTTCATGGTTACACTGGTGACCAGCAGGACTGGAAAAAGACACATCTTTGTTATAGTGAATCGCTTTACTAAGTATGCAAGACTAATCGCTATGCCTGAAACTGCTAAAACTGACTTTGTCATCAAACTCTTCATGGATAACTGGGTAAGGGATTTTGGTGTACCTACGTCTATTGTTAGTGATAGGGATGTCAGATTCATGAGCGAACTGTGGCAGTCTACTACTGAACAAATGGGCACAAAACTCCAAATGACTTCAGGAAATCATCCTGAGTCAAATGGTCAAGCGGAACAAATGAACCGAGTAGTACAACAACTGCTTAGGCACTATATCAAGCCGAGTCAGGACGACTAGGACGAGAAACTACCTCTCGTTGCCAGCCTGTACAACAACGTTGTGCATAGTACTACAGGCATGACTCCCAACCAACTGCATCTTGGTTGGAAGTCGCGAACCGCCCTTGACTTTCTGTTACCAGAAAGAGAACCCACTGCAGCACCCGGCAGCATAGAGTTTGCTGTCAAGTATGAACAGATGCTGCAGCAGGCCGTTGAACATATCAGGAAATCTCATGAAGCAATGATTGAATCTGAGAATAAGCACAGACGGCCTTCTAACTTTCAGGTAGGCGAGAGAGTCTGGATCAAGTCCGCTGAGCTTGGGCAGGAGTTAGGCATATCTCGCAAGCTAATGCCACAGTACTTTGGGCCCTGGGAGATCTTAGACATTGTAGGAGATCAACCAGACGGTCCTTCATATGTAATCCGCATGCCACCTCACTTGCGTACCTACCCTGTGTTCCATGCCTCTAAGATAGCACCCTTCGCTGCTACTGAGCAGTTCCCTTCCAGAAGATCAATGCTGCCCCCAACCATGGATGGCGAAGTGGACATTGACCAGATCGTCGAGCATCGAGTGATGCCTGTTCCTCGACCATCAGGCAGAGGGCGACCTCCTAAACCGAGAATGCAGTATCGTGTGAGCTTCAGACATCATCTGGATCCTAAAGAAGACCGGTGGTTCACACGAGAAGAACTCATGAGAACAGCACCTCAAGTGATTGAAGGCTATGAAGGATCACTCAAAGGAAAAATGCCTGCAGAATAAGAGACTTCTCAGAGGACCTACGAAGTAAAGGACGAGGGAATGCAAGGATCTGGGTCCTCGGCAGGCCTATGGGGCCCTGTATGCAACATTGCCCGCCCTAAGTGAAGACGGAGGTGCCCGCCCTAAGTGAAGGCGGGCCTAACAAATCACCGGAGGCCCTCGACTGTCAATTTCATATTTGGGGTCCAGGCAGTTGCGACGCGCTCAGGCCATGCTACACAGACATTTCCACGGCCTTCCGGGCCTTTCCAAGGAATGCAGGCCCTGGGCGTGATTCGCAGCCTCATACAGAGACAGTTGGGCGCCCAACTGAACAAGGCCCAGCAGCCCAGTAGCTGCTGCATCCGGGCAGCCTCCTGGGGCCTTCCGGAAGCTTCTGGGCCCAGGCCAGTCCAGCCAGGCTGCACGAGCAGGCCGGCTCTTTCCATAAAGGAAAGAGCTCTCCCCTGGCAGCCTCATTCAGGCACTCGCATGCTAGCGGCAGCGCTGCTGGAGCAAAGGTTCGCGGCTGCTGGCTGGCGCTGAGAGGCGAGGTGCAGCACGTGCGGTCGTGCAGGGAAGAAGGGCGCTGCTGAGGGCAGTGCCATAGCCCAACCACCATAGCTGGTGGGCTTGGACTACAGTGAGGCGCAGGGGTGGTCTTCGGGTGTAAGAGAGGACAGGTGTGGGTGTAAGTCAAGGAAGGGCGAAGGATGATGATGATGATGATGTGAGGGCACTTACCTTGTATTGGTGATGGTCTGCATATGGGCGACATCTTCAAGTACTTCGGGTTGCCGCTGATGTCAACAGTTGCATTGTCTATTATTAGGCTGATCGTAGCTGTGTAGGAGTAGGCTGGGCGCTGAGCGCCAAGTAGGAGTGTGAAGGGACTGGACTCTTGTGTTGCTGAAGGAGAGAGGAAGCTCTCCATGACATTGGTTTTCAGTACTACGAACCTCCATTGGCGTAATATTGGTGCAATGCTGCTCTCTGGACACAGTGTGACTATCTGGCTTTTTATGTGATGGTGTAATCTGGATTTGTCATCTTGCTGTTGCTTATTTTCCTTGCAGATGAGAGTATTCGCAGTTTGAAAAATGCTACTGCAAGAGGAATTTCCCGTACCGCTTTGAAAAAAAAACGGGTTTCGGAAAAAAAATATTCCAAACTTCCAAATAACGGGAAATTGCAAACGGAAATCAAAAATTTCAAAAAAAGATATTCCGGATTTTCTAACAACGAAATTTCGAATTTTCAGAAGAAAGACGAAAACGGAAATTTCAGATGTTGCACTATTGTGATTTTCCACAACAGAAACAGCGAGAAAACAAAATCCAGGAAAAAAAAAAAAAATTGATTTTCGGCAGTGAGGTCAAAATCGTGATTTTGGGGGCTAACTACCGTCTTCACCCGAATAGAACGCCCGGTCATTATAGTCGTATCGGGACTGAAAATTGCACCAAATACGGCTATATTGACCGGGCGTTCTATTCGGGTGAAGACGGTAGTGTGCTCTAATCAATCAATCAAGACTAATCAGCTACCTAGTCCCCGCACACGGGTCAGACCAGGTTGTCCTCATTCACGTGCGGTGTTCCGATACCAACTGTTACATGCCCAGTTGGGCGATGTATATATAAACCAAGGATCCGCAATGTGATGAAGAGGACTTAATGGACAATGCAGTGCAAGTAGAATCTCAACAAGCAGTGTGCATCCTGATACATACAAAATGGTGTTTATAGCACAGTGGAAGATTTAGATACAAGTCCTGACCTGACCGGGACTGACCTCTTTCACGTAGTACAAGATAGCGAACCGGGTGCTACTAATGACTAGCCCAATCAACGTTTCAACGCAGACCCCACATACATCATTCTCATCACATGTGTGAAGGGGCCTGGCGTTGTACACAGGAAGAAGGCGCCAGGTCCAGATCATGCACAGACGAAGAGGAGGGGATCAGGCAGAGAAGAGGAGGGGAGAGATGGGAAAGTCATCAACCCCAAGTCTCATTACAAATCCCAAATAATCCCTCGTCAAAATGTCTGAAGTCCAATGTCGAGTCTGGATCCAAATGTCACCAAGCTCTCTCCCTCTCTCTCATAGTCTGCTGATGCAGTGAAGTCAGATAGCGAGAGGGTGAGAAGGAGATGGTGGACTGAGAAGAGGAAGAAGAAGAACTCTCTCTCTCTCTCATGTGCCAGGTACTAACCTGTGAAGGTGGCGCTGTGCTGCAGGTACCTCGAAGGTGAAGCTGGAGAGATGGCGCTGCAGGTAAGTCTCTCTGGCCTCCGCCCAATCTCTCTCTCTATAGTACTACTCTAGCTGCTATGGCGCCCAGCGCTGAAGACTACAGCTAACGCTACTAGCGCCCAGCGTTGAAGACTACTGCTAACGCTACTACTACTCCTGCAGCACTCCTCCAGAGTGCTGCTGCTGAATACTGAAGACTACCTCCTGCCTCCTGAACTGCACGTGAAGTGCCTGGGAAGTACCTAGGAACTACCTGCCTGCCTGCAGGGCGGGCCGGTCTTATATAGTGCTGGCCCGTCCAGGAGGCTGCTCTTGCCGATGCCGAAACGTGCCAGACCCTGGCGTTGAAGCTCAACCAGGGGTTGTCTTGAATGGCCTGTGCTAAAACCCTGGTTTGTTGCCTGAGTTTCAGGGTAGGTCGAACTGATGAGGGCCCGGAAATGGCCCTCAGTTTCAGGCTGAAAACACTCCGATCCGGAAAGGCCCTGATTTAGCCTGAAACGACACAGGGCCTGTAGGCGCTTGTGTTCAGGCTTTCAGGCTGAAACGACACAGGACCTGTAGGCCCTTGTTTTCAGGCTTTTGGCCTGAAAACGTCACGGGCCTGGAAATGGACCGTGCAGCCTGTTGCAGGTGCAGCATGTAACATTAGGCTTGAGGCTTAGTCTGCATTGCATCTCTTTTCCTGCATGGAGCTTGCTCTGCGTCTAGGATTGTTTCCTTTGCCCTTCCTTTTGGGTTTCCGCTATTTCAGCGGATAGCGTGTTTGATGGATCGCTTGATCCATTCACAGGTCTGAGGATCGTGTAGCGGTACCCCTACGGCCCGGTGGTGAGACCGGACCAGTTTCAGGCCATCGACCTGACCCTGGTCCGGTACCAGGTTGTTCCCCTACCTGGACCTAGGCCGGTATATCACTTCGGCCTAGGCCCAGGTCGGGAGGTTGGTTCATTCATTCTTCATTCGTTCATTCATTCGGACCGGACCTTCATTCAGCTGCTGCTTCTCATGTGTGTCCCTCTCCTCTCTCTCTCTCTCTCTCTCTCTCTCTCTCTCTCTCTCTCTCTCTCTCTCTCTCTCTCTCTCTCTCTCTCACCACTTCCGCACGTGCCCTCCGCACGTGCATCACATGGGCGCTCATGTGAAGCGTAACTGATAGTGATGTCCAAGCCCCTCCACAGGTTGCTGGAGGGTTTTAAGAGGGCAGCAAAGGAGAATAAAGATTAGTAAAGTAGCCCTTGCCTCTATTTCCTGTAAGGTTTGTTTCTGCAGACAATCACAGAAAAGAGGGTGTAACCTTTGAAGGTGGTCATCCAAAATCTCATCGTTCTACAACATTCCCATGTGCGATGTCATCAAAGGATCCTCCAAAGCACTTTTCTTTGCCTTGTCTGTTGGATGAAATTTATGAATGGTGAGCCCAGCCACATCTGAATGTGATTTCTGTTTGTATTAGCAAGTAATAGCAACATACTTGCTTCGTCAGAGATTTTCTTTGCTTTGTGGATGAAAACAGAAATGTTAAATCCCTAACCTTCTTTTCTAGTTGACAGCCTCCCAGTACAATTGCGATGAGGAAATGTGGAAATAATTCCTCACCTCCATAGATCACTTGACAAGAACTCCCCGTATTCACCTCCAAACATGATCAAGCCACCAGTGTTTGCAATGGCTCTATGGCCCGAGCGGCATGGTGGTTGTAGGCCAGTTTGTTGAACTTTTGTCCAGCGAACTGTGTTTCCCCATGACTCCCGCTTAAGCAGCAGAGAATCAGTAGCACTTTCTGTCTTCAAATGTGCATCCCCAGTTGGCCAACCACTTGTGAATGCAATGCTATCCCAAAATGCTAAGTGACTGCCAGCACCGGTGTAGATGATAATATGTGTTGGCATAAATGAAACAACATCTCTATAAACCTCAGTTCCATTGATATGGATTCTTATGCCGTCTGTGCCATGCCCCATGATCTCCAGGTCAACCCAGCTTGCTCTCCTTCGAATGGACGTTGAAATAATTTCCCCATCTCTATTTTTCAGAACATAGAACATGTTCGAATGATTAACTGAGACCCCAATGTATACAGAATGGCAGTTTATTGACTGAAGGCCAAACAAATGTGCATTCTCTGCTACTCCAGTATTAGTATCATACAGGAATGCCCTAGCAATGAAGGTGTCAGAGTGTGTTGGAGGAGTCTGAATTTCACGGATTAAATGTGCCTCCAGCCCTTTTGGAAGGTCAGCAACACCCAGGCTTGCAAGACCATCAACAGCTACTGTTCCTTTGCAAGGAATATAGACGTCCACAGGACTGATCACGGAGTTTGGAAAGCTAGTTCTACTGCACCTACTGTATGGGTGGTCCAGTGAGGCATCAGCATGGGCAATTACTGCTTTCCATTCATGACTTATAGAGATATGTTGCTGGCTTAAGGCATTCTCATTCGTCAATGCCCTTTTATCGTTTGTGGCATTCTGTATGTCCTCGAAGCTATCAAAAATCTCAAACACATCTTTCCCATTGGTACCTATTTCAGCATCCGTGTTACCAAAACGCATGACAACGGTTGAAAATCTTTCAGCTGAGGGGTCTCCTGTTGTCCGAGTCATCCTTTCTGGTGTTGATGGCTTAGTCCTCAAGTAAAATAATGTCCGAACCGTATTGCATCCAACTATGTAGTATGGAAGCATCTCAGCAGTCTTACCATTAAAAAACAGAACATCTTCACATCCAGGCTTCATCAGACCCACTGAAATTAGTTGTTGTGTATCAATGAGGAGACGAACAATGAGATCTTCTGCATTTACTTGAAAGTCTATCCGATGACTGTAGACACCTTCTGGACTGCCTGACAAATCAATAGCCCACAACTGATGAAGGCAGCCTTTGTCATTTCCCAAACCACCATGCACATACAACTTAGTTCCATAGGCGGCAGCTGAGTGCTGAAACCGCGCAGGTGGCAGCTGGCCACTCGGAGCCAAAGTAAACCAGCCCCATCCAATAATGGACAATTTTCCAGTGCTTGATATACGTTTGTACTTGACTTGGAATGAGATCCAACCTGGAAGAAGGCCAAAGAAGGGAAGAAGATACCGTCCATGCAAGCCTCTCTTCGGCCGAGCTTGAAGCCAACTGACTGACCAACTTGGGTGAACCTGGTCAACAGCTGGAATGATAGCCTCGGAATCAGGAATGTCAAGAAAATTACTGTATTGATCATGAAGGGCAACTGTTGTTGTTCGCATTACTCCAATGGGGGCCCAGGCATTTTCAACAGTCATGTTTGTTGCATTCCCTGCAGCACACAGAAGATCAGCCATGTGAAATCCATACTCCATGGTTCGTGGCAAATAACACATGATTGTGCATTCCCTGCAGGGCTTCCTGAACAGCTTCAACATCCCAAGATCTGAAAGCTATCCCGCAAACTTAAGAATGAGGAGCTGATCAGAGGACCAGTGACCTGAAAGGAAAGGTTAGGTCAGAACGCTAATAGAGGTGTGGGGCTCCAGGACTCCTCAGCCTAAGTCTACAGCTAGAAATGTATGATGGCCGCCCTTAGTGAAGGTGAGCCTGGAAAATTGACATGGGCCATAAGCGAAGGCTGGTGAGGGGTCCAAGGGGTTGGTTGCCAGGTTGGTTGCCAGGTCCATCCCACCACCATACTCCCCATCTGACTCCTAAATTCAACCCCTTAACCAGAACTACAGCCACTCAAGTAAAGATCACATCAGTCAGGGAGACAGAAGCACGAGGCAAGAAACAAGACAGACATCCATTCCTGGATTGTACTAGAATTGGCCACCATCCTGACCTCCCCTGACAAATGGTTCAGCTTCACGGCCGCAATAGACCGGTTTGATAGAACACTGCGAAACATAATCTGCAAACAGGAAACACACCTTACAGGCTTAGAAGAGCACAAATGCATCCAACAAGAAATAGTTAGAAGGCTCAGACAAGCAAGTGAAGCCTTCTGGGTCTCGACACCAAACATCTCATCAGCTGGGGTGCTGGTACTATTCCACAGCAAAGCATTGGCTACGCAATTCATAGAAATAGAACAGACAAAATAGGACCCAGTACACGGTAGATGGATAAGGCTAGGCAAAAGGAAATTAGATTAATAAACATATATGCCCCTAACACCTTAACGCACAGAAACTACTGATAGACGACATAAAAGAAGAAACTCCCACTTACAGATACCTAATCCTCGTAGCTGACTGGAACAGCACAAAAGACCCTCACATAGATAGAATAACATATTCAAGAGATGGAGTCGACAAAATGGAGGCATAACTACAATAGAATTGACAGAAGTGAAAGAAGTAGAAGACCTTGGAGGTCCTTAGACCCAAATGAAGAGAATTCACGTACACTAGGACAAGTAGACAAGGGGGAACCTCCTTCTCCAAGTTAGACGACTTAGTCTTGACCTCATTGAAAGGAGCAGTCAATAATACATCAACTAGCACAGCGCCCGGTGCACGCTATGCCTGCATAAAAAACTCGGCAAAGGTCAGTCAAAGTACTCACACAAACTCAATGGATATACAAATATATATCTAGGCTACCAGACTGGCCCGAGACCACTTGTGCAAGGAAGATGAGCAATAGCGAACTTCAGCAATCAAACAGCATCATATACACAAGACCAGATAGTCGTGACCTCGAACCAACAGCAGAATTGCATCACGAGTTTCACCAAGTAAGAAGACACCAAGAGCTCATAATTGACAATGCTGGTAAAGTCTCATCATCATCATCAATGAAGAACCAATGTTGATATCCTATCTGGCGCTCGGCGTCCAGACTACAGATGGCAGATTCTATCTAGCCTAGAGTCCTAGACTACAATGCCGAATGATGACGTCAACAGCTTTCCCGAAGTGCGAGCATACAGCGACCAATGTCGCACGCTTCCAGCACCAGGTATGTCTCTCGCCTCACTCACAACCTCGTTCCCCAACACACAGATGCCACTAGCACCCAAGGACCATGCTGCGCCACACCCAGCTTACAGCAGCGCAGCTCGGCTATGGCTGCCTGCTCCTTCCCTGCTCGCTCGTGAGCGCGTAGGTGCCAGCCAGCAAATGCGCAGCAGCGTTTGCGCAGCATGCAGCCAGCACCCAAATGCCGAATGAGGAGGCAGGCCCTTTGCTATATCGAAGTGGCCTGCCTGCGTCCAGTCCCAGGAAGCTTCCAGTAGGCCCCGGTAGCCTGAGGCCCAGCACGATCGAGAACAGGCCTGGGGCATGTGGTGGTTGCATGCACCCAACTGCCTTTGGCATGTGTTTGGCCTAGTACCCGTATCCAGCCCAGGGCCTGCTTTCCATTCATTCACACAGGCGGCCCAGGGCCTGGGTTTTCTCAACCAACTGGCGCTGCGCAACTGCCTGAATTTCCTTAGTTGCGCAAAGGCCGAAATAAGGCCCTGAGGGGCCTCGTCGGGCCTGCCTTCACTTAAGGCGGCCGACAGGCTCCCGAAAAGGGGCCGATTGGGGCTCATAGAGGCAGTGGCCTCCCACTTGCTTGGTCAGTCCGAAAAAAAAAAAAAAAAAAGTTCAGTTTATTTTTTATTTTCAATTTGGTAAAAAATTTGATGTGACGCTGAGGCAAAAGTTGTTCAGCTATAAACTTCAAATCTCAGCAATTCAGATTTTTTATTTATAATTTATGTTATTTTTTATGGGACCTTTTTTTATCCTTGCATGGCCAGGCCCCCGGGCAAACGAGGTGATCCTGCCGGCCCTGCTGGTAGCCTATATATATATCGTCACAAACAGAACTGCCTGGTAAATATATATATTTATATATATATATATATATACAGGGTTGCCAGCGTTCGGGACGGGCCGAACGCGCGAACCCGCCCGAACGTACGGGACCCTTTCGGAAGGCGTTCAGCCGTTCGGGCCGAACGCGAAAAAAAAAAAAAAAAAAAAAGTTTTCAAACAATTCCGAAAAACAAATATGTTATGGAGAAAAATAAACTCAACAACATTTGACTGGGCACAACATCCAAATTCTTTACCAAATTTGAATTAAAAATCAAATACAAAAAATAAACACTATGATAAAAATAAGAAAAAATAAAAAGAGAATTAAAATGAGTGAGTGTGCCAGCACCTTTTCGACACCGCCATCTTTGCCGATTTTTAATTATTGTTTGGCATTGAGAAATGCACTGAAAATTTACAGATATGTAGTTTACATAATCAGTAACTCATTAATTGTTTTTCAAAAAATAATATTTTTTTTTTAGGCCCCGAAAGAAAGTGAAAACAAAAAGTTAAAAGTGAAAAAAAACAAAATAGTGAGTGGGCGAGCACGTTTTGACACCCCCATCTTTGATGATTTTTAATGTTTTTTTGGCTTAGCAGAATGGCTCCAAAATTTTTAGTCGTGTAGGTTACATCCTAGAGAACTCACAAAAAACAACTCAGAAAAAAAAACTTATGTTTAGGCCCCGAGAAAATTTTGGCGGGGCCCGATCCTGGGGGTGTTCGGCCCCCGAACGTTCGGTCAGGTAACCCTATATATATCGTCACCAGAGTGGCCCGGATCCACTTGCACGGCCGGGTCAAAAAGAAATAAGAAAAGAAAAAAAGAAAAATTATTTTTAAAATTTTTATTTTTATTTTAAATTGGGTAAAGAACTTCGATGTGACCTTGAGGCAAAAGTTTGTTCAGTTTATTTTTCTGCATAACATAGTTTTTGTTTCTCGGATTTTTTGGATTTTTTTTATTTTTTTTTTTGGCTGGGACCTTCCCTAGTTCTTGCACGGCCGGGCCGCCCGGAAAAATAGGGTGACCCGGGTGGCCCGACTGGTAGCCTAGTATATATATATATGTATACATGTGACGATATATATGTACATATATGTATATATATATATATGTATATATATATGTATATATATATATATATATGTATATATATATATATATGTATATATATATGTATATAGGTTTGCCAGGCCGAACGTACGGAGGCCCCTGAGCTGACCCCCGAACGTTCGAGCGTTCGGGTCCCCGTATGAGCCCCGAACCCGAAGGGATTTGGACCTCGCAAAAACATATTTTGGGACCTAAATATATATATATTTTTTTGAATTTTGTTTTGTCATTTCTTTGTGATGTAAGGTATCCCCCTCTTACTTTTGAAGCGATTCTGTTTAGCCAAAATAAAATGAAAAATCGGCAAAGATGGTGGTGACAAAACTTGCTTGCCCACTCACGAATTTGTTTTTTTTCTCTTTTCACTTTTTGTTTTTCCTTTATTTCAGGGCATGATTTTTTTTTTTTCAAAATTTATTTGTAGATTCTCTATTATGTAATATCCACATATTTAAAATTTCATGGCATTTGTCACAACCAAAAAAACATGAAAAATCGCCAAAGATGGCGGTGTCAAAAACGTGCTCGCCCACTAAATAATTTCATTCTCGTTTAATGTTTTCTAACTTTCATTATTATTATTATTATTTATTTTTAGTATTTGATTTTTACTTTAAATTTAGTCAAGAATTTGGAGTTAACATTGAGGCAAGTGTTATTTAGTTTATTCTTCTGCATAGCATATATTGTTTTCAGATTTTTTGGATTTTTTTTTTTTTTTTTTTTTTTTTTTTGGGTCCGCGTTCGGCCGAACGGCCGAACGCGTCGAGAGGGGGTGTCGAAAGTTCTGGCATTCGGGCGTTCGGCCCGTCCCAAACACCGGCAACCCTGTATATATATGTATATATATATATATATATCGTCACAAACAGAACTGCCCGGTAAACCGTAGGCAGAGAAAGAGAAGAGGACAACAAACGAGGGGCTATGACAAACTGTTATATATATATATATATATCCCCAGGCCGTACGTACTGAGGTCCCCGGGCTGACCTTCCTACATATGGGTTCGGGGTCCCGTACGGGGTCCGAACCCGACGACGTTCGGTCCCCGCCAAAAAATATTTCAGGGCCTAAAAATATGTTTTTCTTTCTGAATGTTTTTTTTGTGAGTTCTCTACGACGTGAGGTCCATGGATATAAATTTTGACGTCATTTGGCTCAACCAAATAAGAATTAAAAATCGCCACAGACGGCATGCTCGCCCACATTTTTTTTCACTTTTACTTTTTTTTTCATTTTAGTTCGGGGTCCAAACAATTTTATTATTTTTTGAAACTTTTTTAGTGGGTTTTGTATTATGTGAAGTACACATCTGTAAATTTTTAGGGCATTTAGCTATGCCCCAAAAAAGATGAAAAATCGCCAAAGATGGCGGTGTCGAAAATGTGCTCGCTCACTCACTAAATTTAATTCTCTTTTTGTTTTTATTTATTTTTATTATTAGTATTTGTTCTCCATATTTTATTTTTATTTCAAATTTGGTAAGGAATTCGGATATAATGCTTAGGAAAATCTTGTTTAATTTATTTTTCTCCATAACATATTTTTTTTTTTTTTTTTTTTTTTTTTTTTTTTTTTTTTTTTTTTTTTTTTTTTTTTTTTTTTTTTTTTTTTTTTTTTTTTTTTTTTCGGTCCTCGTTCGGCCCGAACAACCGAACGCATCCCCAAGGGGTCCCATACGTTCGGGCGTTCGGCCTGTCCCGAACGTCAGTTACCCTATATATATATATCCCTTAAGGAACATTGGCCGGGGGGGGAGGTCGGTGGTCCATTGCACTCCGAAATCCAGTTGAACTTTTGGCGAGGGCCGGCGGATGAAGGCGATCGAGGGCGGGAGGACGTGTAGAGAGATACGCGCACCAAAGTGTTCACAGCGCGCCCATGGGGCCGGGCAGCAGCGGGCGTAGATGCGAGGGAATATCTTGAAGCGGGGGTCGTCGATAAGCGGTTTTCTTTTCATTTTTTTTTTCTTATTTTTTGTGGTGCGGGCAGTATGTTGTTTTGCTTTTATTATTTTTTTCTTTTTGGCTGCTATTGTCGTTTTCGTGGGCAGGTAGTCTGTAAGTTCGGTTTCAATTTTTTATTTTTCCCTCGTTGTTCGTGACTGCGCCGACCCCCGTCGTTTCATTTTCAATTATTTTCTTTTGCCCCCGTTGTTCGCGAGTGTGCCGGTCGCCGCCCTGTTGTTCGCGAGTGTGCCAACCACCGTCGATAAGTGGTTTGCTGTGCAATTAATTTTTCTCTTTTCGGTCGTCGTTGTCATTTTCGTGGGCGGGGCAGTTAGTTCAACTGAGTTGTTTCGTTTTCAAATTTTTCATTTTGCCCCCGTTGTTTGTTTTTTTGTTGGTGGGAAAAAAAAATGATTGGTGATTATCCTTGTCGTTCGTCTTTTTGTCGTGGGAAATATTTTTTTTTAAGCCACTGTCTGGGCACACCCACACACCCAAACATGCAAGCACCCACCCACCCACCCATACACACACACACACACACAAATATTAAGATTTTGAAGTTCGCTGCCAATGGTTGTTGTCGGGGTTTGAACCCACGCACAAATTTGAGATACGCAACTGCGTGATGAGATAACCACTATAGTAGATTGGGTCCCAGTGTGCTTTTGAATACTGTTTATTTTTTAAGTGTATCCGACGTCAGGCAGCTGGCAGGTCAGGATGTGCTTGTGTGTGGAAACCCTAACGTTGCACAGTGTGGCAGACAGGTCCAGTCCCACAGTTTTCAAGCGTCAACTCTGGTGATTTTTCGCGCTCAGCTGAATTGAAGAAAAAATATGAAAAATTGAGATCCTGTAGATTAGGTTGTGATATTTCCAGGAAACATATAAAAAAATGAAAACAAAAAAAAATTCGACCGTGAAATAAATGTCACGTCGTTTTGTTGCATTTTTCATTTTTGCCATTTTGGCACGTGTTGGCCAATGGGAAAAATATCCCAACTTCCGCGATTTGTTGCGCTCAGAAGGATGACTCCAGAACTCTGAAAATTGAAGAGCTTGTAGATTTGGTCGTGATATTTCCAAAAATAATTTTTATAAAAAAAAAAAAACCACCAGTACCCCACGGGCTCTTAGGCCCCCTCTTACACAAATGCATATGGACCTGCGCGACGCACAAATTCAGCCTTCGCGTTAACGCCTAAAAACGTGGTAGGTGCTCATGGTTTAAAATCGTGAAATAAATGCCACGCCAATTCGTCCTTTTCTTCCATTTTTGATGTTTTTTGCTCCTTTATCATGTGTCAGCCAATGAGAAAAGTACCCCGACTTCAACGGTTTTTCCATCTAATACAATATATCAAAGAAGTCTGAACATTGTAGGGTATGCAGATTTCATCGTGATCTTTCTAGGAAAAAAAATATATATTTTTTACATAAAAAATAAAAAAAATATTTCAACCACAAAGTAAATCGCGGGGGCAATTAGATGCATTTTCCAATTTTTCCACTCTGCCAGTTTCCCCCACTCTGTTACCGGTAGCCCTCATGGACCTGTGCTACTCGTCCCCAAATAGGTGACTAAAAGCCTACAGTGCACATGGTCGCCAAATATGTTAGAAAAAACATACAGTGCACAGGGTCGCCAAATATGTGAGAAAAAACCCTCATGGACTTGTGCTATCGATCACATGTGACACGCACACACACACACACACACACACACTCACCCACAGACACACACACACACACACGAACATACAAATATACAAACATACATGAATTTACAGACCAAAGAACCCCCATACATAAGGGCTCACACACACTATAGAAAAAAATAACCCCCACTTTTCTTTACTGGCAATTAGGTACACCGGAACCCTTTTGTTTTCGCAAATTCAACACAACAAAGAACCAGACCCATCTTGAGGCCTTTCCCAGCTAGAACAATGGAATACACAACATTACTCCCTCCGGGGCCCGTACTTGTAGGCCCCCCTCCTACTACCCCACCAAATACCTTATGACTACTACCCCTTCAAAAGAGCCCTGAAAATTCTGTTTTCCCAAAAAAGGGGAGAGGAGTTTCCAATCTAAACTTTTCATGGCACTGAGGCCCCTCCCATTGAAAGTACCCTATATTAGTACATACGTCCAACCAACCCCACGACGTTCCACCCAAACCCTAGACATTACTCCGCCTTCCCCTGTCCCTTACGATTGAGGAAAACGTTCTTTCATCCTGCCCACCCCGCCACTCCCGGACAAGCCCACAACAAGGCAGCACAACGTGGGCCCGCCGATCCCAGCAAACCACGACTGAACCATAATCATATGAGACTTCCATACAATAGACCAGCAACCATCCACCATACCCGCCGCACTAGCTCCCAAAAAACAGCGACAATACCTCGACCTGCCCCATTCCGTCTCTCCCAGACGCCGACACTCGAAAACAAAAAACTCCCCTGCTCACTACGATGCATCCAAACTCCTGCCCCGGGCAAATGCTTGCTGATACTGATGTCACCAACGCACTTGCTTCGGCGCTAAAATCAAAACCCTGAATTCAGCTTCCACACTCCAATACCCCACCATCCCCTTCACTCCCTTCGGTCATTCAACCCAGTCGGACAACTTCTGCACCCACATTTCACCCACTATGGATCTGATGCCTTCCCTCACGCTCCCACCTTGTTCCTCCATCCCTCCTCACCCACCCTCGCATCACACCTTCCCTAACCAAAACCTTACTATAGTAGCGGCCATCCGCACCTCTATCTCCTCCTCACATTCACAGTGGACTCGTGCTCATGCACCTCTACTTTGCCTCCCTTCGGATTCGATTGTGAACTCCCCACCAATGACTCACACGAACGGAGGATACTCCATTCTTTCTTTACTCCTCTTTCTCTTCCACTTGCCCGCTCCCCCCGATTGAAACCGCACCACCTCCCTCAGTGAAGGTTAAGATTCAATCCGCATCTCGCGCCATGGCCAATGCAACAAAAGAATTCGCCACTGATACGGAGATCAATGCCCACGCGGTGAGTGACAACCTTCGACTCCATCTCCATGCCCCACATATATGCAGCTATGCTCTCGTAACACTTACCACCAATCCTCCCCTCCCTCCCATACCATACCTACTGTCCCCCTCCTTTCCCTCCTCCCTCTCCGTCCCCTCCGTGTCTCTCCTTGCTCGCCTTCACCTCAGTAATTTACGAAGGAAAGACCCTACTTAACTGCTAATTGGACCAGTTGCAGACGTACAAGCCTTCTTAGTTGATCACAAACCCCTTTCCCTTCCCCCTCGGCCTCTCCTCCTCTTCCAACTCCTTCCCCACCTCACAGAGACTGGGCTCCATGCCCACATACCCGCTGATGAGCCGTCCAATGACGCAGGCGAAGAAAAGCGCTTCAGGGGATGCGCTAACCCCCTCCTTCTCTTGTTGATGATTGGATCACCTGACGAAGGATACACTCCCTCTTCTTCTCACTTTGCTCTCTCTCTCTCTCTCTCTCTCTCTCTCTCTCTCTCTCTCTCTCTCTCTCTCTCTCTCTCTCTCTCTCT
>BFEA01000637.1:10193-34689 GCA_003427395.1 Chara braunii | reverse complement strand
TATGGCCTGGGCCTGGGCGCCTTCAACCAACTGGCGCAGCGCAACTGTCTGAATTTCACCAGTTGCGGGGTACCCTGAAAATCGAGGCCCTGAGGGCCTGTCGCGCCTGCCTTCACTTAGGGCGGCCGACATGCTGCAAAAAGGGCCCGGAAGGGGCTGAGCGGGTGTAGCCTCGCATTCCCTCCTCCATATCTTCGTTAGTCCTCTGAGAAGATCAATCCTGAGCCATCTGGCGCTTTCCTTTCAATACATCCTTCTCATAGCGAGCACCGATTTGAGGAGCGGTCTGCATCAATTCCTCCTTAGTAAACCAGCGGTCCTCCTTCGGATCTGTGTGATGTCTGAAGTGGACACGAAACTGCAGCTTTGGCTTTGGAGGACATCCCCTTCCCTGAGGCTTCTGAACAGGCATCTCCCTGTGGTCGACGATATCATCGATGTCGACTTCTCCGTCCATGGTTGGGGGCAGCATTGATCGACGAGAGGGAAACTGATCAGTTTCCTCGAACGCAATGAGCTTAGAGGCGTGAAAGACTGGGTAAGTTCTGAGATGACCAGGGATACGGATGACATATGATGGACCATCAGGATCTGTCCCTACTACGTCTAACACTTCCCAAGGTCCAAAGTACTAAGGCATGAGTTTGCGGGATATCCCGAACTCCTGTCCCAGTTCTGAAGACTTCACCCAGACTCTGTCCCCAACCTGAAATGTAAAAGGGCGACGGTGTTTATTCTCAGATTCTATCATTGCTGCCTGCGCCTTCTGCATGTGCTCTACAGCCTCTTGCATCTTCTGTTCATATCGGTAGGCAAACTCTAGAGTGCCTGGTGCAGCAGTTGGCTGGTTGTCAGAAAGTTGGAAGTCTAAGGGCAGTCTAGGCTTAAACGTTAGTTGTAGACTGTTAGGACTCACCCCTGTAGCGCTGTGTACAGCGTTATTGTACAGACTGGCGACAAGTGCGAGCTTTTCGTCCCAGTCCACCTAGTTGGGCTTGATATAATGCCTCAATAGATGTTGCACAGCGCGGTTCATCTGTTCGGGCTGGCCGTTGGCTTCGGGATGATTCCTAGAAGTCATCTGCAGTTGAGTTCCCTGTTCAGCTGCAGCGGCCTTCCATAACTCGCTTGTAAACCTGACATCTCGGTCGCTCACAATAGACTTGGGCAATCCAAAATCTCTCACCCAGTTTTCTTTGAACAACTTAATCACGTACTCAGTCTATGTTGTCTCAGGCATTGCTACTAATCTAGCAAACTTACTAAACCTATCCACGATGACAAAGATCTGTCTCATCCTACTCTTGCTGGTGACTAGCGTATCCATGAAGTCCATGAACGGGCTCTCACCCGGCCTCTCCGGAATCGGAAGGGGCTTGATCAGCCCAAGAGGAGCCTGAGTACGAGGCTTGTCTCGTTGACAAACTTGACAAGTTTCCACGTACAGCTTAGCATCTTTTAACATCGTGGACCACCAGAACCTTTGCAGCAAATTGGCTGCGGTCTTCTTGTACGCAAAATGGTCGGTGGCGTCATGACACTCGCCTAAAAACAAACTACGCAAAGACTCTTTATCAGGGACACACAAACGTTTATTCCCTTCCTTCTCGAGAAACAACAAGCCATTGACCAACTCAAACTCGGCTGAAGTTTGTTTATCCTTCGCCTCGAGTCTGCGTATGATCTCAGACATAAATTGGTCCTCTCGATAGGCTTCCACCAAGGATCGAGTGACATCATCCGTAAGATTGTACTCAGTAATCAGCGCACTTGAGAAGTCAGGTCTACGCGACAAGGCATCAACAACCTTGTTGTACTCACCCTTGATGTACTGAGGGTCAAAGTCATACTGCTCAATGACTTCTATCCAACGCTTCAATGCGTCAGAGAGTACAGGCTGAGTTCTCATCCATCTCAAGGTCTGATAATCAGTCCTGAGGATGAAGAACCTCCCAAGGAGATAGTGTCTCCAATGGGTCAGCGCCTTGAACACCGCATAGAGTTCTTTCTCATAGGTGGACTTAGCCAACTTCTGAGACGGCATTTTCTTGGACATGTACTCAACAGGCCTCAACTTTGGCCCTTCCTGCTGCGCAAGCACAGCGCCAATGCCATATTGGCTAGCATCCGTAGTAAAACGGCTTATCAGGATCGGGAAGTTTCAAGACTTCATAATGCGTTAGTGCATGCTTCAGATGTCTGAAAGCAGCCTCGCACTCATCTGTCCACTCCCACGGGGTGTCAAGGCGGGTCAGATCAGTCAAAGGAGCGACCACTACGCTATAGTTCTTTACAAAAGTCCGGTAGTAGCCTGTCATTCCTAAGAAAGATCTCATCTCAGTCACAGACTGAGGTCGTGGCCAATCACGAATGCTGGCCACCTTCGCGTTATCGGGCTTCAACCCTTCCGAGGAGATCTCATGACCCAAGTACAAGACACGGGTGCGCCCTAACTCGCACTTCTCACCGTTGATCTTGAACTTGTGCTGTCGCAGGAGACTAAGGACTTTGTCCAAGTGTGCAACGTGCTCCTCGACAGTCTTACTAAAAGTAAGTATGTCATCGAGGTACACGATGACAAACTTATCCAAGTAGTCATGGAATATCCGATTCATAGTGTGCTGAAAGGTGCCAGGAGCATTGCACAGGTCAAAAGGCATCACCACAAACTCGTACAGACCGTACCTGGTCTGAAATGCGGTTTTGTGTTGATCCTCGGGTCGGATTGCAGTCTGATGGTACCCGGACTTCAGATCTATCTTACTGAAGTACCGACACCCTTGCACTCTATCTAACAGATCGTCGATGCGCGGTAGGGGCTCTCTGTTCTTTACAGTGATGGCATTGAGACCCCTATAATCAATGCACATCCTGAGAGTGCCCTCCTTCTTCTTAGGTACGAATAGTACTGGAGATCCGTAAGGAGAGACACTCGGCCGGATCCAACCCTTCTCTACGAGTTCCTTGAGTTGGCGGCGAAGCTCATCAAGCTCGCCTGGAGACATCCGATATATCCTACCCTTCGGAATACTAGAACCTGGGATAATCTCTATCGCGTGGATGACCTCCCTATCAACAACCCCTGTTGGCTCTTCAAATAGATCAGGGTACTTGGCAACTACTTCCTCTATCTCCGGCGACATTTTCACCGGCTCGCCTGCAGCAGAGACATAAACTAAGTACATACCCTCCTCTTGATGTTGCTTATAGTAGTTATAGAATGTGGCCGCACACATGCATCCATGGGAATTGATCAGACTACTAGCTTTGAACTTGTGTAGTCTGGCGGTCCCTCCACCTGGCAAAGTGTGTTTGACCACTTTTCGGTCCCAGTCAAACTGGGGCTGTGCCACGGAGAGGTAGTACATACCTAACAAGATATCCATAGGGAGATCGTCGCTCACTAGGAATGAGACACGATGCCTCAACTCCCCTCCCGCGAACGGGAACAGGCATTCTACATCCTGAAGGTAGTCATTAACTACCATGCGCTGTTTGTTGGCACAGGTCGACTCCACAGCTCGACTCAGGCGCTGCACTTGCCCCTGTAAACGCAGCCTCTCAACACACGCGCGATTAATAAAGTTTCGTGTCGAGCAAGTGTCATAATAGGCCCCGGCCTTGCGGCCGCCTACGACTATCTCGCTGACGAACATCTCACCCTTCGGGGCTTTAGCTAGTGYCGTCCAAGAAGCTAGCGGGTCTAGTCTAGACCACTCCTYCTCTAGCTCCTCTAAGGAYYCAAACACATTCATCGAGCAAAGGGTCGATGGGTCTGAATGCGTTTGCGGGACGACAAGGGAATCAGTAGCTTGGGCCATGATGCGAGATGGCGAGGGTGTCTCCACCACCTCGTCCCTAGTAGGAGCAACTACTATTCCTACTTGCCTGACGTGTTTCCCGGAGCAGTGCCTGACGAACTGGCAACATTGCTACCTACGGGAGATGGGGATCCTACCGCCTGCCCCATAGTAGGCGGGATCTTATCGGTGACCTTCTTGTTCCTACATTTGAACTGGTTATGGCCGTATTGACCACAACGGATGCAGGCCTGACGGTTCCACCGATCTCTCCACACGTCCTCGGAAAGACTCGCTTTCTCCCATGGAGGAGCATTGGGGTCAACTTGATTTCTAGATCGGGAGCCCCCTCAGCATCTACCGGTCCCCTTACCCTTTTGTTGAGTTACGGCGGCGACTACTCCACCCTCTGAAGTTTCGCCACCCGCCTCTGCACCTACTCCCTCCTGGAAGTTGCCGTCCAACTCGATGGTTGAACCATCGTTGTCGACAAACATGATGCGACCCTTCGCTTTCCAGTTGGGAGGCAGTGTCTTCTTCCTCCCGTCCGTAGTGGGTGTCTGTCCATGCCCTATCTTTGCTTCTAGGTCTAGGGCCACCTTGTTGAACGAAGGAAAGTTGTGCATATTGATGTTGGCCTCTTTTGCCAACTGGTTCCTGAGAGGCTGGGATAAGCATCTCAAGTACGAAGTCAACAGGACCTGAGGGTCATAGCGCACACCTGGGACACAGATTAAACGCTCAACAGCGTCTGTGGCTTCCCTAACTGACTTAAACTGCCGCATGTGCAGTGTCAGGATCACATCAGTGGTCTTTTGGGCCTCCTGAGGATCATGCCATCTCTCTTCCACCATCTTCAGGAAGTCCTCCAACTTCTGGGAGACTGCCCAAGAGCAGAAGTCATGATCGTGCCCCTGGAGTTGTACTAAACCACTCAACCATCTTGCTGCACTACCCTCTAGGTAGGATGCAGCCACAAGCACTTCTTCGTGTGGCAAGGTGAGTTTACACCTTACGTAGACCAGCACTGCCCTCAACCAAGTGTCAAGGTCTTCGCCTCTCTTGTCCCCTGTAAAAGGTTTGGGAGCGGCGATGGCCGTCTTTGGAACCCACTGAGTTTGTCCCGGTCCCTGCACCACCCCGGGCTGTGGACCCGGTGATACAGGTTGCTGTGCTAGCTGCTGGGGCTGTGTGCCCTGTGGCTGCACCGGTTGCAAGACAGCAGGCTACGTGGTGACCGCAACCTGCAACGGACTTTGAGTGAACATTGTCTATACATGAACCTGTAAAGTACTCCCTGTTGTTATCCCTCCTGACAGCAGCATGCCCAGGGAAACTATTGCAACCGTTGACGGGGCTACATATGGGGATACCCCTGTCACCGGTGGGACAGAAAAAGGAGGATATGGCACGGGCCAGACACCAGGCCCTGCTGGTGATGGTGCTTCTTGAGCACGGCCTGCCAACACGGCTAGGCTTTGTTGGATGTCCTGAAGGATGGTAGTTTGATGCTCCTGCATCTCAATTACGCCTAGCAGGGCCCTCCTAACTACCTTCACATCATCATCCATATGCGTCAGGTCCATCATCTCTAACTCCTCTATGTCTGCCCCTCTCCGTTGCATCCTGGTTCTTCTTCTAATCATCATCTCCTTTTCCCTTTTTATCTGTCCTAATGCCCGCTATAGCTGTGCCTCAGGATGGCGACATCCTCTGGGGTCAACACCGCGGGCTGGCTTACCACTAAGCCAGTGGACTGACTCACGGTCTGCGTGACCGTGGCCCCGGTGGTACCTGAACTACCGGCTTGGGAAGTCTGCTGCGCAGACGTGCTCATGGCTGTGGTAGCCATGGCTGTTGTAGCACCGGCCTCGCTAGCTAATGCCCTGCTGGCCTCGGCTGCTCTAACTCTCCTCTGCTGCTGCCTCTCCCTCTGCCGGCGGAACAGTTCCCTATCACCCCCCGGTCCTAGGGACACGTGAGTTATCGGGCCTCTAGCTGATCACAAGATCCTGCGGTCGTCCTCTCCGGTGTCCTCACTGTCGCTCATAGGCTACAACACTGTGCACCGCCTACACTAGATCATTCAAGATGTCTACCGCAGCGTAGTGCACATACCAACTAATTAATGGTGGCTATTTTGGAACAGACTTCATTTGGGGTCAACAGATAATTCAGATTCCTACAACTGAAACTATTTTTAGTATGACTGGTCCGCAAACAGAAGCACCAGGAACAATCAAAAGTTCTAACTAATGTTGTCTGTCAGATGTCAATGGCAGTCCATCTAACTAATCAAAAACATAAAAATAGATTCACTTGTGTGGATAGGACAGCATGGTATTTTCTCGAACTTGTCACCTGGAATCAACCCCTCTCTCTAGTCTACACTTGAGTATCTCTTGCCGTCAGCGTCCTGAGCAATCAGGTAGCATGCGTGACAGAAGGTGTGCAATCCGGTCCCACCCCTGTGCCCCAGGTTATCGTCGAGCAAGGCAGCCACAACACTCTTATTTATCCTCGTACGCCGACGAGCCTTACACTCGGTTGATCTGGCTGATCAAGAGGCGGTTTGGCGTCCGCCCCCAAGTGACTCCAGGAATTATTTTACGTCGCAGACGACGATCACAGCCAGATTCAGAGCCGAGTCCCCAACCTGAAATGTTTATAGACGGTCTGGTAAGCGTCTCAAGAGGCTGCCACACCCGAGTTAACCTCTATCTGCGCAAGCAACAGAACCAAAGACTTGCAGCGAAGCATGCGTGAACTACACCCAGTGGGTTGGCATGGTGACCGTGACCCAGTGCTTCGTCCAGGGCCCTTCAGAAAGCAACGCCCTCTTCCCCCTGATGCTCCACAGGAAGTATGCCGACTCTCAAGGTTGAGCGCACTCGACACCTCACGATGAGAGGACTCTCAAGTTGGATCACACAACCTCACGGTAAGAAGTGTTGGAGAGGGTAGACAAGGTTGGGAGTAACGTACCTCAATATTGCTGCCCCCAACCACAGAGATAATCTCACCAGATGACCCAATGGCAATTGCGATGACCAGTCACTGCATCGGCACAACCAGCATTATCCGCCGTTCCACCTCAGCATCAATCGCACATTAGATAGTTCTCATCACACTGTCCAGACCACTTACACTTCACGTAGCCTTCCTGGCGAACCCCTCACCTCCTGGATCGCCTTCACACTCGTCTCCACCCTCCTCACTACACACCACTTACGGCCAAACTCACCCAGCAGACCGCATGTATGTACCGCATAAGGCAGAAGACAAGCGTCAGATGAGCGCAATCGTACCACTGCTCCGATACCAATTTGCAAGGAAGATGAGCATTAGCGAACTCCAGCAATCAAACAACATCATACATATGTGTCCAGATAGTCTTGACCTCGAACCAACAGTAGTCATGCATCACGAGATTCACCAAATCAGAGCACACCAATAGTTCGTAATTGACAATGCTGAMATAGTCTCTCATCATCATCAACGAAGAACAAGAGTTGATATCCTATTGGCGCTCTGCGCCCAGACTACTTGTGGCAGATCCTATCTAGCCTAATACTACAATGCCGATGTTGACAACAACAACTCCCTGAAGTACAAGCATACAGCGGACAATGTCGCACGCTTCCAGCACCAGGTATGTCTCTCGCAACACTCGCAATCCCGATCCACACCACATAGATGCCACTTGCACCCAAGGACCAACCAACTGGCGCAGCGCAACTGTCTGAATTTCACCAGTTGCGGGGTACCCTAAAAATCGAGGCCCTGAGGGCCTGTCGCGCCTGCCTTCACGTAGGGCGGCCGACATGCTGCAAAAAAGGCCCCGAAGGGGCTGAGCGGGCGTAGCCTCGCACATATAACCTTTTTTGAAAAAATAATAATAGACTTCTTTAATTAAAATTATCCTTCTTTAAATATATAATAAGATAATCAGGGTTACTGGCGTTCGGGACGGGCCGAACGCCCGAACCCGAACGCCCGAACGTACGAGACCCCTACGGGAGGCGTTCGGCCGTTCGGGCCGAACGCGGACCAAAAAAAAAAAAAAAAACAAAGTTCTCAAAAAATTCCGAAAAAGAAACGATGTTATGGAGAAAAATAAACTAAACAACATTTGTCTGGGCAGAATATCCAAATTCTTTACCAAATTTGAATTAAAAATCCAATACAAAAAATAAACACTATAATAAAAATGAGAAAAAATAAAAAGAGAATTAAAATGAGTGAGTGTGCCAGCACCTTTTCGACACCGCCATCTTTGCCGATTTTTTATTATTTTTTGGCATTGAAAAATTCCCTGAAAATTTACAGATATGTAGTTTAAATAATCAATAACTCATTAATTTGTTTTCAAAAAATAAGAAATTTTTTTAGGCCCCGAAATAAAGGGAAAACAAAAAGTGAAAAGTGAAAAAAAACAAAATAGTGAGTGGGCGAGCACGTTTTGACACCCCCATCTTTGAGGATTTTTAATGTTTTTCTGGCTTAGCAGAATGGCTTCAAAATTTATAGGCGTGTAGGGTACATCATAGAGAACTGACAAAAAACAAATCAGAAAAAAAAACTTATTTTAAGGCCCCGAAATATTTTTTGGCGGGGGCCGAACCAGGAGGTGTTCGGCCCCCGAACGCCCGAACGTTCAGAGGCCAGCCCGGGCGCCCCCGAACGTTCGGTCAGGTAACCCTGAAGATAATAAATTAATAAAATAATTTAATAATTTAATAAAATAATAATAAAATAAAATAATTAAATTAAAAAAAGTAAAATTAAGTAATAAAATAATAAAATAATAATAAAATAAACTAGGCTCCCAGCCGGGCCACCCGGGTCCCGGGTGACCAGCCCGTGCAAGGCGGTCCCAGCAAAAAAAAAAAAAAAAAAAAAACTCCAAAAAATCCGAAACAAAACTATGTTATGCAGAAAAATTAACTGAACAACTTTTGCCTCAGGGTCACCCCGAACACCCGGGCAAGTGACCCCGGGCCACTCTGGTAGCCTAGAAAATAAAATTATAAAATTAAATATTAAAATAATAGAATAACAATAAAATAAAAATTAATTAATTAATTAATTAATTAATTAATTAATTAATAAATAGATAAATAAATAAATAAAATTAAAAATTAAAAATAAAATAAAATAAAAAATAATTAAAAAATAATAAAATAATAAATAATAAATAATAATAATTAAATAATAAAATAATAAAATAAAAATAAAATTTGAAATCTTTACTACTAAATGAGGATCAATAAAAAAATTAAAAATATAATATATATAGACAAAGACACACTCCGAGAACTCGACTAGTCCTAGCACCTTTTTTACAGTACGGCCACCAATATACCTATCCGGTACAATTACTACACCGGTTCCTACAGTTTCAAGTTCTGGGAGTGCCTAATCGCATAATACAAAGCTTACACACTATACTAAAGCAAAAATATTCACGGCCCGGTAATACCTGAAACCCACACGCTATCCAACTATACCCTATATAGTCTAAACGCTACATGCTGAAAACACATGCCCGAAACGACGCGAATGCCACTAGATAAAACAACGCACGCGCATTAAAAACAAACAAGATTCAACATCACATACTTCCTCCATAGCCAGTCAACCCCATTCAGGACAAACAATACACACATAGTTGCACGCGATACCCCATAAAAAACAAAACCCTTGAATCCTATGATATGAAATGCTGCTCTGGCACGTAAACTACAAGACAAGCCCCCGACCACGATACACAGATGCTGCACCACTATGCAGACCATAACTTACACACAGAACAGACAATACATCCATGTGTCAAATTCCAGACACTTTCGTCCTCCCTCGCTGCACCCCAGAATCGCACTGATACAACGGCTATAACAACCCCTTACACAAAGCATGCTTAGAAAAACATTAACCCCTCAGCGTAGCAACAAATATATTATACTAGTCCCCAACATAAAAAAAAAACCATAATATCAATAGTCACACTTATGCAGACATGGCGTCCACCACCAAACACCCCCGCCCCTCCAATCTTCATCCTGGAAAATACAGATACGAGACGATACTAAGCCCTCTGAACAATTACGACACCAAACTCAACCCCTCAACAAAAAAGCAAAACGTATTGTACGAGTCCCCTACATACTGCCTACTATGGCTTGCCTCTTGCCCCCCAACCCGTACTAACAGGAGCATCTACTAAGCTAACCCCTCTGATGAGCTGCTATGGGTGCTAGGCGGTGAAAAGCGCGCTTAAGGGCGTGCACCCCCCTTACGGTTGGGTCTTTGCTAACATGCTAACTCTAATTGCTCCTACATTTTGTTGTGTGTACACTGTGCGTGGCTAACATGGGCTATAAGGCTTATGTCTAATGTCCCCAAAACTTTTTTTGAGGATAGCTGTGTTGCTACACAAACCCCCCCCCACACACTCTCCCGGATCAATGATCCTGTTGCTATGGCTGGGGTCGAATCCCCACCATGCCGATCGTCCGACCTAACACACTCATATACACCACAGTAACATCAACCTAACAATACCTAATTCTCCAATCTATCTACCACCCCCCCCCCCCCCCCCCCCCCCCCCCCCCCCCCCCCCCCCCCCCCCCCCCCCCCCCCCCCCCCCCCCCCCCCCCCCCCCCCCCCCCTAAACCCACCCACCCCCCACCCCCCACCCCCTGTCCCCATCATCGGTTGCCCGCACACCTATACATCATACCTTCACTGCTTTGATTAAGAGATTGCATGTTGCTCGCTACACGTTAAAATATACATATTGCTACGAAACATCATCTATTTTATATTTACAGTCCTCCGCATAAGTACACGTAAAACCTCACATACATAACATCTACCTACAATAGAGCTTCCCCACTCATTGCAACTTAAACCCTCGATTTACACTTACCCAGATAACAACCACTTGTGACATTTTGAGACCGATCTCCCATATAATTGCGCACCCCCATTACATACGACTCATTTTGCACATCACTCCAATATTGTGGGACGAACAGCTTGGATAAAAGGTACAGAACTAGTTGAATGATATTTTTTTCGATGTTTTGATGCATGCAAGATCACCATCCATTAACGGGATTGCTATTCGCAGCGCCTCTGTCTACGCGTCACGAACTAATTCTATGACTAACTAAGATCTGAAAAAATAACGACTGTAGCTATAACCAAATACTCATTGAACGCATTCCCATGTATCTCTTACGCAATGGATAATTCAACTCTTGGCATCTATCAATGGACATACTATTTGCAATTATCAATATAGCCCTCCTCTGCTTTAGGTTTTAGAATTGCAATACACTGATACTCGCTCATAATACTAAAAAATCATCATACCGCTGTACCAATACATTTTCATAGTTGTATTGGGCTTCAATTTGGATTGTGATAATAATTTTTCCTCCTTCCCCGACAAATATCGCTTCTGTATTCCTTTGGTATTAAGTTTAACTACAGTAATCACGCATATTTGTTAGAAATTCATTAATCACACTTTACGCTTACGAAAATTTAAAATAAAAAGCCATATTTTATACCACTACGTATAAAATTCCCCCACGAGATGTTATGTGTCCATCACTTTGTAATACTAACTCAAGAAGGTGTAAAAAGCGAAACAGTTTTTTCAAATGAAATCTTTCCGGTGTATATGGTTGTGCCTTTATGAAATTCGTTTGATCTGGTCATAAAGTTTATCGGATGGTTAATTGGTTATGGCTTGGTAAAACCAGGAATGGAAAGGATATCGTCAGTATGCAAGGCTAATTCATATCTTGGGATGTGGCACTTAAAAAAAATATAAAATAGAGACCTCAACTTCCTGATGCTATGCCTAAGATACTGCGACTTCTTTTGATTGAGGGTCATTAGTTTTCTACCCCCTAGGACGCTAGAATTTTCAGATTATTTTAATAAACGCTTATATTGGATACATACAATTACTTGCAGATGTTTATCTGAAACATCGGAAAAATAAAAACCAGATTTTATATCGCTACCAGCATACCATTCATTGAGATGCAGGCGTGTGCCTGCCAATACGATATATTCTCGAACACAATCTAACGATATTACCACTGTGTATATAACTCCTTTATATATAATGTGGTAATACCATGTTCGGATTTATTTCGCAGTAAGAAGTGTCCACGAAGTGATATAAATCCGGTTCATAATTTTTCTGATAAAACATTCACCCGAAATTATTTCTATCCGGGATTCTGTCATCAGACAGGTATAAGTGTTTAAGATAGCACAAAAATCGTAAAACATATTTTGCTCCGCTGCCTTCTGTCGTTTAAAGGCTTTTTTGAAATTCTTTCGATCTTGTCATAAAATTTATCGAATGGTTAGTTGGTTATGGTTTGGTAAAACCAGGAATGAAAAAGTTATCGTTAGTATACAACGTTATTTGAGATCAGGATATGTGGCACTTCAGGAAAAATATAAAATAGATACTTCAACCTCCTGATGTTATGCCTGAGGTACTGCAACTTTTTGATTGAGGGTCGTTAGTTTCCTACCCCCTACGATGCTAGAATTTTTAAATTATTTTAATAAACGTTTGTATTGGATATATACAATTACGGACGGATGTTTATCCAAAACATCGGGAAAGTAAAAACTAGATTTTATATCACTACGAGCATGCCATACATTGAGAAGCAGGCGTGTGTCTGTCATTACGATGTAACCCCGGACAACGTAACAACACGTTAAAAAATAATTGCCTTATCTACAACTCATACCCAATTTTTACAATGATAAAACGGACGGAAATGCCTATTCAACCTAGAGACACTCACGTTAATATATTGAAACGACTATTGCACTGGATCGACGTGCAAAATACCTTCCTGACTTAACCAGAAAAAAACAACGTAACTTCTACAACATTAACCCAACACTGGTGCATTTCGGATGGTTATTTGGTCATGGCTTGACAAAACCAGGAATGGGAAGGTAATCGTCAGTCTGCAAGGCTATTTGTGATCTTGGTATGTGACACTTCAGGAAATTATTAAATAGATACTTCAATTCCCTGATGTTATGCCTGAGATATTATGACTTTTTGATTGAGGGTCATTAGTTTCTTACCCCCTAGGACACTAGAATTTTCAGATCAATTTAATAAACGCTTGTATTAGATATATGCAATTACAGGCGGATGTTTATCCGAAACTTCGGGAAAGTTAAAACCAAATTTTATATCACCACAAACATACCAATTATCGAAAAGCAGCCGTGTCCCTGCCATTACGATGTAATCCCGAACGCAATCTAACGATATTACCATTGTGCATATAATACATTTATGAATAGTGTGGTAATGTCGTTAAATCATGTTCGCAGTGAGAAATGTCCACGAAGTGATATAAATCCGGTTTCTAATTTTTCTGATAACACATTCACCCGGAATTATATATATCCCGGATTTCGATCATCAGAGAGGTATGAGCGTTTAAGATAACATAAAAATCGTAATACCCTTAATTTTTTCTTAAAAAAAAGGGTTTTGCTCCGTTGCCTTCTGACGTTTGTTCTCAAGCAACACAAGGCAGCGAAACAACACCTTAAAAAATAATTGCCTTGTCTACAACTCATACCCAATGTTTACGATGATAAAACGGACGCAAATACCTCCTCAGCCTACGGACACTTACGCTGATATATTGAAACGACTATTGCACTAGATCGTGGTGCATAATACCTTCCTTACTTAACAAGAGGAATTCAAAGTTAACCTGACACTGGTTCATTTCTACATACAGTAATCTTTTTTTAGCTGTCTCGACTTACCCCTTTCACGAAATATGTGGATAAGAAACTTTACCCATATAGCTACCCGCTTAAGACAAGTCTATACAGATTAGCACCTAACTTTACGATACTATGACTAGATACGATAGAGCCTGCACGGTTAAACCTAACACAACATCGTTACTCCATGCGCATAACTTTAGGTTTTTATCTGCGAGAACACGTGATTTTCTCTGTTAGAATCGGTTAAACCAGTAAAGTCATGCATACACATGGCTACGAATTGGTTCGACACTTTAATTAATATAACTCCAACCTATTATACACACGCACGTAATTCCCGGTAGTTCCCGTGTCATTTACCTGATACAAATATATCCATATTGATGCCCAATAATGTGGGAATATATACCATCGTTAGAACTTAGAAGTAACAAGTAACGTTTTATACAGTAAATTGGTTAAACATAATATAACCCTTACATTTAATAACGTCCCCTACAGTATGTATAGCCTAATGACACCAGCACCAATATATACCCTAGCTTATAAAGCTCGAATGTAATCTCTCACACGATTCAGCCCATAAGGACAAATGACGATATCCAGAAAATCTCGCAATACTACTAATAACCCCGATTAATACATGTTCCAAACCCGCACGGGGGCTCGATTTCACAAAATGCGCAACTACACCCGAGGCTGAATTCAATATTACCAGCACGTTCTTGCAATTCTAGAAAATGGGCTAGAATAACCTAACCCCCGACACGCATATACACATCACCGTACGAATAAACCCTTGCACATATTTTTACTTGTTACAAGAATAATTAGATAATGCCTTCCCTTAGTATATGCGTAAAATACACAAAGCATACACGCTTCATGGTTTTTCGAGAACATGACGCACTCAGATATAATTATAATTAATAAAATACCCTAATTATCACATCATTAAGCAAACACCCACACACAAAAACATATCCACACCTTCCATGAATGATTACCTCGGGACGCACACATACACAATGAAGCATACGCATTACATACAGACCTTTTCTAATTAGAAATACCTACCGCTATAACATATGAAATATACTTAAAACAATGTCGATACACACACATGAATGATTACCTCACGACACACGTAACTCCATTTTAGATAAACATACTTCTATTATTATTATTATTATTAGAAAAAACTCACATACACACGTTTACGCACATACACAATTATTAATAAGCAATTACAAATGGATCCCACATACACCTGTCTATACATATACTCAACTACTCTGCAAACCGAAAATGTGCATACAAACGCACAATTACTAAACCAATCAAAGCACATGTAAGAGAGATTCGTCTGATGTACAGATATACGTAACCAGGACGACCCACAAACACTCAAAATTTCGCCAAAAACGATCAGAGCGTCCAAACAGTAACCGAACATTCAGGCTTTCATTATCAAAATGCACGAACCTATCTCTGAAAAGCTTCGATACAAAACACTGTGCATTCGCATATCCCCCAGATCCACTATCAGTTTCTCACATCCCCAACTTTCTCCAACCGTACTCATAATGTTTATCTAATTTCCACGATCTGACACTTACTAGGTCCCACACGAGTAACGATCCACAGGCAACCACCGCCTACTAGTAATATACATGTTGCCCTAATGAAGGAACTCGTAGAAAAAACAGTACCCTCCAGTGCATAATCCTTGAAACCAGCCTGTCCTCCAGAGTAGAACGGGACCCCTCTCTAAAACGGATCGTTTACAACATTATCGGTCATGCTAAAACTTGCACTCTTCCTATGAAGAATGATCCGACATATTCCCTCACTACCATTCATACCCATCCCCTATACTCAATACACCACGCATACTGCTGCGCCCAGCCAATGGTGCTTCTAACACGGCCTCCCACTCAACAAAATCAATCTGCTTATCCGCATGCTCTTGTAGTAGATCACTCGTCAGTAATCCCACCATCTCCGCCACCACATCCACCCCCCCACATGAAACCTCATCCGGAACATCCTCCGATGTCTTCGACACGAAGACGGTCACTTCACAAAGTAAGTCATCCCAATAACCTATGCCCACGCACAGCTTCAGAACCAACCGCCCATCGACTGTAACAGGGTAGTGACGAACAGTATTACGTGTAACTCGCAGGCTATACCTAAAATCCCTATCACCACCATCACCCCGACGATGACAAAACTCCTGGATCTCAACCGTCTTGCCATGAACCTCACCCACACATGTGGTAACCACATCCATAGCTAAGCTAAGACTGGACCATAAAAAGATAAACTCCGATCCTGTCCTCGTCACACTCTTCAATCAACTCGAGTTGCCTCCAACACAGAATAACTCCTTAGGATCGTGTAAAGCCGCTCTTCTGATCACATGCAAATTCTCCGCTACGCTTTGCAAAAATCCAATTGATTTACTAAGATTCACTACGATAAATGATACACATGGAGTGCGCAGATAACTGCACACAACCCAATGGATTATGGTACACGCTTCTGCGCAGATTTGTTATCCCATAACCAAAGTCAAGCAACTAGCAATTATACTGACCAATTGGCACACACCCCCAATTTATACCTATCCTCCCATCAGCCTAACCCGCCTGCCCAACACGCACACCCCTAATAGTAAGCAATCCACTAAGAACAGAACGGGCGACAAGACCATAATTGAAAATTCACTCAAAATATTACCCAACCCTCTATTAAGCCGTACGGCCAACGCAAAAACAGCGCAAAAACAACATACAAAGATGAAAAGTTACAAACTCAATCCTGGGTAGATAAGCCCCGATACAGGGTGCCTACTTGAAAACCCTACCGGAAAATATCAACATAAGTGAAACTTCAGGTGCTTACGCAGCGATGCTCCCATCTTCTTCCTTTTTTTCAGAATATATCCAGAAACAGGGTTACTATTAATTATTTTAATTTTTAATAACAAAATTTGAACATAGATGTCTGGTTCCCTAAAATTTGAAGATAAATAATAAACCAAAATAATTAGAAAATAAAGAAAGAAAGAAAAAATATATATATATATAAAATAAAAAACTAAATGTTACACATAGTGCCCCGAATTAAAATTAATTCTTCAGATTCTTAAAATTATTAATTAAAAAAAAAAAAAAAAAAAAAAACAAAACAAAACAAAACAAAACAAAACGAGCGGTAAACATCAGCACATGTTACTACATCGCACACCCCCTGTGCTATCACCCAAAACACGAGATAACGCAACAAACACCCTATGCGCACTCTTGACACCGACTGGAAATACTCCTCACACTTCGATCTTGCACATATATACGTATACTACATATACTGGAAATAAATAAAACACTGCCTAGCAGAAAGCATAAATCTGCCCCTACCCTCATTCTTGTCAGTATCCGAACGTAACGAACCCAATAACACTCCCTAACTCAGCTAGAACTGTTAGTTAGCCAACATACCTGTACGGTACCGTAACCCCAAGGGATCGCTGAAAGATTGGTCAAACATAATATATAGCAGTATAACTAGTACTGACTACCCAACCGCAACGTGTGCAGGATGAAGAAAGCATCCTCAGGGGATGGCATCCGGAGCTCGCTACTGCCATCAGACCCTTCGCAACACTACGACCGCCCACAGCACACTGCCAAATCGCCATGCTTGTGATCCCCGCAGATGTCCTACTGCAGGTATACCAAGCCACGCTGGGACGAGCCCCATTTCTGATTCAAAATCTCTCGTTCAGCGATTGGGCTTCGCTCGTCCATATCATGCAGAACAAGCCAGAGGAGCTCGATGCCAAAATTCGAGACTTTGCCAACAACATCGCGGATTCCTGCAGAAAGGCGGCTATCGAGAACAGAGAACTGAACCTTATCATTGCCAAAGTTGAGAAGATCATTCTCGAGCTACATGGATATGACACGTCGCACCTAGATTCCGCAGGACAGATCTCCTTTACAGAGAGAAGCGAAACCTTCAGCGAGACCTACATCAATCGCATGTCGCTCTCGCAGGCCGAACTCGAGTACTTCAGAAAGAAGGAGGCCGAATGGAGGAGCAATGCACATACTGAGCTCACACCAATCACAAGAGACGCTGGCCATAAGTACGCTAAGAATAGCCCATTTTTGCCGTTGGCATCCAGCACCTGGACGGAAAAGGCCGTACTACGCGTCCACAACCTTCTCTGGAAACTTGACACCTTCAACTACACGGCGCCAATCAGTGTCGAAGCATACATGGCGCTTGCTGGGATCACAGATGCAGAAGTAGATAACTGTCGCGCTGCTGCTAGGAATGGCACTATCTACTTTCCTGCGACTAGAAGCGGTTTAGACGCAGAGTTCCCGCCAATTGCCAATCTCGAGAAGGGAAAATATCCAAAGAGACCGCTCCTCCACCAAAAAGGCATCCCGAAGTTCCCCACAAATGTCTCTGAGCTTAAAAAGATCTGGAATGCAGGAAGGCCTTACCTGAAGTGTACATGCAACGGATGCGAGAGCAACTTCACATGGTTCGACCACATGATCTGATACGTCATCGGTAACCTGGACAAGATAGACCCACAGGCTCCATCGGACAAGATCAGGATGCTCGAGTTCCAGGCACTCCTCCAAACAACGTGAAGAAAGCCGATACTCGCGCAGATTTCCTTCATCTTCATGAGAGAGTACATGATCAAGATCGTAAACCTCCTCACACAGAATAGAACAATCTCTGCAAAGGAAGTCCCGGAGCATGAAGACCTCAGACATGTGCCATTCGCCCACAAGTTCGCTGCTGCCCTGCTCCCTGGCGCCGATGGGGTCCTATCACAGTTGGCAAATGTGAGGCCCTCCACATAAGTTGAAGATAATTCACTGAGAAGATGTAGGCAAATGAGACTCGGCAGCACGCCGATCTCAAACGCCTCACTCACCACACCGGTCCAAACGACAGCCACCACTCCCGTACAACAGACACAGATTGGCAACACACTCACAAGACAGTTTGACACCTTGACTTACAGCATGCAACGTACCACCAGCACACCATCCTGAACCACTCTCACTCTTACACCAACAACAGCCACTGCAACTGGGACTGCAGCACACACAACACCATTACACATAGATAGGCAGCCACCACAACACGCTGCAGAAACAAGCACACCATATCGCAACACGACACCTATTAATCTGAGTTCCACAACAAGTACTGTTACCCACACAATACATGGCACTGTGAACAACACGGCATTCAACGGCAAAGGCAACACCATACACACGCTACAAAGACACATTGCCAACACAGGAACCGCACACAGACCAGCAATAGAAGGATTCGCACATACACAGTCACGAAGTAATGCCTTTGCAACTGCTGCCGCACAACTCGCTGCACAACAGACCACTGTAGCATCCGCTGTCAACGCCACCGCCACCACCACTGTGCAGACTGCGACAAGACCAACCAGCACTACACACAACGGCTACACAACGCCCGTGAACAACCTAACCACTGCACGCACAACACACATCGTTGATAACACAGAACCCAGGACCACAATGTCATTCCCAGCGCACCTAAACACACATATGATCAACCAAACTGTCGTAGTCCCCACAGATAGCCAAAGGCAGGCGCGCCGACGTGAACAACTTCTCAGTATAGCCATGAATCCACTTCCATCTGAGGCCAGAAGAAACCGCAGAAGATGCAACAAAATGCAAAGGGTGCAGCTTCCACAAGCAGGGACACAGACCAAGAAGCAAGCAAGAAGGAAGAAGCCACAGTATGATGGACGACAGCCAGACATACAGGAAGCCTTCCTGGCTCAACAGCTACGACAACCGATGATTGCAGCTCACCAACTTGTTCCATCGCAAGATGCGCCAGAGACAGCGACTTTCCATGCACCAACTAGTGCTCCGATGCTACCAAGAGAAGAACGTGAATGGACGCCACGTGCTGACCAGATCCTGGGACAATGGGCACAGAGGGACACAGCTGCGGCAATCCCCCCTTCCGATCGGCAGACTGCAACAAACGTTGAGGTCATCCAGGTCAGCAGCTGCGACATCAATGACGAAGAGAGAAGACAGCTGCCCATCACAATCAGCTCCCCATCACCGGACACCCCTATCGTGCCTCTCTCTGGTATAGACACCCTGAGAACAAACTATGGAGCAAGTAGTGCAGACTCTTCGCTGCTCCGAACCAATAGTGGAAACACGACGCAGTTGGCAGAATCTCAATCTTCAAAGGAGTCATGGAAACGTGTCTGCAGAAGACTTAGTCCGGACTACTAATACAACCTTCCTAACTTAGTTAGAAGCTAGCTCGATAGGGAACCGTAGCAGATTGCATAACCTTGTAGAGACGCTATTCAGTTCTTGGACAGTCACTAGGAACACTGTCTAGATCCTGAGCAGCCGTTATGATAGCCAAGTAGAAATTATGCAGATGTTGCTCTATACTACAAATAGACAGACGACTAGTGGACTCCCCCTACAAGAACACCACACGAAATGACTTACGACTGTTGGGAAACCTAAATGGACTATGACTACCGACACATAGCTCCCCTTTGAAGAAATAAGCACGGACCACTGTGAGCTCTAAACAAACGATAAGAACAAGTGTTGTTTAGAACTCAATATTCTTTTGGTTAACAGAGGATTTAAGGGTATGAGAAAATGAAGCGGTTGAAATCCTTTTCGAACTTTTCGTGGCTTGTAGATGTTCTTTAATTATATAGAGAGCACAAATCAAGTCAATAATTTTGTTCACTCAACCACAATTCCTTCTATATCTCTGTGCAGCTGAATAATTGAAACGATAAGTATTTGTTGGCCTGAGTATCTTCATACATTTATGCAAGCACAACTGATGACATAAGTGAATCCCAGCTAAAGTGGATGTGACATTGAGGCTACATATGAACACCTGTCAGTCCCTGTTTTTGTTTAAAAATTCTCTTCATTTGAAAATATATTGGATGCGCTGCTAAATATAGATCACAGTTCGACTACGAATGTGCTGTTGTTGATGATCCGCATGACCACGCCTTCTGTCTATGCCTATGGGTTTTTCTGCCCATCTGTGAACGCCTGAATACAGAGGGACATACATTTCCGTACATGCCCTACCAGGATATTTGTAGCAGCACGATACTCAGGTTGTGCATCTATATAACTAAGGACACAATTGGTAGTGGATAAAACACAGGAAAACCTGCCAAACAAATCCTGATGCACCGAAAGCTACATGTGCATATCCGCCGGTACGAATAATGAATGCCTGTAGGCGTACGCATGAATCACCCTGGGAATGTCTTTTCGATGTGCCTATTTGTCTGTGGTGATACTTGGGTTTATGTCTATGTGCTGAAAGGCCGTTTTTTTATCACACAAGTACGTTTGCGTAAGTCTAAGTCTATCGAAACGTGCTATTGTTAGCCATCCGCAAGACCACATCCGCGGACTATGCCTATTTAAGTTTATCTGGCCCTCTGAGAAGCACCGAGTATAGAGAGGCAGACGCCTATGCCCTACCAGACTATGTTGCAACACGGCTCTCAGGATCTACAGATGCAAGATCACAATTGATTATTGGAATACCTTTCCAAAAGACCATGCTACACCAAATCAGTAGGAGCATGTAATCATCTATGAGTAATATGGACTGGTGGGCATCCACATGAATGCCCTGGAGGAATGTCCCTGAGGATTGTGCCAAACTGAATATTTGACTATTAGCGTATGGTAGTACCTGAATCTGCCGAAGGACCATGTCTGAAGCCCACATATATGTATACGAAAGTATAAATATGACTAAAAAAAAAAAAAAAAAACACTCCTCAATAACCCCATAACTGCAACCACTAGACACATACCCAGACAAGTAAGTAAAATTACAGCTCTGCGAAAGAACACAAAACATCACCAATGAACTAGCAAATTTATAAGTACATAAACCAACAAGGAATACCAATACTGCAAATGCACTTGTACAAGCCCATTAGTTGCAGATCCAACCTCATGCCGCCTTACCAATATACCCAGGTTTATGGGCCACAAGATTAATTAAATACAACCAACCATATTAACTCCACCGACCCCCCTGCAGTATGACTGCTGAAAAGAACGCCTCAAACCTTGAGATTGTTGATATCTAGGCTCAATTCACCAATTGTTTGTCAAACGCGCAGGATCGAAGGCTTCAGACAATGAAGGACGGAAGACTTGGCTAGAGATCAAGGAAAGAATCAGATAAACAGATCATCTCCTGCCACTATACAAACCGAATAATGGACCGAATACAGTTAAAAAATATCTTTAAAAACATACTACTAAAACATAACCCGGAAGCCCTGCATTTCTTGGAAAAATTCACCTTTTCATGGAAATACAACGACCATATAGCGAAAACACTATATAAACCGGCTGCAGTTTTTCAGGACTTCAAACTGTCAACTTGGATAGAACAGATCCCTGAGAGGTCCTTCTGCCAGCAACCCAAATATGGACAGTTCACCAATGAACTCCCAGCTGACATGCTTCCCGAAGGAGAACAACCACATGTTATCACACTAGACCTTAATATTACGAACAACACCAACCTTCGTGGCATGATAAAAAACGGACTAAATCATATTCCACCCACTCCACTTAATACAGAAGAAGTGGTACGTGCAACTGAGCTAGTATGGACACAAGTCATGATAGCCCTCCGGAAAAACGGTTCACCTCTAACCAACTCTCAAGAAGAACAGACAAAAATAGACTTTAACAGAGTAATCAACCAGAATCTCGAAAACATAACCACACATAGAGTAATAAGCCTTAACGATCACGCCATCAAACATGAAATTGACTTTCTAACTAAAAACTTCTACATATCCGGTGCTGACAAAACATCCAACACCCCGGTATTCGCCTGCATTAACCTTGTGAGGTACCTTGCACTCCAAAGGCTAAGCAACCCTGACTTCGAGCAGTGTATGTTCTCTGCTACTGAACTTTTAGAAATACCGAAACAACAGCTAACAGTTAAACTCCCAGACATCCCTATTGGCAAAATGGAAATACCTTACTTATTTGCCACATATAAGAAACACAAAAACTCCTTTCGCTGGTTAACCAATGCAGCAGATGTCATCACCACACCACTGGCTTACCTAAATGTTGTGATACTTGCGGCCTTGATCCGGAGTGTGAAAATCCACTGCGGCATACTAACACAGAAAGTACTTATGGAAACAGGACTCAAAGTGCCCTTCTGGTGGCCGATAGACTCAACAACAGACTATACATACAACCTCCCACAAAATGTATTCTCTGTCTTTTCTGCTGACATAACCCGATGCTACGAAATGATCCCCACTGACGATAGCAAAGATTGCCTTCCGGCCGCCATCAAGTTTTTATGTAAGATTGTCTTTAAGCAGGCAAGAAAAACACACGGAAGAAATGTACAGCTAACCTGCAAAATATATAAAAATAAAGAAACATGGATCCCTAGCTGCGACTGGTTTATAAACCCACCAAATGGGTATCTTACCCTCAATGAAAATATTGTCCAAAAAATTAATAATTGGCTAATAAAAAAAACATACACATTCCTTGGAGACAGCATCTGGAGGCAGGTGCTTGGCATCCCGATGGGTGTTAGCTGTTCACCTGTATGGTGTAAAATATATTTTTTTAAATATGAATTTAAATTCATAAAAAAAATGACACACAAAAGCAATATGAATTTGTTGCAGATATTTCAGCATACCTTCCGATACTTTGATGATTTCCACATTATAAACAACCCCAGGATCAACAAGTTTATTAACCCGCAAATAAGCAACCCACGCAACCGATATTTTCTGTACCCACTCCACCTTATAACTCTAAATGAAACAACTATACAGAAAATACAATCAAATAACAAAACCATCGGAACTCAAGCTAATTTCCTTAACACCACTATTACTGTCACAAATCCAAAAACTGGGCGGTGCAATACAAATAAATATGATAAGAGAAGGGAATTGAACTTCCCCATCACGCGCTTTATCCAAACCAATTCCAACAGACCTCTCAAGCAATCATTAAACCTCTTAATACCCCAAATCATCACTATCATGACCATCGAAACGGAACTGCAAAATGCTACAAAAGAAATCATGTTAAAAATGCAAACATTAGAAAATAATGGTTTTAGAAAGCATAGACTCCTCGGTGTCGCAGCGAAAGTCCTGAGCAACCCTATGGACTACCAGCCTTTTCGGTGTGATGCCCAAATGGTACTGCAACTCTTGAAAAATCAAAACCCCAACACGCACGCATAAAAACCTACGATAATAAATTCATATTGTTAAAAGAAGAAGCAATCACAATAAGTGTTTATACGCCATCAAAACTGGCACGGTTCGGATGAAGGACCTACCTGGGGTAGGTCCAACATCCTTGGACCTACGCCACTGGGACCTTCATCACGAGAGTACGGGGAGGGACACACACACACACACACACACATACACACACATATAACCTTTTTTGAAAAAATAATAATAGACTTCTTTAATTAAAATTATCCTTTTTTAAATATATAATAAGATAATAAATTAATAAAATAATTAAATAATTTAATAAAGTAATAAAACAATAAAATAATAATAAAATAAAATAATTGAGAGAGAGAGAGAGAGAGAGAATACTAGGCTAAGTTTTCTGATAGGTTTTCTTGTTTTCTTTTATCTTGACGTCCTCTTTTGCTTCGTTTGCTTTTTCTTTTGCTGATGAGAATTCATTGCAAGTGTCGTTAGCGATTAGGTTGGAATATAGATAGGTAGAAACATAGAT
>BFEA01000636.1:781878-801939 GCA_003427395.1 Chara braunii | reverse complement strand
ACTAAGTGAAGTCCAAGAGAGAGAGAGAGAGAGAGAGAGAGAGAGAGAGAGAGAGAGAGAGAGAGAGAGAGAGAGAGAGAGAGAGAGAGAGAGAGAGAGGGGAAAAAAAAGAACTACGAAATCCCAGGCCTAAGAGTAAATGCAACGTGTGGAGGAGTTGCAATTGTTAATCTCCATTACTAAAGGCCGCAACAGTTTGGAACAGTGTTATAAGTGACATTTGCTACTAAGCACTAAGAACAACGATGTCCCTATTATCCAATGTAGCCAAATATGCTGGTTCAATTCAACTATACTTCTCTGTTCTTTAAGCTGCCACTACCTCCGTGAAGAGATGAAATACAAAAGTTATGCATTTTATGTAATCGACACAGAACTTGCACAAGAAATCAAATGAAGTTGGAGAGAGAGAGAGAGAGAGAGAGAGAGAGAGAGAGAGAGAGAGAGAGAGAGAGAGAGAGAGAGAGAGAGAATTGGCGAACTGAGGCAAAACAGTTCGTGCAGCCATATAAAAGAGATCACAAAAACTTAAGCACAATTGCAAAAAAGTGTATCCCAAGTATGAAAAAACTGCAATAGAGCAAACTTGCGGTCCCTCGACCGGTTTCGCCCAATCCGCCTGGGCATCGTCAAGAGGGTGACTCCACTGAGTCTTCGTGCTCGAAAAGGGAGACCTAAGCCTTGTCCCCTGGCCTATATACTGTTCATCCCCACCTCTTCCCCCTCGGCCGACCCCTACGCCTCGTCTCGGCTTTCCCCTATTCAATCATAGTACTTAAGAATACGCCATTCAAGACTGCAGACGCCCCGGTCATGGTCCACGTACCCCAAGAACCCCTCCATTGACTTAATCCTAAACCTTCCCCGAATCTATACCCTATTCCGTCCGGATCCATCCTGATCCGCTTTCGCTGTTTATCGCATCCATCCGTCCCGACCGGTTGTGTCCGCCCGTATCTCCCGTAGGTTAGTCTGTCTTAGTCCACCCGCCTACCGCGGGCGTCGGCTTCCATTCTCCGAATTACAAAATTGCAAAATTACAAAATTTATCTAAACCCCGACTTCAAACAGAGTTCCCCTGTCTTCGCCCTCAGCTACCAACCCCGACGTACCCGGGCTCCCGGATAGTCCTACCTAGTGAAGCCAAAACAGGTATATTTCCCGGTGTCCCAAAATAGAATGCATCAAAACAAAATGAGAACGACCGACTTTCAAGCGGATAACTAAGCTCGGAAATAATCGAGATCGAAAACGCAAAGCCGGAAATGAAAGTGAAGAGAACCAAAACCGAAAAAAAAAATGAAGAGAACCAAAACCGAAAAGGACCGATATTCATAAAACCACCATGAGGACGAAGACACCTGCTTCAAAACGACTAAAATTAAAAGAGCCGAACAATGTAATAAATTTGAAAATTTAATAAATTTGAAAATCCACTCTCGTATCCTCCGCTACAGGTCGTCGTTCCATGGTTCGGAGTAGCCCTCTTCTCTCCCGACTCTGATATCAGCCATTCGCCGATGGGTCCGCTCCATCTTCAGCCTGTATGCCGAGAAAGTGAGAGCAACGAACAACTTTTGCAGCGCTTGTCCTGGCGCAGCCTTGGCCAAATCGGCCAAAGCACCGAGAGAGACCTCCGGGGGGGGGTAACCCCGGAGGTCTGCTTCACATATCGCGTATCCAATAGCTCCCAAAACCAGCTGCTTGTTAGYGGCTTGGTCCCATAGCCTCCTAGTAGTCATTGACAACACTGCTATTTTCCCGCTCTTTGCGGAAAAGGACTGGTAGTCCTGAATTGTCTGGAACCGCAGCTTGCCCTCATGGTGCAGAGCATCCGTGTTCTTCGTGGTCGGAACGAAATGCAGTTGCAGTGGTCCTGTGCAGATCATCATCAGTCCCCCTACAAAATCCCAAGTCAGTCCACATTCGTCCTTCCGGATCACCTCCAGGTGTCTGTCATAGATATTCTCAAACAGGTTGAACACCTCTTCCTGGTCCCGGTCATCTCCCTCGGGTTCATTCCTCCCAACGACGATAGTAATATCATCCATGATTCGCCATCCTCCGACCAGTTTTCTGTCACATCCTAGACTGCTAATGAATCGCAGTTCGGCCATAGCGCATGTGATTGATGCAAGGATGGGGCTAGTCGATTTCCCCATCGGGATCCCAAAAACTTGCTTTACCAGCTTCTCCCCGCACCGTATCACTGAATGCTTCAGCTCAAATTCAACTGCTGACATTAGCTTCATCAGTGAAATGCTCACATATCCTTCGATTTTCCTCTTGTTGTTACTGATCACGCAGAGTTTTCCTCTCATCGATACTGTGATCTGCTGGCATCCCTCGTTTTCGTATTTCCGAAGCAGTGAATGAACTACATAAAGCACGGCCTCATGCGGAATCCTTAAGAACATCTACTTAATGTCATAGCACCTTCCGATAGCCCTTTCGCAGCCTGCTGCCCTCAGTCTCACCGTCATAGCCCCCAACCTTTCAGCCAGCTCAGAGACCGAATTCATATAGAACGTGCAGTTCGCAGGTAACCTCACCAGTAAGCAGTGCAGTGCGCGGGCCACCCGACGTTGAGCCAGCGCAGCAGGATCAGTAGCTGCCAGTGCGATCGGTCTCCATCGGTTCAGATCTTTGTGCTTTGGTATTACGTACGCTGTTCCGAGGCACCCGTCTGGTCTCCATCCTCCGATGGTGTGTAGACCCCGCTTCATGAAGTCTGCCTTGCTTGCCTTCATCATCTCGGCTTCCGCCTTCAGCACCCCCACACGTTCGTAATTAGCGTTCCAGGAGAACATCTTACTGAAACCGTATCGGTACAGAATAGGATATATGACAGCCGTTTTCCCTTGATTCCGATCGATCGGAGTCAGAACGAACCCTTGGAACCTCCGACCCCATTCCCGTGTCTCGGCATAGGTCCAGGCCGGACTCTCTGAGTTCCGATCAGTCCCTATCATACTCGGCACAATCTTCGGACTGGGTGCACCCTTGAGGTGCTTCGTAGCCTCACGGATCGCCTTCCCGATCGTCTCCTCTACGCATGCATGTGCCGCCCTAGTGATGTTTCTCACATTCCTTACGAACATCGGTATATCCAGTTTAGTGAACCTAGTAAGCACATGCCCCTCGTGCTTGGGCAAACTAGCCTCCCTACATGCACAGACTTGCTCCCGTTCAGTTGCGTAACTCTTATGGTTGTGCAGTAATTTGGCAACATTCCGGTTTCGTACCCATACTATCTGAATCCTGGTCTGCAAAAACAGAGCCAGGTGCTCGTCCTTAATTGCTGCTTCAATGACCAGGCCAGTAGCCTCTCTTATGCCTTCCTTCTTAATACGAGGATCAAACAACAGTTTTACGCAGATCTTTCTCCTAACGCTGACCCTGGTCTTTCTATTGATAATTCTATCTAGCTTCGAACGCAGTCTGAACTTGGTCTGTTTCTCGGTGAAAAGCCCAGCAGTCTTATATAGCCCAATAAATCTTCTAGTTGGCATCGACGCCAGCTGCGATTCCGCCCTTGGACGGCGCAGCAATGATCCCAGAAATTTCTTATTACGTTCCGTGCATGATTTTGACTTAACGATTTTACAGAATCGTACCTCCCCCCCTACCTATAAGGCTATCTTCGCATTCCGGAGTCTCAAAACCTGCTCTTTAATCTCCACCTCCGTATCCCCGAATCTTCGTCTAATCTTCCTCCATCCGTCCGTCCATATCGTACCCCCCGAACTCACCACCTCTATCGTTCCTTCACCATTGTGCTCTTCCAGCGAAGTCAGTATCGACGTATATTCGATGTTGTGTTGTTTGATAGTCACGGTCTTGCCCCCTTGCTGCTTGTACACTCTCCCTCTCCTTTCTCGTCTACCGCTTCTACTCCGTCTTGCTCGGAATCTTTCCGTCTTCCCCACGTCCCGGGTGTCCAGGCTAGGATTTAGATCTGCAATCAGATGTCGTTCAAACGTATAATCATCTGCCCCCTTCACGTGTCTAATTGGAATAATCACATACGTATCCAGTTCAAACTTCCTAAGCCATCGATATAGGTGTGGAGCTTGGCCCAGTAAATCACTCAGTGTATTCCTACAATGCTCCCTCCATCTCTGGATCATCGGTCGTACCGTGCAGCCTACATACACTTCTTCGTTCATGAACTAGCTATAACATATTCTCTTCCCGTGTCCAGACTTAGCAAGCTCTTCAGATCCCGTGTTTTCCCCACGAACTTCTCCAACCAGGGGATCTGCCCTTGCAGTACCAAGAGTATAGTAGTAGTACTAATCGCACATTCCACTTTTCTGCTTGCCTCCCCCGTGATTCCCAACCCTCGTAACACTGACTTCTGGTGCAGCCCGTTGTTAAGCGAATCCCACAGGTCCTCGTTAGTGGGGGCTGCTCCCCATCAATCGGAGTCCTCGGCTGGTTGGCTCGGTGCAGACCGTATAATCACCGGCACCTGTCTAGCCGGCTTCTCCGAGGTAAGCTTCTCCTTTCTGAACTCCTGTCATGGTGAGCCCGAGGCCTTCGTCTTGGCTGATGACTTACCCTTCTCCCGTGCCTCCTGCATTTCCTCGAATCCGTCGTAAGCCAGCTGTACTTGGTGCCTGGCCAGTATTTCCACGATCTCTGGCTTCTTGGTGTACTTAATCCCCTTCTTCTCACATATCTTCCTCAAAGCGTCCGCCTTCTTTGCTGAGTATATCTTGTGATCAGAGACAATAACCGATCAGTCCCTTCTGTGAGCACCCTGCCGCTAGTCCCTTATATCCGCCGGTAAGTGGTGTCACTGGTTCGGTTTCTTCTTCTCGTTGCGTCCCTGCATTCTCCGCCACCCCCTCCGGGCCGGTCCTCCGTGGTCGTGAGCTCTCACCTCTTTCGTAAACTCTCGGTGGAGTATGTTCGTACGCCGCTTTTGCCTTCGCCTTCGTACCTCTTCTTCCCTTCCCTTTCGAAACCATAGCTTTCCATCTTCCTCTTGGTCTCGTACACGCCCGTTGTCCTTCAGAATCCGAATCGGAAGTCGTTTTCGTATCTTCGCTCTCTTTCGACGTGCTCCCCGAATCCGTATCGTCGCTCACCGTCTCTCACTTTGTCTTCCTGCTACCCCTTCTTCTTCTCTTCCCCCTCCCTCGACTCGTCGTCTTCTTCTTCTTCTTAGTGGAGCCCTTCGTCTTTACCCCTGCCCTTGCTGCCTCTGCCTGGTTCTTTCTCCACTCTTCTAGGAGTTCCGCGCGCAGTTGGAGTTTAAACTCCTCTGCTTTCCTGGCGAAGTCCTGGTTTCGTCGCAAGTCCTCCTCCTCCCTTGCTCTTCTCTCTTCCTCCTGTTTCCTCTTCTCTTCTAGCTCCAACTTCTCCTTTCACGCGATCCTAAAATGTTCCTTGATCTCCTCGAGTTCCGGATCGTTCTGGGAATTCCCAAAACTACGACCCCTCTTAGACCAGCAATCACGCGCGTAGTGTCCTACCTTCCCACATGTGAAGCATGCATTGCCACTGCCGCCTGGTCCTCCACCCCCTCCACCGAAACCATTAATCACCAGTCCTTGTCTTGTTACGGCATTCTGATTCGTATTGTTCCCGTTTCCGTAACTGTTACCTCCCGTCCCGTTTGTGAGGAACATCATGCCATATACTGTGTTCCTGGTTATGCACCACTAACCGTTCGTTTGTGTTCACGCTAGTGTTCCCACCCTGTCCGCTCCCTATTTTAGCTCCTAACTTTATGAAGTGTGTTCTACCGTTATTGTCACTGTCTCCAGATATCCACGATTTCACGGTATCGCATCCTGCGCCTAGTTCTGAGGGCTAGCAAAGTAGTCTCTATCTTGATTAGTAGACTTATAAGACAGTCGTACAACCCTGCTCTCAGAGTCTTGTCCGTTACATAACCGATCATGAAGTGCATCAGTTGGATCGTGTTCCTAACGTAATCTTCGAGCACTTGTATCAATCGGGCACGCACGGTAATTCGTCTTCAAACCATCCCGCACCCCCCACCAAGGGTACCCCCGCATCTTGTACACAAGCCCGACATTGTGTCAAAGAGAAGTCCCGATAATGATCATGCCGATTCCTAACAACATCACTCCGATCCCGAACAGTACAGTCCTGATATCAAAACTCCCCTTTTGCGTCATCACCTCTCACTCCTTTCTCCTAAACGTGAACCAGGAGAACTCTACGTAACAGTGACTGCTACAGTACATACGTGATCTCCCCTCCCTCGTCTTCAAAACCGGGTAAGTAACCGACGTCGTCGGAGTCTGTATGTACTGTCCGCCGCACCTTAACCGTCCATTCGACGTTCCCCAATATGATTTCGGTCTTGAGTTCAGATTTAGTCCGTCGCCCTACTCCTTTCTCGCACTTACCGCCCGTGTGCGCCGAACTCCTCTACCATAGTCCTACCTTAGTATTCCAATGAGTTGTTGCTCGTGTCCCCCTGTTTAGTCTCATGATCCCACTCCCCGTCCCTACTCGTCTTCTAGTACGTATCCCCCCTATTTGGTGAGTGTCGCCACCTCTTGTCTGCGATATCTACCACCACCATATGTCGACGCAACCACCGCCCAGCGCATAAAACTGCCGGTTACTACGTGCCTATGAGTTGGCGAACTGCGGCAAATCAGTTCGTGCAGCCATAGCAAAGCAATCACAAAAACTTAAGCACAGTTGCAAAAAAGTGTATCCCAAGTATGAAAAAGCTGCAATAGAGCAAACTTGCGGGCCCAATCCGCCTGGGCATCGTCAAGAGGGTGACTCCACTGAGTCTTCGTGCTCGAAAAGGGAGACCTAAGCCTTGTTCCCTGGCCTATATACTGTTCATCCCCGCCTCTTTCCCCTCGGCCGACCCCTACGCCTCGTCTCGGCTTTCCCCTATTCAATCATAGTACTTAAGAATACGCCGTTCAAGACTGCAGACGCCCCGGTCATGGTCCACGTACCCCAAGAACCCCTCCATTGACTTAATCCTAAACCTTCCCCAAATCTATACCCTATTCCGTCCGGATTCATCCTGATCCGCTTTCGCTGCCTATCTCGTTCGTCCGTCCCGACCGGTTGGGTCCGCCTGTATCTCCCGTAGGGTAGTCTATCTTAGTCCACCCGCCTACCGCGAGCGTTGGCTTCCATTCTCCGAATCACAAAATTGCAAAATTACAAAATTTACCAAAACCCCGACTTCAAACGGAGTTCCCCTGTCTTCGCCCTCGACTATCAACCCCAACGTACCCGGGCTCCCGGATAGTCCTTCCTAGTGAAGCCAAAACAGGTATATTTCCCGATGTCCCAAAATAGAACGCATCGAAACAAAATGAGAACGACCGACTTTCAAGCGGATAACTAAGCTCGGAAATAATCGAGATCGAAAACGCAAAGCCGAAAACGAAAGTGAAGAGAACCAGAACCGAGAAAGAAAATGAAGAGAACCAAAACCGAAAATAACCGATATTCAGAAAACCACCATGAAGACGAAGACACCTGCTTCAAAACGACCGAAATGAAAAGAGTCGAACAATTTAATAAATTTGAAAATTCACTCCCGTATCCTCTGCTACAGATCGTCGTTCAGTGGTTCGGCGTAGCCCTCTTCTCTCCCGACTCTGATATCAACCATTCGTCGATGGGTCCGCTCCATCTTCAGCCTGTATGCCGAGAAAGTGAGAGCAGCGAACAACTTCTACAATGCTCGTTCCGGCACAGCCTTGGCCAAATCGGCCAAAGCACCAAGAAAGAGAGAGAGAGAGAGAGAGAGAGAGAGAGAGAGAGAGAGAGAGAGAGAGAGAGAGAGAGAGTGAGAGAGAGTGAGTGAGAAAAAGTGAGAGAAAGACAGAGAGACAGAGAGAGAGACGAAATCCCAGGCCGAAGAGTTAATGCAAAGTCCTACACTTTGTCCTCATATTGTTCTGATTCTAAACCACTGCATTAATGGTGATCATAGACAACTCGTCACTAATTTTTTTTACGTATCACTTTCGATTTTTATTTTTTATCGGCACTTTGCTTTCGTAACCTCGCATTTTGAATCATCTATCATTTTACGGACTAATATGCATATTTTTTTTTCCCCATTTATTATGTGTCTATATGACAGGTATGTCTCCTCTCGCATCAATTGAAAACTATTAACCAGTTTTTGCCTCGTTGATGTTTCATGATCCACAAGTCAGCTTCACTTGTAGAGATGGAGTACACGGTTGTGCATTTTATGCAATCAAGATAGAACTTGTACAAGAAACTAAGTGAAGTCCAAGAGAGAGAGGAAAAAAAAAAAAAAAAAAAACTACGAAATCCCAGGCCTGAGAGTAAATGCAACGTGTGGAGGAACTGCAACGGCCAATCTCCATTACTAAAGGCTCTAACAGTGTTATAAGTGACATTTGCTACTGAGTACTACGAATAACAATGTCCCTATTGTCCAATGCAGCCAAATGTGCTGGTTCAACTCAGCTATTCTTCTCTGTTCTTTAAGTTGTCACTACCTCCGTGAAGAGATGAAATACAAAAGTTATGCATTTAATATAATCGAGACAGAACTTGCACAAGAAATCAAGTGAAGTTGGAGAGAGGGAGAGAGAGAGAGAGAGAGAGAGAGAGAGACAAAATCCCAGGTCGAAGAGTTAATGCAAAGTGTGGAGCAACCACAATTGTTGATCTGTACACTAAGGGCCGCAACAGTTTTAAACTGTGTTATGAGTTGCATTTGCTGTTGAGTACTGAAAATAGCAAAGAATAGCAAAAACTTAGCGTTTAGCAATTGTCAGTATCTATCACGATATCCTTGTTGTTCATTCCGACCGAACATACTACTTCAATGCAGTTGTTGTTCTTTCTTCTTAAAGTTGCAATTACCTTTCTTGATGTTGCATTTAGCACTAATCCTTGATCATCTTTTTGGTGGTGACATTCATCATCTAGGAACTTGTCATTCGCCACTTCTGTGAGTCTTGTTAAACTTTGTAAGCGTTAAGTGACTATCTTCAATTTTTTCTTTGCTATGATGATTTTGATATGAATATTGTTTCTTCAATTGAGGTGAATTTTTCTCCAAGGGAACTCCGCTTTTACCATGGTGACTCAAAGATATCACCCAATTGAAACCAACAGTTGTATTGGAGCTCGTATCAGTGAGTGGAAAATTGCTTCAAAGCGAAGAAAAAAAATTTGTATACTTTTTGTGTTACTTAGCTACATTTTTTTTAAATCATTTTTAATTTTTACATAATATTTTTCCATTTTTTTTTATTTGATTCCATATACATATTTTTTTTCTTATGTTTTTTATTTTTATTTTCATACTTCCACCCTTAATCTTCTACTTTTTTTTTCCACTGTTTTTCATTTTTTTTATATTGTTAAAAAATATACATTAGGATTTGTTTTTGAACTATCACTAAATAAATCTTGAATTTGCTCTAATACGAAATATAAAAAAAAAAAAAAATTATGTCGTTTAACTAGAATACATTGTTTTTTGAACTATGTTTAGTTTTTACCTAATTTGTTTTCCACCGTTATTTTTATTTCATTATAATTTTTTCCTTTGTTTTTTATTTTCTGCGGTTTTTTTTTTCTTAATTTCATACTTCTAGCTTTAATGTTCTGCGTATTTCGTTTTCCTTTGATTTTTTGTATCTTTTTTTTTAACATTGTTTTGTTTTTTATACACATCAAGATTTTTTTTTTTTTTTTTTTTTTTAAGAGGCATAGTGTCCAAGGCTACAAACTTCACTAAGTAGATCCAAAATTTATTCTAATGGCAAAAAAGTAAATCCCGAAATTCCTTAAGTGCAATTCGCTATCGAAATTGCAAATCCACGTCGGAATATAACCGATCAAATTGAATTTGATTTGTTGTGGTTTTACAAAACTGAGTCTGACTAGGCTTGAGGGGATATCAGACGTAGTCGGACCAAATATCCAGCATTCTAAATCTTTTAATTTTCAAGATTTGAATGAACAATTCAGATATGTTGATAATAAATTATAAAGTTTGAATTTAAGAATTAGTGAATTTCAACTTTCTTGCAAATCAACATTTTCTAATTCGATTGATTCATATGATTTTTTTTTCAACTAGATAAAAGAATAATGCTACAAAGAATATAATAAGCACATGTTTTTTTTAATCTATAGTAAAGTACCTAGAAAACTAGATCCATGATTATTATTTTATATAAAATAATTTTTTATATCAAAAATTTAGATCCATTTATTTCTTATAATTCATTTCAACTATTTACTTCTTGTGCAAATAGTTATCAAAATCATTGTTTTAGCATAAGAAAGAAATCATTTAGAAGAACAGTCAATTTAATAAATGATCTAACATTTTCCAATATTTGGTGGACAAATAATAATTTGATTTTAAATTCATTAAGTAAATTTTTATATCTATTTTATACTAAAGTTCATATTTCTAATGAATATTTTATGCAATTACTATTCACTTATTTACAGATCTAAGAAAGGGAAAATTACGAAGAATCTTCCTATTTCAATAATGAAGTAATAAGCAATTTGTTAAATAAACACAAAGTGATGATATTAGATAGTATTCGCAATGCTGAACAATGATATGAAGATGCTACAGAAAAACTCAAGCAAGGAAATTTAGATTTAGAAAAATTCAAATTAAAGGGTAATGAAATTCTAACTCACGGTTCTACTCAAATAGAGATTGAAAATAAGGAATTGATTTACGCTGCAGATCGTGACTCTCAAAATTTAGAAGAATAAAAAAACATAGCTATTCATCTAGAAGAAGAACGTATACTCGAAGAAGTACGTCGAGAAATTTTCGGACTAGCATTTCAAAAGACACACTATTTGATTTACAATCTATTTATGTACAATAAAATGTATACTGTAAAGAGATATAACAAAAATGTATACATGAATTTAATTTATGTATTTTCACTTGAGTTTATAGCTATAAACTCAAGTAAAAATACATAAATAAAACAATCTCTTCTTTTTCAATCTGAACAAAAATAAAAGTCATAGCAATAGCAGGAAATACTAAGCCTACTAAAGGAACAAAAAATGCAGGTAAGTAAGTATTAATTATAAATTTCTTTATATAAAAATTTGTGAAACAAGAATTCCTCCAACTGTTGCTATTAGCCAGAGAGGTTCTTCCAGTTGTTCCCACATTTGACATATCAATCTCCTAGTTTTTACAAAGATTCAAAATAATTGATTTTTGAATTATACAAAAGGTATTTATTTGTTTAATTTTTTCTTATAAAGAACATCGTAAAGTTACAATACAAATACACACACTTAGTATTTATTTTCTCTATTCTATTTAAGGCATAATGTAAAATTTGCATATCTCTATAATAAATTATTATTCTATTTAATTAAAGATATTATATATTATTTATTTCATAGAATAAAATCAGATTTATTCCATTGCAATCATTACATTAGATATTTATTCAGTTCATTCTCATCAAATATTCAAATAGAACCTTGTATTCAGATTATTGATAGTAATCAAATTATTGTCCATGTTACAGAACCGATTGATTTTAAAGCAGAATTAACCATTGAAAAAAGCACGGGCTTTCGATTACAAAATGCAACACAAATATCTAAAGGTTCTTTTTCTATAGATGCAATTTTCATGCCAATTCGAAATGTAAATTACAGTATTTATCCTGTAGAAAAGCAGGAGATTGAAAAAGTGAACTGCTTATTTTAGAAATTTAGACAAATGGAAGTATAACCCCTAAAGAAACATTTCATCAGATATTTGAAAAAATAATGAATATATTCTTATCATTATCTAATCTATCTGATAATAGAATTTAAGAAAAACATATAGAAAGTTTTATTTTGGAAGAAAAATAACACTTTATTTTCCAAAACATTCATTTTTTATCTAATTTATTCATCATAAAATAAGAATAAAATAAAAAGAGTGTTTTATCAAATATAAATAATATCTTATCTATTACAATTTATCTCTCTATGCTATATATATTTCACTTTATTTTTCTATGGCCGCTCTCCAACCCAAATGAATTGCCACTCTGGCTAGAAATTATACCTTGTCTTCTAATTGCTTCTAAGTTGTTTCTTTCATTGGGTTGACAAAATGAATGTACCGACACGATCGCAAACAAAAGAGAGAGGAAGGAGAAAAAGAGTACTGAGCGTTTTTTTTTAGGGTGTTAGAAAAGGTAAACGTAGTGTTCATCTGAAAAAAAGGGCAGAGAGTACTTACCTTGAGAAAAGTGCCCAGACTTTTTCTGACTTGAATGCTGAAGACCCCGATAGGACTAACATGGCAGCAACAATGGTAAAAGCTTCGGTGAGTCTAACGGCACAAATGGATGTTGCAGACACAGAGGATAAGCCACTCTTTAAGGCTCTCTATGAGAGTGCGCTGAAAAAGGAAGCAAAGTTGGAGGACGAGGGGTCAAAAGGAAAGAGGAACGCCACTACGCAGGGTCATGTGGATGTGCTCAAAACTTTTCCCGCCTTACCAGACAAGGAGATAGAGCCACCCTTAGTCGCCTACGTGTGAGGACTAATCGACCACCACATCATGGACCCTTTCCCCGGCTTGGTCTCCCGACTGTTTGGTCAGGTCAAAGATCTGCGTGGAACCATAACTCGGATGGAGAAGGCTCACAGTGACCAACTGCTGAAATTCGGAGATCTGCTTCAGGCTAATCTCAACCCCCCACTTTTGCCAAATGCACCGAATTTTGTTTCTTTGTCTACCACCTATGGCCCTCTCTTCTCTTCTTCATCCTTGAGCTTGACGAATATGGGACCTGCAACAGGTGCACCTTCCACTGCTGCTGCACAAAGTAGTGGCGTAGGGAGCTTTGCAGCTGGTGCAATCCTAGTTCCAGTTCCTCCAGATCCTGGTCCTAGTAATGGTTTTCCCTATGAAGGGGGTCGTGTTACCGTCAAGGTACGACGAGAAGGACGATGTCATGTCCTGGCTCGCGGCTATGTGGGCATACTTCGACATATTGGGAACTTCCCCAGTTACTCAATTCGTTGTCGTGGGAACCAATGTCGTGCCTGGAGTACGGAGTTGGGTTGAGCTCCAACCCATACAGACCGGATATGCCAGACTGGACATGAACAAGTGGCTAAAGGCCACTGAGATCACTGCAGTTGAGGAACTCTTCATCAAACGTTATGAAGATCCGCACGCTCAGCAAGAGCAAGGTACCAATTTGACTATGTTAAATGCAGCAAGTGGGCGAAAAGTATGAAAAACCTTATGACACATCTCAACAATCTCTTTGCCACACCAGGCTTGGTGATGACAGTACAATTATGTCTAGACGTTATCAAAGGCACGGTTCCCTCGACCATTACTAATCGTCTTGGGCTAGGACTCAACGGATACACAGACAGGCTTTCCCTCATGAAAGATGCAGTCAGGCTAGAGGCACAAAACCTCTTTCACGCAGCAGGTAGCGTCAAGAAACCTTTTGGTCACATACCGCATGGAGGCAGTAGCCGTTTTGCATCACACGACCTGCTGGAGTCCGATGATCAGGCTGGTGTAGGTGGTTCTACTCTTGATGATGATTAAGAGCAAGATGCTGATTTGGCGTGTTCTTCGACTCATGAATCTGGAACCGAGGATGATGATGAATCAATGAATGCCTTTAAAAAGATTGCCTTCAAAAGTAAAGCGTCGAGGAACTCGGTGAAGAACAATTCTAACACCATTCACCTCCTCAAATGAGCAAAGATTTCACCCAAACCAGAGGATCCTGCCACAAAACCATGGGTAGATCTCCGGATTAGTGAAAGTGAGTGGAAACACGGGATGAAGAAAGGGGTTTGCCTGCATTGCATCAAACCGGGACACTCACTCTAACAATGTTTCAAATTGCAACAGGAAAACCAGCAAAGAGGGTATAAATAATATAAGCACACTCTACAGAAGGAGACGCTGAACAAGTAAGTGCAGGTCCTTCATCAGACTCTGATGCCACTCAACAATCTTCTCTTGAGACCCCATCTAATGTTGATCCCGAAACTGAGAAATTGCATATCCTCTACAAGGAGCCTTGGGTGGAGTCGGAAGAGATTGACTTTCATGCTCACTTGTTGCCCTAGGCTCACATGAAGCAAGAGCGTGCTTAGGAGAAAATAAGTTGATCTTCTCCAAACTCCGCATTAACGGCCTATGCATCCGTGTGCGTTGGCTGATTGTGGCGCAACTGCTAATTACTTCTCACCGCACGACATTCGTACGACATGCTCGAAAATGAAGCAAGCAGCTTTGCAAAATCCTTGTCGGACCCAAGTGGGCAACCCAGAGGTTATCAAATCTACACACGCAATCAAAGGTGTGCACACTACCTTTGATGCAGACCACATAATCACACATGAGTTGGACTTCTATATCCTTGATAAGTGCTCCTTTGTCGCGGTTCTTGGCTTTCGCTGGTTGCTGGCCCAATGCGAAAGAACCACATGGAAGGACTCACAATGCATAGTCAAAGATGCCATGGGGATCGACCGTCCAGTCGTCTTGGACAAATCACGTGAGTCCACATGACTTTTCTCAACGCAACAAAATTCTGCAAAAAGTGGTGCAGACGCAAAGATGATGAGCAAATGTATATAGCCTTTGTTACGCCTGCTCATGTGCCTTATATTTTTGTTGTACATAATGGTTTTACTTTGCATGTTGTTTCCACTTCCAATGCAACGACTTCTACGATTCTACCTCTACTGAATTTACTTCAAGTCCAAACAGATCTACTTCAAATCCTATTGCTTTGGCTGCACCTACGCAGTTCAATATGCTTGCACCAGATTATGATTCTCCACCTCCAAAGATCCCATAAGAGATCCGCAGTCTTCTCAACCGATTCCCTGAAGTTTTGGCCGAACCATGTGGAGTTCCCGTGCGTCCAGTCCAACATAAGATCGAGTTGGTAGAAGGCAACGCTACTCCAAAAGGTTGTGTCTATCGAATGGGTTCAGGCGGATTGGAGGAGTTGTGAAGACAGATCGATGAGATGCTGGAAAAAGGATGGATCAAGCCGAGTGAATCCGAATTCGGTGCACCCATTTTGTTTGTCGCTAAGAAAGGAGGCAAATTACGGATGTGTATTGATTACCGGGGACTGAACAAAATAACAAAAAAAAATGCATACCCTTTGCCACGCAATGATGATTTGCTTGATGTTGCAAGTGGATGCAAGGTCTTCAACAAGATCGACCTCAAGTCTGGTTACCGCCAGATTGTAGTTGACCCTGCAAACCAACATAAAACTGTGTTCAAAACTCGCCATGGGCGTCATGCCCTTTGCTTTCACGAATGCACCGACCATCTTCCAAAGTCTCGTGGACAAGGTGTTCCACGGTCAGATCAATCGATTTGTTGCTGTTTATTTGAATCACATACTAATTTTTAGCAAGTTCATGGAGGAGCATATGAGACACCTTAAAGAAGTGTTGCAGATCCTCAAAGAATGCGCAACTTCATCTCAACTTAGAGAAATCTGAATTTGGAAGGGACAACGTCATCTACCTTGGACATCAGTAAGTATACAGAGTACTGCTCTAATATGAGACGCCACTCATGACACTATGGGAACTGTTAAGACTCAGGTCGCGTCTCCCTCTTTGAGGGCTTAGGAGAGGAGGATACAGGAAACAGGGACGTCGGTATTTATCTATCGATGAGAAATGTCGCTCGACAGCACTTCAAAGTCGTGTACTCACGAGGGCAACATCTAATAGTGCTCCTGGACTATAAATAATTAAAGGCCTCGTGCCGTCAATCCTTACAGACAGGCTAGAAGCAAGCTGCTCCTAGGGTACTCCATGATGTGCGAGTTACCTTGGCACTCATTGTTGTTTGTTGTTCGTTAAAAGCTTCAACAGTAAGAGCTCGGGCGTCGGTCAAATGATGAAGGCTCAACAGCGGTTTGGTTGCTAAGCCGTGTGCAACAAATTTCCTATACAAAAAACTATGAGCGGAAGGAAGAGCCCCGGTGAAGGCAAGCACTCCGTTCCTTTCTCCTAGGAAAAAGTTACTAATGCATTAATCTACATACATTAATTGGTAGCACATATATGTTCCCTTTGTCGACTTCTAGTGACTTGTTCTCTAGGAACGTCCAACCAGTCAGTGAGTCCATGTTGTACACTCTCAACTATGCCTCTGATCAGTTATGTCTTCTGTCAGTCGGTTCTCAACTCAGCATTTGGACGGAAGTGGTGCTCGACCCACACTGAGAATGCTCAGCATTTACTAAATATCCTGATTAGTGTTGGCGGTTTCGATTTTGAAGGCGGCATCTGTCTCCGAGTGTGAAGCCTCCCCACAACTAACTGCAGTCCATCTTGTTCATCTCCTAGGACCCAGAGCTTGAAAGAAGTCACGAAGGACGAAAAGGTCCTTGTGATGAAATGTGGGGTTAGGAAAGATAAGCAAGAAAACTGGAAAGATGAGGTCATTCTGGATATGGAGAGTCAGAAAACAGTCTTGAGAGAGAAAGCAATCGAAAGAGTTGAAGAGGAAAAATAAATCGAGTATGTATTATTCTTTCGTGATCAGAATGACAAGTTGCACAACACTGACTCGTTTCTAGAGACGGTGGAGCAGGTCAGGGTTAAGTTCGGGTAAACACAAAGGTGCCTAAACTTCTCTTTTGAGATTCCAACCAACATCTCAGTTAACGAAAGCCTCTGCAGTCCTCTCAAGTGGTTAATATTCAGTGGTCATTACTCCAGCAACACTCGGTCATGTGAGTTACCAAAACTTTCAGTTAGAATTTAATCAACATCTAGTCATAATCATCTCCCTCAGAGATCAGGTGTTAGCCAGATAGTATTTTCACCCAAAGGCACAGAGTCAGTTCCAACATCCAGCATCAACTCATGAGTGTAATTCAGCCATCCCCCGTCAGTGAATCGGTTCTGACCAGCCTTAACAAGATAGCCCTCAAGGAGGCTGTCGTGTACAGATATGTTAGTGCAGTGGGCTTCAGACAAGAAGATTTGTCCATCTTTGTGGTTCTCACTAGATTTGCAGAAGACACTATTCACGACTTGAGGATCTACTTCAAGAAAGGCAAGGAAACTCTTGATCTTTTTTACTCAGTGTGGGTTTCAGCGGCAAGGTATCTTCAGAAGAAGGAGAGGGAGCTCGACCAGAGTGGTACCAAGCCGATCTGCAGTTTTGGGCCCAAGCTCTACGCTGACTATCCCAAACCTCCAGTCCCATTCATTCTCACAGATGGTTTTTATTGGGATGATCTAGTAGAATTGGCCAAGAAGTACATCTCTCCAGCAGAGATTGATTACGAGGCAATGACCGAGTCATCAGAGTTTCGACATCTTAAACGAGGAATTTTCTCTCGGGCATATCTTCCTACATTGTGAAAGAAATTTTGTGCTATGGTCGACTTTCGTGTCATGGGTCTTGGATGGAAGTGTTCAGAACTAGCAGGTTTCAGGTGGCTCTATATTCAGAGGCCACAATCTCAAGGGGTACATAGGAATGGCTCRAGGAACAAGAGATAAATAGTCAAATGAGAGATCGATGAYGAGACACTGGARGGATGAGTGAGGACTCTAGACTAGTGTCGGTCGTGTCTATCCATCTRTGCTCTCTGAGATCATTATGAGTTCTCATTCTTCCCGCATTTACTTTTGTCATTGCTCGAGTCAGTCGGTCTTGCATCRTTTGCATKGATGATTGTGTTCTCTTATGATCCTATCAYAATTATCAAAATTAGCAAATTGGCAAAATCGATACATGTATGACACACTGSAAACTCACGATTATTGTTTGCATATCTTTGTCTTTCCGAATCAYAATAAAARAAYAGGAAGGGATTTGCTTTACTTATTTAATTATTTATTGCAAAAATTATAAAAATTMTATGTGACAGCCTRTTGGACTTCTGGTCGCAAGAAGTGGCCCGACTGGAAGGGGCACCACCCTCTYCTTCYATATGCGCCACCGRGAAGAATGTCRTCTSTYAAGGTAGAACGCTCACGACTCCTCACACAAAARAAARGACACTCAAGGTTGGACTYACTTCCTCGCGGTAAGAAGAGATTGAGAGGGTAGTTAAGGTATGGAMACAACGTACCAGGAGATARCTGCCCCCAACCACAGATTTATCACCAATTGAGCCGACGTGCATTTTGATAACTAGTCATAGCCTCGATACCACCCACAACGCAATGCAGTGCTACCTCMACCAAAATGTCACGTCAGCATGTTCTCATCATCATACATACATCCGTTGTCGCCACAACCCCCAAGTTGTCGGCACAACCTTCTAGCGGTCGGCCCCTCTACCTGGGCCCCGCTCTTTCAAGCCAGCGCCAAAGTATCCTTACTTCATATGAAGCATCGTCAGCGTACCAAATAACAATGTTGCCAGCGCCAGGTAAGCGGCGATCACGAACCAGCTCTGATACCAAATTGCAAGGAATATAATTGAAAACGATATACAGAAAACCAAGTTGCGAAATCACGCAGATGTCCAAGTAGTCGTGTACAAGCAGAGAGCACAAATGCAGCGATATCCCATAAAAATAAGAGCAATACAATGAAGTAATGAGCCAATGTTCAAGCCCTTAGGCCACTCCAATACAGTATCCAAAGTTGCTCCTCTCTGTCTGGCACCCAACGTGCAGCCTACACTACCTAACTGTCCTACCTACATCAGCATTCTCTCAACAACCTCACTTCGACTCTCGAAGACCAATGTACACGACGTCAACACCATAGCCGACCTCTTACATGAGCCAGGTACCTGTGTGTCTTTTTAACGGGGAACGTGACAATTAAACTCTCGTTGAATCCCGTTTAATTTCTAAAAATCCCGTTGAATTCCCGTTAAACGTGAAAATGGGCCTTTCCCGCGCTTTTCGGAAAAACGGAATTAATGTGCAGGGTCCGAAACACGTGGCCCTAGTCAAAAAAAAAAAAAAAAAAAAAAGACACTTAAAAAAAAAGAACATTCCCCCAACCCCTGAAGCACCTCTTATACCACCGAATTAGGGCCTCGCTGCACTAYTCTTGACTCGTGAAAATTTGCAAGAGTGCGGCATGAGTTGTCAGAGTCCTAAAAACACCTAGAGTTTTGTCGCCGCTGCGCTTACTCGAGACCGATGCACTCTTGCTCGACTCTTGATACACATTCAGTACTCTTGAAGCCGTACACAACAGCGCCAACCTTGTTTGTCCGCCCAGACTCCAGACCCGCTCATGAAAATCCTCACCATTTCAAGAGACCGTCAGACCACCCTAGCAAAAACAGTCGTTGCAGGTTCGCACGCAAGTGTGCTCTGTGTGACTTCTGCTCACGACTTCCTGACAACTCTTGAAAGGCGTTTTCATGAGCCACAATCACGAGCGAGTGCAACGATGGTTACTCTTGACTTTTTCAAGAGTTACATCCTGGCATCTCTTGAAGCGTTTTCAGACCGCCCAACTCTAGAGTAAGTGCAACAGTGTGGAACTCTCGAAAATGTGCATTTCAAGAGTAGTGCAACGAGGCCCTTAGACCAACACCGACCGGCCTGCCACCCGCCACTCACCAACCCCCCGGCACCAGTCCCCATGCCTACCCGGAAGCCCTCTAACCCATCCGCCCCCACATACCTCAACCCCCAACCCCCCTGTTATGTGTGTGCACGTGTGCTCTGTGTGTGTGTATGTGTGTGTCTGCGTGTGAGATTGTGTCTGTGCATGAATATGTATGTATGCGCATGTGTTTGTGTATGTGTGTGTGTGTGTGTTTGGGTGTGTGCGCATGATTGTTGCCGTGCGTATGTGTGTGTGCATGTGTGTTTGTGTGTGTTGTGTGTCTCTGTGTGTGCGTGCGTGTCTATTTTTCCTTTTTTTTTTTGATTTTTTTTTTTTTTTTTTTTAATACATGAAGTTAAAAAAAAAAAAAATGTTGTTTTACATCTTTGAAATGTCTATGTCCCTACACACTTTTTTTAATCATTGCCGCCAATCACGAGCTTCAAGATCTGAAAATCGCAATCGCTCCCTCCAGGCATCGAACCTGCAACCTC
>BFEA01000636.1:769565-781234 GCA_003427395.1 Chara braunii | reverse complement strand
AGCTAAAAAAGATCTACAACCTTTTTTTTTTTTTTTTTTTTTTTGGCCCGTGAAAAAAATCATCGCGGGTCCCGTTATAACCCGTATAATGGCCTTTTCAACGGGATTCAACGTGGATTTAACACGCGTTGAATCTTTCAATGCGAAACCTGCGTTCAATCGATTTTCGAACACACAACCAGCTACGTATCTCGCTTCCCCTCATCAGACCTTGTTCCACCCACACTCACCTCCTTCCTGAAGACCATAGATCGCCCTCTTACCCCCTAACGCCCTGCAACCTGACCATGGCCGCTTGAGCTCTGCTGCCCAGCAGAACCCCTCTTCACCACACACGAGCCCGCACGCAGCCTCTAACGCAGCAGCGTGACCGAATTGCCTGCGTGGGCCAGAATATCCAGGCCTTGGCTGCTTTCCTTCCTACATGGAAGTGGCAGACCCTGTGTTGCTGCGTGTGGCCTAGTCGGAAACTTCCAATAGCTTCCTATTGGGCCCCAATGCCTGCACCCAGGCCTGCGACTACAGTTGAGGGCGTGGGCCCTTAGAGCTGGGCACGGCCCGAGTCTCCAGACTTGGATCGGTTGCTGCATTTGCACAGGACCCCAGGGTAGGTATGTCGACAGTATTGCTTTTGCATAGGCCTGTTGTGTGTATGTGCCCAGGCGCAACTGCCAAGGTCTGAGCCAATTGTACAACGCAACTTAGGGAGGCTCACGCGTGCACTCAACCAAATGTCGGGTTGCAACAGCTTGAGTACCCATATATGAAAATGTCGAGTTTTGGGCTCTAATGAATATGCAGGCCCGCCTTCACTTAGGGTGGGCACTTGGCTTGTTGGGGGCCTTTGCCCAGAACATGTGTTTGTTTGATAAGGGCCCCGTAAGAGCTCGTTCCTCGAAGAAAGATAAGAATACCGAAAAAACATTTCGTTGTTAAACTAAGAGGAAAAAAAATCATAAGATTTCAAATTTCGCGGAATAATTTAGTCGTTCAAAAAAGTTAATTTGCGTAAAACGAAAACAAAATTTTGTGAAAAAAAATCAATATGATTTAAAAAAAAAAATGGTGAAATAATTTCGAATAGACTTGCGATTTCCTATAATTGGTTGATTAGGGATTAAGGGTCAGAATCTATTAGTACATTGCATCGGACTTAGAGTTCAAATTGCAACCCTAATCGAATTTCGTGAAATTTGCAATTTTGAGATTCGCGGAATTCTGAAATTCGCAGAATTCTAAGAGTTGCATAATTCGAAATTCACGGAATTCCAAACTTCGTGAAATTCCGAAATTCGTGGGATTCCAAAATTCACAGAATTCCGAAATTCATGGATTTCTAAAAGTCGCAGACTTCCTAAATTCAATTCGAATTTACGACCTAATAATACAACTAAAAGAAAAAGAATTATCGGTTAGTTTTTTAATCAACCTATTAATCAGTCAATCAATCAATCAATCAATCAATCAATCAATCAATCAATCAATCAATCAATCAATTGGTCTATCAAGATGGTAACTTTGGTTGGGTAGATCCTCTTCTGAGAGGTCTGCTCCGTATACCAAACTGTCGCATGCTAATATGGTGCAGACCAGAACCAAGAACCGATCTCTCATAGATGTAGTAAGGATAGCACAACAAAAGACTGAAATATCAATGAACCGATCTCTCATAGATGTAGTAACGATAGCACAGCGAAAGACTGAAATACAAATAATCAGACCCAATCAATATCGTGACACAGACTGCAACTCATCATGATTATCATCATCATCACACAATGTGAAGGGAGGTCTGGCGTTGTAACACAAGGAAGAAAGCACCAGCCTCCAGGCTACGACATGCACAGATGAGGAGGAAGAAGAGACGAAGGGGAGAAAAAGGACAGATGGCGTCAACTCAGAATGTCGTCAATACCAATCTCAAAATAGTCTCCCACAATGTCATTGCTCACATGTCATATTTGAACCTCGATGTTGCCACGTCTCAATATCATAACTCTATCTCTCCCTCTCTCTCAAAGTCGCACGAAGAGAATGGGAGGAGGGAGAAAAAAAAGAAAGATGGACTCGAGGAGGAAGAGAGGAAGAAGATCCCTCTCTCTCAGCTGGATGTCAGGTACTAACCTGCAAAAGGTGTCGTCTTGATGCTGGTATGAACGCACAGACGACGAAGATGGAGCGCTGGTGCCGACAGGTATGTCCCTTGGCCTCCGGTATAGCCCAGTCCCAAACCTCTCTCCCTCTCTCTCCTTAGAGTTGCATTGCAGCTGTGCTAACTAGCACTGGAGCCTAACACTATTGTCGACTACTGAAGAGCTCCTACACAAACCTCCACGAATGCCTGCTGAGGCTGAGGCTGAGGCTGAGGCTGACCAACTATAAACAGTGTTGGTCCGGCCCCAACTGTGCCTTGAACTCAAAAAACTGACGCCTAAACTGGCGCCCAAGCTGAAGCTGGGCCTCAACGACCAGTGCCTCACAAAACGGCACAGCCTCCWGAGTCTGGTGCCAAAACGTGCGCCAGGGCCTGTCGCCTGTCTTGGCCTATCGACCTACGGGGCCGTGACTTGACTGACACGACACAGGGCCTAATCGGTCCTAAAGTGCCCCCTGTCTGTCCCCTAGCCTATCTGGTGGGGCTTGTGGGGGTCATGTGGACTTAGAATGTCATGTCRTCCTCTTTGATCTTASCATAGAGGTTGGTGYTCATGGAATCAGGGATGGCTCTTGTGAAGTTGTTCAAAATCTRTTCGGGGGTCAGTCCATGATCCGGGGTCTGCAATAGCTCATCCATCGTGGCCTTCAAGCCTGACACACTCTTCCACTTTCTAAGGTGAATGTTGTTCACTTGTCTGCGGTCCTCATGACTCTGGTCTTATCCTCAAATCGGTTGCAGATAGCATCTAAGGTATTGAGAGTCGTCCTCTGCGAGTATGCTACCACATCACGACCTCAGCCTGCCGCGTTGGCTAGCGATAGTGCGAAATCCGCAACAGCGCCACTTAGGCACGAATAAGCCATCAAAACTTTGTCTCCCTCTGGAATGAATTGCGCATATGCATACGATTYGATTGTCGATTCCCACCGATCAAAGTTTTCCTCTCTTCCCCGAATACGTGTCAGGGARCTTTACCTTAATTCTCTCTCTCTTAATCAGGCTCCCCCCTACTCCGTTGGAAGGGTCTCCTCCCCCAATGGCCTTTCCACTTCCACTCAAGGCCTTTTTCTTTAGCGATGGTACGAAMTATCTTCTTTGTGYAGAACTGTTCCAGTTGCATGRCATAARAGGAGGTTTGCTCGTTCACATTGCTGAGAACTGCGACTGTAAAGTTTTTCCACTTACCCGTCTGATCTTCTTGACGGGTTTCTATTTTTTTCACAGCCTTAYGGAGCACAGCGKTTTCCTRGGKGGAGTGGATCACARYGTCRGTGAGGAGGGYCAACCTAGACTCTACATCTTTCGGTTTCTCCTTYTGCGTTTGCATCCTCCTGCGCAAGGATTATCCTTCCTCTRGCAGCCTYTTYGCMTCTTCACATTCCTTTCTCTTYTGCGYCRCCAGTCTAAGCTGTATTTTGGCATCTCTCTCCATTATCAAATATTCTCTCTCCTTGGTCATAGCAGTCTCTACAATCTTTRTAAATGTAGCAATCTTCTGCAGTCTCATCCTCAGGCCGTTGTACGTGGTAATCAAACTGCGCYGCCCGAACTTCAGGAATATCCTGATAACAACTTAGGGTKGTCTCRTAGTTGCWCTCCCCTGCTTCCTCTTCCTTCGGGAGCATATACTCCACCATGCCTTCCTCCCYATCTTGCACCTGCARCTCCACCTTTTCCTCTTCTTCTTCAATCTTTTTCTTRTCCTCCTCCAGYTGCCTCAGCATCTTCTCCTCSAATTGTTTTGCCATTTCTTCCAACTTCTTCTTCTCCACCTCCATCTYCGTTTTCAACTCTTCCTCTCTCTTCTTTGCTTTCTCCTCCTTTTTCTCTTTCAACCGTCGGTTTATCTCTGCCTGTCCCTCCGCTGTGTATGGCTCGGTGACTCTGACAGACTTTGTGACCACGGTCATCCTAAACCCAACGGAAAAATGAACAGTAGGAGGGGCTGCCAAATGACAAACATGAAAAGGAGAGCAAACATCGGGTAMTCATTCATGGCGAAAGATCGGCACAGGGGTAAGTAYGCTCCACCTCCTCACCACGTAGATTTAACCCACAACTTCACTAATCTTAACACGTATTTCTACCTGACTTTGGGTCAGACTCCACTTGATGTGGTGACGTCTACAATTCTCGACCAGCAGTAGCCGTCACTAAGGAAATACGTGGAAATTTCACAAAAACAACAAAAGCTTCAATGAGTAGGGCTAAGGGAAGACAACAATTCACTTCAGTCTTCACGATGTCGCTCCGCCGATCTTGGTCTGCTACAGGTATGTAGATCCTGGTCCAATCTTAATTCAGCACCTTTTTCCTTCTTTTTCTCGTCGGCTACAGTGAGACGCCGATATACACACACCCGTCAGCCTTATGCTTTGCGAACTTTCTTCCACCACCGTAGGGCAATGGGTAATAGCTCCAATGCCAGTGCAATGATCCCCACAAGATCCAACTCAAAATACCACACGCAAATTGGGAGCATTCACATAAAGAACACACAAGCTTGGGCTATGGCCATGAACAGTGCCAATTTGAAATTCCACTCAAATTACAAATAATATACAATTGTAAAAGAAAAGTTTGGGACTGCGCTCTCAACCGCTGCAACACACTCCGGTAAGTACCTGACTTTCTCCCCCTCCGATCTGCTTCTTCTCTCCCTCTCTTACTCTCTATCTGTCCACTCACATCTTTGCATTGTTCATCCCACGATGCTCCCTGCTACTGTTCCTCCCACTGCAATGTCTTGGATCTACCCGGAATGCCTTTATTGTGTGCCTCACAACAAACGGGCGGCTATGGCTGCCAAACACTTCATCTCCCTCTCCTAGCTATGGAGGTCTGCCGCAGCCAGGGCGCTAGTCTTCTTCCTCCCTTCAGCGCACTTCTATATCCAGGTCGCTAGTCCRCACAAGCTCCAGCARCACTTCCACAATTTGTGAAATGAACAACTGACTGTCCTYCGRCACTATAGCCCAAAATATATAGTTGCAGTGGGCTGGGTGTGTCTACTTYAATTGGTATTGGCCTCCTTCGGCCTTTGCCTTGCCAAGTTGCTATTTTGGGAAAGTCCCCAACTTCCGTTGGTAGGCTGCTGCAAAATTTGGACTWTGGGGAGTGGCATGCTCCTACAGGTACTGTACTTACTCACCCGCGACGTCTACACCTACAGACCCTAAGATATAGCTACCGGTAGGGTCTAGGGACTGCAATAATTGGGGACCCTGGAACAGGGTCTGAGGAAATTTGCATTATGAATCCATTCGAAAAGTAAATCTTTGTGGAACTCTTGTTGGTTGGGACCCAGCCTTGACTCAACTGGGACCCTTTTGGACCCGGTAGGATTGGCCCCAGGCAAGGAGGGCCCCTCAGGCCCAAATCTGTTGATGCCAGTCACCTTGCTCTACCTTGCTGGGAATCGGAGTTCATGCTTTCGGACCAAGACARTCGCCGCTTAGGGKATCTCAACTGAGACGTTTCATGGACTTTACCGCACGGTCCACCGCTTGACTCGCATCTTTGACACCACTAAATTCTCTCTTGCATTGTGTAGTACACTTTGAATTCGATTTGTTGTGTYTTTACAGGACTGAGTCCGGCTAGGCTTGAGGGGATCTCTTACRTAGTCGGACCAGACTGTGTTGTTGAATCAGATCTCTTGAATTGTTTTATTTTAATTTTTTATGTCTGCTCTCYAGTCCAAATGAATTGCCACTCTGGCTAGGAGTTCTACCTTCTCTTCTAATTGCTTTTAAGTTGTTTCTTTCATTGGGTTGACAAATGACTGTACCGACACGATCGTAGACAAAATAGAGAGGAAGGAGAGAGAGAGTACTGAGTGTCTTTCTTGAGGGTGTCAAAAAAGGTAAACGGAGTGTTCGTCCGAAGAAAAGGGCAGAGAGTACTTACCTTGAGAAAAGTGCCCAGACTTTTTTCTGACTTGCATGTTGAAGACCCCGGTAGGACTAACATGGCAGCAACAATAGTAAAAGCTTCGGTGAGTCTAAAGGCACAAATGGACGTTGCAGACGCAGAGGATAAACCACTCTTTAAGGCCCTCTTTGAGAGTGCACTGAAAAAGGAGGCGAAGTTGGAGGAAGAGGCGTTAGAAGAAAAGAGGAAGGCCACTATACACGGCCATGAGGATGTGCTTAAAATTGTTCTCGCCTTACCAGATGAGGAGATAGAGCCACACTTAGTCGCCTACATGCAAGGACTAATCGACTGCCACATCATGGACCCTCTCCCCGGTTTGGTCTCCCAACTGCTTGATCAGGTAAAAGATCTGCGGGGAACCATAGCCTGGATGGAGAAGGCTCACAATGACCAATTGCATAAATTTGCAGATCTGTTTCAGGCTAATCTCAACCCCCCACTTCTGCCAAATGCACCGAATTCTGCTGCTTTGTCTACCACCTACGCCCCTCTCTTCTCTTCTCCATCCTTGAGCTTGACGAATATGGGACCTGCAACAAGTGCACATTCCACTGCTGTTGCACAAAGTAGTGGCGTAGGGAGCCTTGCAGTTGGTGCAATCCTAGTTCCAGTTCCTCCAGATCCTGGTCCTAATAATGGCTTTTCCTATGCGGATAAGAAGGGGACCGTGTTACCGTCCAGATACGACGAGAAGGACGATGTCATGTCCTGGCTCACGGCTATGTGGGCATACTTCGACATTTTGGGAACTTCCCCAGTTACTCAATTTGTTGTCGTGGGAACCAATGTCGTGCCCGAAGTACGGAGCTGGGTTGAGCTTCAAGCCATACAGGCCGGATATGCCAGAGTGGACATGAACAAGTGGCTAAAGATCATTGAGATCACTGCACTCGAGGAACTCTTCATCAAACGCTATCAGGATCGACACGCTGCAGCAAGAGCAAGGTACCGACTTGACTATGTCAAACGTAGCAAGTGGGCGAAAAAAATGAAAAACCTGATGACACATCTCAACAATCTCTTTGCCACACCAGGCTTGGGGATGACAGCACAATCATGTCTGGATGTTGTCGAAGGCATGGTTCCTTCAACCATTACTAATTGTCTTGGGCTAGGACTCAACGGATACACAGACTGGCTTTCGCTCATGAAGGATGTAGTCAGGCTAGAGGCACAAGACCTATTTCACTCAGCTGGTAGCGTCAAGAAGACCTTGGGTTGCAAACGGCATGGAGGCAACAACTGTTTTGCATCACACGACCTGCTAGAGTCCGATGATCAAGCTGGTGCAAATGGTTATGCTCTTGATGCCGATCAATAGCAAGATGCTTACTTGGCGTGTTCTTCGACGTACAAATCTGAAACCGAGGATGATGATGAATCAATGAATGCCTTTAAAAAAACTGCCTTCAAATGTAAAAGGTCGAGGAAAAAAGTAGAGAACAACTCTAACACCATTCACCTCCCCAAAGGAGCAAAGATTGCACCCAAACCAGAGGATCATGGGTAGATCTCCAGATTAGTGAAATTGAGTGAAAACTCGGAATGAAGAAAGGGGTTTGCCTGCATTGCGCCAAATCGGTGTCAGGACTGGTGAGTCCCGAATGATTTCCCGTTACTCGAGAGACTGAATATGACCAATTTGTGCACGGCAGAGAAAACCGGAAACAGGAATGCTCGAAAGATCGGAAGCATGGGCACAGACAATAGGAAGCTAGAGGCTGCCCAGGGTCGTAAGGACCGCCAAACTAGAAAGGGACTGTCTAAGCAGGAAGCGGCAAAGGAATGTGAGAGAATAACAGGGGCGAGTCTTTCCCCGAGGATGGAGAAGGGCCGCCGGGAAGTCGGTAGTAGCGTAGGAGGTGCGCAGCAAGGGAAGGAAGGAAGCGGGAAGGGACAGGGCGCAAGACGTGACACGGCGGCGAGAGGGCCAAGGAGACCGCAGGTTAGGTGGGAGCCGGCACCCGGAACGGAATAGCATGCGGGACGCAATAGGAGCAGGGAGCGGAGATCGCCGAGAGACAGAGGGACGTCAGAAAAACCGAGAGAAGACGTGGTATCAGCGGGACGAAGCGCCGGGGACCACACAAAACCGAGAAAAGATGTGGCATCGGCAGAGCAAAGCGTCGGGGGCCACGTGAGATTAAGAGAAGATGTGGTGCCGATGGAACAAAGTGCCTGAGACCACGTGAAACCAAGCGAAGACATGGTATCGACAGGACAAAGTGTCAGGGACCACGTGGGACCGGGCGAAAATGCGGAATTACCGGCGGGACTAGTATCGGGAACCGTCGACGGAACAACGAACGACTGGGCGACGGGGACGCATGATGACCTAAGGAGAAACAGGTCGTCGCCTGAGACGACGCCAGAAAAGGGGAAACAGACTAGGAATAATAAGAGGATAGGGAGAAGGCGGGCGTCGACGAAAATTATCGACGGAACGAAAAGAGGCAGGCGTGACGCGGGAAAGACGGAGGACGCGGCACGCGCCGATAGGGGTTGCCCACGGGGAAAGAGAGAAGGAAGTAGCGGCAGTGAGGGAGGGCCAGCTAGCAGTCCAGGTTATTCCGGACCAGCCAGACCAAGAAAAACAAAGTTTCGAGGGGCCCACGTGGAGAAATGGCTGGCCGGAGAAAATCGGAGCAAGGGGGGCATCGAACTGGAAGTGGCGGCAGCAAAAAGGAGCCCCCTTGGACCTTGGGGGTGTCCCTATTGCAGTCCGAGGTGTAACTGTTACGGACTTCGCCAGGGCTCGATCCCTGGTCTATCTTTTGCTGTTTCGGCTGCATCCCATTTTCGGCCTGGCACCCTTTTTCCAAACCCCTCCTTTGGTACCGTAGGATTTTGGACAACTGGCGCCATGCTGCAATTCGGGCGCCACTTTCAAATACTGCATTTTTTTAGTTCTGCCCTCGGGGCCTTTGCAGAAATGCCCCTGGTACYGTACWTGTCACCGGTACTTATGCCGGCTCCCCGTACGGTACRGGGRRGAGTCTCGACCAGTTCTCTGCTGCTGTACTCGTACTCAGTGTGACTTGCCGTTTCGGCATTCGGAATCCAAGACTTCGACTTTGTGCCTTGCCACTGTGTCTGCGTCCGATCCTCAGTCSGAGTCAGTCGTGTCGAGTGAGTGAGTGTGTATGTGTGCTCTCACTCTCTCCCTCTCTCTCCTCTCCCTCGGCTCACCCTCAGCCTCACGCTCGTTACAGTAACGACCATATGTCGATTGCAAAAACAGGCCTTGGGAAAGGTCCAACAACTAGAAAGAGGAGGAATAGTTGCTGGACACTCGTCTCGACAGTAATAAAAGAGAAAGGAGAGAAAAAGAGGGAGAATGAGACAAAGGAGGAGGAAAGGGTGGAGAAAAATGTGCCACCAGGTTAGGACTGCAGCGATAGGGACTGGCAGGTCTCAATGATGACCTCATTCCTCCTAGATCCTAGGAGGGCAGTCCGAATTGCAGAGATAAGTTATCTCTGCAATACCTGAATTTAAGCAGCAAAAAAAAAAAAAAATGCTGATGTGAGTTGGCCGGTTCTTTTTTGGGCCATAGATCTGGAATCAGATCTTGTGGAGGAGGAGATCTAGCCGTTTTTTGTGGGCTGACACAAAACGGCTTGCTCCAGAATGAGTTGGCAGCAAAATGGAGGGAAAACCAAGAGAGGAACAAGACAAAACTGTGTATTTGGCCCAGGGATTGGGCCAGATACACCAAAAAAATCGAAAATTGAAGTAAAAGGCCCAACTTTGGGGCAAGGGGAGCTTGGGGGTAGCTCGGAATAGTGGGGACCATAGATCTCAGCCAAATTCAAGGCTGAGATTGTGCCGCCACTTGGAAAAGTGCAACGGCCTACCCAAAAGAGGCCTAGACCTGGAAAAAGACAAGAACAGGGCCTCTAAGCCCTCAATTTTCAGTAAAGGCTGCATTTTGGAAAGGGGTACCCCAAAAGGCAGCTCTTTTTGAAGTAAAAGGAGGCCGGGGTAGGCCACGGGGTAGTCCGAGAAGGTACCAGCCTCTCGGACTGCATGTACCTGGCTGAAATAAGGTCCAGGTACCTCTAGATAGGCCAAAACCGATTGGGGGCACCTCAGTCCACCTAGGGGCACTTGGAGAGGCCTAGGGGTGGGGCGGTGCACCAGTTTCAGCCTACATAAGCTGGAGGTGCAGGCCGCCACTCCCACTTGAGCATGAGAGGAGTCCATGCTGCCAAAATGAGTCCGTGAGAGAATGCTAGTGGAATAGAGCAAGGAAGTGAGAGTCGAAGCTAGCCTGGAGCCTGGCTATGGTGATAGGACTGAGGGAGAAGGCCTAGAGGCTAGAGAGAAGCGAGGGAAGTGATCCGCCATACCCCCAGGCTGTGAGGTAGAAGGAGAGGCTAAACGGGGTCCCCATAGCCCTCCTAGAGGGAAGGACTCCATAGCCTTAGAGGTAGGAACTTGCCATAACTTGAAAGGAGGAGTGAGAGGAGGAGGAGAGAGACTTGGGAGGTGGGGAAGACATACCTAAGGGGCTGAGGGCCAAGGTTGGGACTCCACTGCACAGGGACCAACAAGAGGTGAGTGGGAAGGGCGGGAGTTTCCCCTCCTCCTTCCTCCTTTCTCCCTCTCCTTCTTCTTCTTCTTCTTCCTCTCTTCCCCCTCCTCCGTCTTTTCTCTCTTCTTCTTCCTTCTCCTCTTCTTCCCTTCTTTCCCCCCCTCCTCCTACCCCTCCTCCCCTTCTTCATCTCCCCCTTCGTCATCCTCTTCCTCCCTCCAAAACAGTGAGTTTTGCTGATTTTGATGCTTGTACATGTTGCGATTCATCTTTAGATACTTCGGTGATCATTCCCCTATTGTAGATGTCATCAATCTTGTCATTTTGCTGATTTGGATGCCTATGTGTGTTGCGCTTCATCCTAGGATACTTCAGTGATCATTCCCCTAGTGTAAATATCATCAAACTTATCAATTTGCTGATTTGGGTGCTTGGGTGTGAAGCACTTCATCCTAGGATACTTCGGTGATCATTCCCCTAGTGCAGATGTCGTCAAACTTGTTATTTTGCTGATTTGGGTGCCTATGTGTGTTGCGCTTCATCCTAGGATACTCCGGTGATCATTCCCCTAGTGTAGATATCATCAATCTTGTCATTTTGCTGATTTGGGTGCTTGAGTGTGAAGCGCTTCATCTTATGATTCTTCGGTGATCATTCCCCTAGTGTAGACGTCATCAAACTTGTCTCTTTGTTGATTTGGATGCCTATGTGTGTTGAGCTTCATCCTAGGATACTTCGGTGATCATTCCCCTAGTGTAGATGTCATCAAACTTGTCATTTTGCTGATTTGGGTGCTTGGGTGTGAAGCGCTTCATCTTGTGATACTTTGGTGATCATTCCCCTAGTGTACAAGTCATCAAACTTGTCATTTTGCTGATTTGGATGCCTATGTGTGTTGCCCTTCATCCTAGGATACTTCAGTGATCATTCCCCTAGTGTGGAAGTCATCAAACTTGTCATTTTGCTGATTTGGATGCCTATGTGTCTTTCCCTTCATCCTAGGATACTTCGGTGACCATTCCCCTAGTGTAGATGTCA
>BFEA01000636.1:736722-763511 GCA_003427395.1 Chara braunii | reverse complement strand
CACCCCCAACCCTTCTTCCACCTCCATCACCCACACCCATCCACCATAGCCGACCACCCCCAACCCTTCTTTCACCTCCATCACCTACACCCATCCACCATAGCCGGCCACCCCCAACCCTTTTTCCATCTCCATCACCCACGCCCATCCACCATAGTCGACCACCCCCAACCCTTCTTCCACCTCCATCACCCACACCCATCCACCATAGCCGACCACCCCCAACCCTTCTTCCACCTCCATCACTTACATCCATCCGCCATAGCCGGTCACCCCCAACCCTTCCACCTCCATCACCTACACCCATCCACCAGAGTCGGCCACCCGCAACCCTTCTTCCACCTCCATCACCCACGCCCATCCACCATAGCCGACCACCCCCAACCCTTCTTCCACCTCCATCACCCACACCCATCCACCATAGTCGACCACCCCCAACCCTTCTTCCACCTCCATCACCTACACCCATCCACCATAGCCGGCCACCCCCAACCCTTCTTCCACCTCCCTCACCAACACCCATCCGCCGTAGCCGACCACCCCCAACCCTTCTTCCACCTCCATCACCTACACCCATCCACCATAGTCGACCACTCCCAACCCTTCTTCCACCGCCGTCACCTACACCCACCCACCATAGCCGACCACTCCCAACCCTTCATCCACCTCCATCACCTACACCCATCCACCATAACCGACCACCTCAACCCTTGTTCTTCCTCCATCACCTACACCAGTCCACCACAGCCAGCCACCCCGACCCTTCTTCTTTATCGTCTCCTTCACCCACTCAAAAGTCATGAGGATCGCAAGAGGGGGGGGGGGGGGGTAGATGGGATCTTGGGTAGATGTAGGTCAAGAGGGGGCGAGGTCGATTAGGATGTGAAAACTTCTTGAATTTTCTCTCTCTCCCTTTCCCCCTTTCTCTCTCCTTCTCTCTCTCTTCCCCCATGCTTCCAAACTCCTTAGCCCTTACCTCTCCCTCACTCCTTCCTTTTCATGGCACTTAATTGACCTCTACCCTCACCTGTTACATTGCCAGGGGACGAACGGTAACGAACTTGATCCTCACTTGGTGGAAAGAGAGGGCAAAGGGAGGGCCGCCGGTCCCTTGTGCCACCAAGAAGGAAAAGCGTTGGACTGCTGTGGACATTGGATAAAGCGGAAAGGAGTGCTGTTTTTGTAACAAGGTCAGTCTGACTCAACCATCTCCCCCGACTGCATGACTAAGGTGAATGCATGGTTTTGCTTGAGGGAAGGACGGGACAACCAAAGGATCATCGAAGGGCAAAGAAAACTTAGGCTTGCTGGGAGGGATGGTGTGTTGACCCCAACGGGGATTGTATTTGGTCCATGCTTCGTGTGGTGTTGTGCAGGTGAGTAGCTTGGGGATGGGTGTTGAGCGGGACTGGATTCACCGGGAAGCCGACAAGGGAAAGACTTGGGATTCGGGCGGGCCACGGATGTGGGAGGGACTTGAGGATTGAAAGCATGACTGCATGGTAGACCATGGGGTGTGACATTGTGTGTCGATTGAATGCAATGACTCTCTTGAATGCAGTGTACGCCCGGAAGGACTAAGGGCGGTCTTGGATAGGTGAATGCGATACTAGTGACTCGAGCAAAAAAAGAAAATATCGGCTAGGGGTTCGGGCGGTGCCACTCCACCCCGAGGATGCCGCAGGGGCGGTCTTGAGTCGCTAGGCTTAGTGAAAAGGTGTGTGGTCCAAGGGATGACGCTTGGCCTACACACAAAATGAAGGTAAACTCTCGATGAATTCCTTGGAATGCCTGCGTATTGGAAGGAGCAATTGCCTGGCCAGACTTAACTGAATCGAGAAAACGCCACGAGTGCCAAAGAGCTATCATCTTGACGCGAGAGTGGAGCTACATCCCCCAATGTAAAGCCCTCTCGCAACTGGCCCAGCCCCATTCATCTCAAAGCACTAGGTGGGGGTGCCCCTGGGACGAACGACCCGCGCGCTGAGCGTGAGCGTGGGCGGGTCGAGCCAAGTGGGACCCGCAGTGGGGTCGACCAAGGCTCGAAAGTCCTTCAAGGTGCGGCCCCTACAAAAATGGTGGAGGTGTCGGGTACTGGGTTAAACTGACCCATACGGTCTCGAGGGTGGCGCCCGACACATGACCGTGAATATAAACATTAAGAGAAGGAACGAGGACTTGTGTATGCTCTATCCCTTGAGTGAATCAGATTTGAGGGTGGCTGGGCGCATGGCAAGGCCAGACCTGGAGGAAAAACATGCATGTTGCACATTTGATCAGCCATCTCCCTTGGAGGTGACTCTTGTCCTCCTTCCCTCGAGCTGATGTTCGTCAGACCGGGGAAGCCTTGGGCAAGCCRCAGGTCGACCCCTCCTCTTCGTGTGAAAGGGGGGTTCCGGTTACCTGGCAGGCGGTTGGGATTTCGGGCTAGTCCGGGTCCCAATGAAAATCCCGCGGCGGAGCGATCCGACCGACCCGGGTGCCTTCTCTCCTCTTCGGAGCCCAGCGGGCTCCATGCACCACACTTAATGCTTGAAGGAACCTCATATGAACACAAAGGGTAATCGAGAAGGAACAATCCTKCCCTATGAACGGACACACAAGCGAAGATAAGGGAATGAAGGGAGTTGCTAGACTCCGAGGAAAACTAGCTCACCTTTGAAGATGCCCACGAGAAGGAACAGGGCACTATGTATGGAAGTTAGGGGTGAGTGGCACACACTGTCCCGAGGGAAAAATTGTGAGCTATGGGTAGGAAGCGTTGGGCGCACCAGGGGAAAGGCACTTGTGTTATGTGTGTCCCACTTGGGACGTGTGATTGCATGAATGGGATTTCGAGCGTCCTGCCATTTGGAAGGAAAGGAGGGGTCTGCACCGGCCACTTCGGATTGCCAAACACCGCTCTCTTTGCAGGCTGCCGTTTGTTCGTATGCGGGGGTCAGGCCACCGAGCTGTCTAACGGGAGTTTGTCACGTCGAGTGCTTATTAGCATTCTTGTCCACGAGGTAACGGGCTTCGGCTCGATTGATCCACCGGGCAGGGTGTGAAACGTTCCTCAGGCGGGGCCTAGCCTGTGGACTGGCAGAGGGAGCACCACTGCATGGGGGCAAAGACGGAGCTTGGGAGGCGGTCAGTAGCTTCTCGTAGCCTGGTTTGGGAAAGGCTGTTCCTTATCGGACCGATGCAAGTGAATGCCTGGACGGCTGGCTCCAATGGCCCTACCGAGATGTGCGGGGTGATTCCCGAGATTAACGGTGGGTACACGAGCGGCAAGTCGGAATGGAATATTCTGGGCAAGAAGGTGAGGGCGACCGCCCACTGGAATCTGGGTACCGCGCTCGCGACGGTTGAGCTGTGCTTGAGGTATGGGATAAAACCCTGCCGATAGTAACAGTGGAGAGACCATTTCTGGGGAAAAGGCCGGTGAGGAGATGACCGACCTGTGTGCGACGTTTGCCTGAGTTTTGCTTTTTGTGCCTCCATCTGTAAAGTTACCTGATGAATGGTGGATGGGGACCGAGCTTCTAAGTCTATTCTCACCTCCAGGTCTATGTCCGCACGAGTGAGAGAACATGAGGAAGAGGCTGGATAGGAGTCGGAAGAAAAAGGAACCCCGAGAAAGCAATGTCAGCTAAGCATGATCAATTGGGGGTATGGTAGGGCAATGGCACCTGGGAAATGGATAAGAAAAGTTAGGGAGACCCGGATGAGGGGTCTGAAAACAAATCTCATCTAGAAAAGGAAAATCAAACCATCCGACCATAAGGGGCCGTGTGGTACTCTCATGTGGAAAACAGGACAAGCGCCAGGAAACAAGATGGCGCGATGGTTGTCGCCTCCTGTCTACTCTAGTGGTCCGGAAATGCCTATAGAGGTAAAGGATGGGGTATCTGTTGTTCTCCCGGAAGAAGGGACGTGGACCGACCTAGAACCGGCCTATGAGACCATGATGCTGGACGAGAAGGACACGTTCCTCTGGATAGAGACAATCTGGACTAAGGTCAGCCTGACGAGACTTTCACCTAGCTTGATGGACCTAGAATTCCTTGGAACAGTGGAAGCTCGAGAATGGGTCTACCTATCACAGGAATTGGAAAATGCAATGGTAGTGGGACGAGTATTGGGCACGACACCGGATCAGCTGTTTAGGCAAGCGGAACGGGAAGTGGTATGGGCAGCATGTCAGCGGGCAGAAATGGAGATGGAAAGGATGGAGGTGCGAGTGGAACTCAGGGACCGGAAAAATATGAGACGTCCTCTTAGGACAATGAGGTGCGTGCTACCCCCGTTTCTGGTGGATGCAGTCTTTGGGACCAGGGATAGACTGGAACGTATATGCCAATCGATGACACACCTGAGGTTGTACCAATGTGCTAGACAAGACTTCTTTAGACTGTTGGTGAAAGCAGGGCCGTTTGAAGGAAACTGGGCGGAAGAATTAGCTGAGGTGTTAAACCTCCTCAGCGCCGACGAAGTCTTTGTTCCTAGTCCGGTGTATTGGCAAATAGTTTACCGAAACGTGGCGGCAGGGGAAACCTTCTTGGAAGGGGTGAAAGAGATGTTCTTAGACGAGGAGGAGGATTCTAGTGATGAGGAGGACGGGTATGAGATAGAGGACTGAGACTTCTGAGGGGAGGGGCTTACATGGGGAAAATGAGTTGTCGACTATGTGCAGGTAGGGAGCGATGGCCCGGGAACTCGAGCTATGGGACTGCACATGGGAACCAAGACGAGTCGGAAGGGGAGTAGAGATGTCAATACCGTCGGGCAATGAATGAAAGGGGACCATATGTGATTGGCGGGGGTATGAGATTGTGCCGGAGCTATCGTACCTTTGGATAGAGCGTGTCTGGAACCCGCTGAGGGAAGAGGAAGGATGGGAAGAGATTGCRGAAGGAAGGGTGGAATCAGCYGGGAMGATYGTTCTCTCTRAACAAGGTTGGCACCTGTTCTGCACAACGCTCGCGGCAGGACAGAACCCGATGTGGCTKTTAGGGGACGCTGAGGCAAGGGCTCGACAGGCGGGGGAAWGGTTTGCTAACAAAGGYTGGGATACGGTCAGCAGTAGAGTCGTGATGGGAGGATGGAAGGAATTTAAACCGCCTGGCGCCCGAATCAAGACCTGGGTGCCCGAGTTCGTGGCCGACTGGTTTGGGGGTTTTTATCACGTAACAGAGGCAGCGGACATGATGGAGCGAATACACGTGAACTGCGCATGGCTGGCAGAGGAATTCTATAGGACGTCCTTGAAGTATGGGCCCTTCCATGGCGATAGAGCCTGGAAGGTCCTTATCATTTTGGATATCGAAAGGAATGATTGGCAGGAGGTGGCTCCGGAAACTAGGGAGGCCATAATCCGCCATGAGGTAGCAGCAACACCTTGCTATGTGGATGATGTGTTCAAACTGTTCAAAGTACTGTGGTTCGACTAAGCGCAGGAAAGCCGTGGGGCTAGGCAAGTATGGGAAAAATTGCTAAGATAAGGGAATGGGATGTCTGGCCATTGTAGGGTTCAGTGCGGACTGCGAGCCAGGAGATCAAAGGCGAGTGCGTAATGACGCGAAGAAGGACGTTCCTCGAGGAACGCCCCTTGGGCATTAAACCGCCTAGGGAAGTACCGGGCGGGATAGAGGTTAGCTTGCCAGCGGCAAGTGGAGGCTGGCACCGGGTGGCGGATTGGGTCGGAGTCGAACTTGCGGAAAACATGGTTTACTTAGTAACGAAAGTTGAGTGGCGTGCAGACGAGAATGGGGAATGAAACTCGGACCCGCGGGGGCATGTGCATGCTGAAGGGCGGTTGTATATGTCAGAGGATGGGTGGCGGGAGTTTGGAGTTATGTTGGCGTCAGGGGAGGATCCATTGAGCATGTTCGAAGAGGCGTGGCAGTTGGTGTGGCAGACGGGAATCGAATTCGTGGACCCAGGGATGGATGATGTAACAACAAACCTTAGGGTAGCCATGGTCGGGAGCTTTGAAAATGTCCGGATGAGACTGCCGCCCTTCCTGCTAGAAAGGCTAGGCGGAGTGGAACTTGTCAGACGCGCGGTAGCTGACTTTGCCACTCTGACATATGAGGACCCAATGATACATCGGGAATACTACCGGGCCTTCCTAGAAATGGGGCCGTTTAGCGGGGAGCAGAAGTATGAGGTGTTGCGGACTCTGCGCGCCGTTTTTACCACCAGGCCAAGGGCCCCGGTCGTAGGTGATGAAGTTCTATGGGGCGTCGTCCGGCGGGAAATAAGTTAGGGGATGACATACGTGGATGATTTACACCGATTGTTTGAGTCGACGGGAGTAGGAACAGGCTGGTAAAAGAGTCGAGAAAAAGAAAGAGATAGAAGGGGAAAGAGGCATTGAGATAAGGACCAAGGAATTGCTCAGGTAAGGGCCGGGGAATGGATGGAATAAGCAAACTCGCTTGCTGTTTAAACTGTGCAGGGGACCGCTAATCGACAATGGCGATGAGACTTGCCCGGATGTCGCGACGACTCACGCACCCGCGGCCACCCACGGAATGTGGGGGCGGATGGGAGGTATCGCTCCCGGCAAGCTACAGGGTCCGAGGGATTGATACCGAATGGAGAGCCGTGACCCTAGGAAGGGACCAGGCGTTCATGATGGTGGAATGTTTGTGGAATGGTATGAGGATTAATAGGGGGTCAGGGGACGATCTGTACATTGACCTCAGGGTGACCGGGACCGTATACCTGCCAGAGCTTGGGTGGCATATGTTAGGAACGGAGCTCGCACTAGGACATGGGTTGTTACCAATCTTTCAAAGGGCTACTAGGGTACTGAACCGAGTAGGCCAGGAAGTGCGAGGGAGGAGGAATGTGGGGTTGAGGATCCGGGTGGAAGTAGGAGGTTAGCGAGAGTTTAAGGCCCCAATGACAGGGCTGAGGTGCCGAGTCCCCCGCTTCATGGTGGACCTGGTATTTGGCAGCCTTGAGAGGGTTAGGGACCTAGTGGATTCGACCCTGGTCTGGATTCACCACTTTCGACCACAGACAACGGGGATGTTTTACGACGTGTCGGTCAGGCATGGACCGTTCTGGGATAATCAGGTCTGGGAATTACTCGACCTGATTGAAATTTTGATATTCGGGTTGCCTCGCTTGGCGTTTGAGGAGTATGAACCAATAATCGTTAGGGAAATAGAGATGGGAGAAAACTATCTTGCTGGGGTGGCCGATCTGTTCGAAGAACCGGATGAGCAAGGCAGGCCTGAGGGACCGGCATGAGAAAATGCGTCAGAAAGAAATAGGGAAATAAGGGACGGGGACTGAGATAAGAAGGCAGCTATCACCTAAAAAGGGGGGGCAGTGGTTGGAGTTTCGTCCGACCCGATAGCAGGACAAGGAGGAACTAGGAAAACCACCTGCACCAGAAAACTTTGGGGCATTTGGAGGTCGAAAAGCCAAAAGGGCCATCCTCGATAAGGAGGCCACTGGGCTCAAACACCACCTTAAGAGCCAAAGCGCGGCAGTGATAAAATGCCAAGCAGCGGCAGCAAGCCCCCCGGCGGGAGGAAACCTGAAGGACGCCCTGGGAAAGAAAAGTCAGAAGAGTCGGGCCGATTAAACGTACGACGCAAAAACATGGGAATAGGCGGATTTTAGGGTCGGGGCTAGGACAGTTATGAACAACCGGCCACTTTTTCGCAAAAACAAATTTCCATGTGCAGGCTAGGTAAAGAAATAGCGACTGAGGAAGGGATCGATGACCAGCAGAGCGGAGGGAATTAGGGCACGAATGGGGATGGGGAACGAAACGAGGGATCAGCCAGGGATCGAGAGTCGGCCAAACTGGAAGGAACCTGAGAAGACGGAAAAAAACGCCTCAATTGGAGAAAGTTCGGGGAAAGCTGGGGGCAGCAAAAAGGGACCTCAGGAAAACAGGGAAGGGGGAAATGATATGAGAACAAGCCCTCGGAACTCAGCAGGAGCCACCCCTAAAAAGACAAAAGTCTCGGATGCCAGTCGTAAATCGGCAGAGATAGAAAAGCAGACTGCAGAATTTAAGGCAAGGCTTATCGAGCAGATGATGGTCGAGGATGAAGAGGACCCCCAGGGCGCAGGGTCACGTGAGGGACGCAGGACCGATCAGGACGAGGCCAGGTATGAGGGGAAGGATAATAGTCACAAAGGAACACCTAGTAAGAAGGGGAAGGACAAGAACGACCCCCCGACGGAGGAGACGGAAAACGTTATGACCCCGTCTGCCATCGACAGCGGCACTAGTCGACTGCCAGCCACGTCGAAAGTAACAGGGGCGTGCGACGGACTCTGGAGCCTTAGGGAAAGGGTGCTAGGATCGTTTGACCCAGAAGGAACGCCGAAAACCAAGGAGAAGCAGAGGGAAAGCAAGGAAGGGGAAGGGACCAATGCAGCTAGAGAAGCAGATAGCTCCGAAGGTGGTCTCAAGAGGATAGTCACCACCCTCACCCGGGCACTAAACAAGAACCAGGGATATCTCGCAGATGCAAAGAAGAAACTCACATTCGACGGGGCAAACATTACGGAGTTCCTGATAGACTATGAGAACCTAGCAGCTTTACTAAAATGGACGGAAGAGGAAAAGATGGAGCACCTAGGGCAGCACGTGTCGCTAAGCTTGGGAAGGGACATTATGACCATCGTCGCGTCTAGTGGATCCTGGAAAGAAACCAAGAACGAGATGATGAGGAAATACATGAAGGCAAAGAAAATGGCAACAAAGGCCGAATTAGCCGCAGTCCAAAGGAGAAACTCTGCGAATTTCCGGGGTAACGGACCGCATAATGAGTAAATACTTCCTCAGGCTGTTCTCCGAGTTTGATAAGGATAAGATTTTGTCAGCATACCAGCAGACCAGTAAGTTCGAGTACACGAGAGATGTGGACTTCAGCACCGTAACAGACCTTGCGGAAAAGACAGTGGTCACCGAGACACTAGCCCTACTTAAGGAAGGGGAGGTCATAGATCTGACCGGGAAAACATGAGATAAGGTTAAGAAAGGGATAGAAAGCTTGCACGAGCGAGTGCATGGGGTTGACAGCAAGATGGAAAGAATGGAAAATGCATTGTTAGTAATGCAGGCCCAAGTGTCCAGACCCGCCCTCCCGCCCCAAGAGGCCGGGTCCCGGCAACTGTAGCAAACCGAGAATTTGGCAGGAGGGACCCGGCCAACGAACAATGCAAGTATTGCACCATGATCGAGCATTTCGTACGGGCCTGTCCGAGACTCAATCACGATATCGAGCGGCAGAGGTGCAACAGGTCCCTCAAAGGCGAGATCCTCGGACCCAGGGGAGAGCATGTCAATTGGAACTCGCCAGGAGGGATGCGGCGAGCCGTCATCCTCCTGAATAACTTAGAGATAACTGCCGTAGAAGCAGAGCCAATAGCAGAGATTATCTGGGACCAGCCAAGGGGACGGGGACCACACGCCAATTTTATCCTAGAAGGCAATGGGCAGGATAGAGTAAATATCACTACCCGACGGGCTGGCGCGAAAAAGAAGCTCATTCGAGACACAGTAATGGAAGAAGTCGCGGGGGCTAGTGCGGATGAGGAGGAAGCTGAGGTCGGGGAATAGGAGAAGGTCTATGGAAAAATGAGGGAAGAGGAACCGGTAGACAAAGCCACGGTGGCAAAAAAGAAGTTCAGATACCAGATTCCGATTTTGACGCTGCCCGAATTAGATGACACACTGAGCAAGCTCCTGGGCACCATGGTGTCAGTATTCTTCTAGACCATGCTGCAGGCAAGCCCGAGACTGCTCAAGGGCGTCAGGCAGCTATTGACGTGTAGACGTGTAGAAGTAGAGGAGGCTCCGAAACCAGAGGAACAAGGACCCGAGGAGGCTGAGGCGCCACAAGGAGTCTCTAACCTCCAAAACAATCCAGGGGGCCTGGAAGACTTGGAAAAAGCCTTTGCCGATATTCGTCTGAGTCTGCCGAACCGAGAAGGTGGTGAAGTAATGAGAGCACCGCCTGGCACTAAACTTAGCTTCCACGCACTGCCTGTAGGAAAACTTAAAGTCCAGGTCGGAACCCACCACACCGATGCATTAGTGGATGGCGGCGCAAAAATTACCCTCATACGACGGGATTTTGCAACGATCACGGGGTGCACAGTAAACAAGGAAGTAGCAGGGAGTATCAGGGGAGCAGGGGGAGAAATCCCCTTCACTGGGTATGTCACGAAATGTGCGGTCAGGGCAGGAATTCGGGAATCCATGTGGTCTTTCCAACGGATGACCGTCATGGAAGAAATGAACCATGACATAATCCTTGGGAGACCTTGGTGCGCCAATGTAGAAATGATTGGCATGCACTTGCATGACGGCACGTACATGGTAGACATAAAGGATCCGGTGACAGGTCGCGGAGAACTCCTCCGACTCCTCGGAACTGGAGGGGACCCTCCCAAGGGTAAACTGGCAACCTGGTCGTCGACGTTTGAAGAAAGTGCCCGCAAAGGCGCAATCGCACGGATGGAAGGTATGAGAGAAAGAGTAGAAATCATGATCGAGGAAGTCTTTAGCAAGAAGGAGTGGATCAAGATGGGTCTACCCCTGAAGAAGAGGAGGCAAGAGGACGAGGCCCTCGAAGTTATGGTGGAAGAAAAAGAGTCGGAAGTCGAACTTGAGGCCAGCCTGCCCAAGCCAAAGGAAGGCCGGAACGAAACGTCGGAGGTGGTGCTTGAAATCCCAGATTTGTTACAACTCGTTAAGGCCATCAGGTACCACAAAGTGGGTGTGGACCCCGCAGCGCTTGTTAGATTTGAGGATGGGGTCCGAAAGGGCTACTGTCTGAATGGGAAGCTAGTCAGCATCCAGCCCCGCGTCTTGGAGGTAGCAAGGTCGATCCCGACCATTCATTTTTTAGGAGAACGATCCCAGAGGGCAGTGTGCGAAAATACAAACCCGTAAGGAAGAAGGTCAAGCCGGTCTCGATCCTAGTAGAAACATCAAGGGAAGAGGCCATGGAAAAGGAAGAGGAGATCCTACGGGTTATAAGGGAGAGACGCGCAACGGAAGGTCATCGCATACCAGATGACGTAGCAGATACCATGAAAATAGGAGTGGAAGGGTTCCTAACACCGGAAGAAACTCAGTTGATAAGAAAGGCATGTCAGGAGTTTCATTTAGCTTTCGCCTTCAACGATCATCAGAAAGGGCGATTGGACGCAAAGCTGGTTCCCCCTGTCAGGATCCACACCGTACAGCACGAGCGTTGGAATGATAAAGGGCCCGCCTATGAGTTTGGGATAGCTGCGGAGGTCACCGACCTGCTTAGAGCCAAGATAGATTCTTTTGTGGCTGAACCCACCGCATCCCCTTACGCGAACAAGTGGTTCGTGTTCAGAAAGCCCAATAAGACGCTAAGGTGGATCCAGGACCTGCAGAAACTCAATGCAGTAACAATTAGGGACGCAGGCTCGCTTCCGTAGGCCGACTTGTTGGCAGAATCTCATGCGGGGCGGAGCATTTACTCCCTGGTAGACTTGTACTCGGGATATGATCAGTTGCCGCTTGATGCGCGGGATAGACCGTACACCGCAATGCACACCCCCGTAGGACAGTTGCAGATGCAAGGTACCCCTATGGGTTTCACAAATGTGGTAGCAGAGGAGCAGAGGAGGATGCTCGCCATCACAGGGGATATGTTTCCAGAAAAGTGTGAACCGTATATAGATGATAATCCCGTAAAAGGCGCAAGGTACAAGGTCGAGACGGAGGTCGAGCCGGGTGTGCGAAAATTTGTTAGGGATCACCTGCAGGATATCAAGGATCTCCTACAATGGTTCTTGCTCTATAATATTACCGCAAGCTATAATATTACCGCAAGTGGGCCAAAGAGCATCCTGGTCGTCCCGGAGGTAACTATACTGGGATTTCGCTGTGGGGCCTATAGGAGGAGACCCGACCTAGCAAAGACAGATAAGATCTCTCAGTGGCCGACACCCCTGCATACCACGACGGAAGTACAAGCCTTCCTAGGGGTGGTTGGATTCTGGAGGATCTTCATCAAAGGGTTCGCAAAGATAGCAGAACCTTTCCGCGCAATGATTAGGGAAAGTGGCACTATGGATTGGACTGAGGATAGGGAAGAGGCAGCCCAGACCCTGAAAGACATCTTGTCGTCTGATCAGGTTATCTTAGCAGCACTCTGCTTCAATGACGAAGTAGGACGGCCCTTCATCCTAGAGACAGATGGCGGCCCAATGGCAGTAGGAGGCGTATTGATAAAGAAAAACGAGCAGGGCAAGGAAAGACCAATCAGATTCGAGAGTAGGACCTTGAATTCGGCAGAACGGCGGTACTCGCAGTTCAAGAAGGAGGTCTTAGCAATCCTACATTGCCTGAAGACCTTCCAGGACTATCTGTTCAGAAGGCGATTCATCTTAAGGATCGATCCCACCAATGTTGTCGGGGCACTGAAAAATTACAAGCCTATAGATCCGACCATCGGCAGATGGATAGGCTTCATATGGCAGTTCGACTACAAGGTCGAGCGGATCGCGGGGCTTCGGAACAGGGCGGATGGGCTGAGTAGGGTATGCATCACGCCGGAGGGAATAGAGGACGCGGAACCAATTGACGCCTTCCTAGATTACGAAGGGGGGGTCCTTGTTGTGGATAACGAAATGACCGACTCAACGCTTACAACATGCCAATTGCTGATTCAGACCTTGGAAAAGGGAACGCCTGCAGTAGTTGCAGAACTCAGGGAAGGACCAGTCACCACAGTCAGGCGCAAAGGGGGAAAAAGACTCATTGGGTGCGGTCGTAGGGCCCAAGGGGGAACTGATGGGAATGGCAATAGAGGAGGGCGGGACGCCGTGATGAACCTAGCAGAAGCCTGGGTGCAAAGGGAGCGACAATATTTAGTTAACCAGAATCAAGAAGGGCAGGATGGTGATAAAAAAGAGCAGGAATTTTTCCTCATACAGATGTACGAGGGCATCTTCAGAGAAATCGGTCTGCTTCTGGTAGGCAACAAGTAGCCTAGGGAAGTCAGCCCCAAGGCAAGGGAGGAAGCAGAGAAGTATGTCTTAAGAAACGGTCATCTGTTCAAAAGGGAGGAAGGGATGATGCCTAGGCGTGTCGTCTGTGGAAGGTCTCGGCAGTTGGACGCAATCCAGGCAATGCATGATGGGCTAGCTAGGGGTCACTGGTCGTCAAAGGGGACACTTGCAAAGATCGTGCCCTTGTATTTCTGGCCAGGAATGACAGGCATGGTCGCAACGTACTGTCGGACGTGTCTAATATGTCAAGAGAGGAGCTCCGGGCGAGTTTACGAGCCCCTTAGACCCACTCGGGTACTGGGACCCGGACACCTTGTTCACCTCGATCTTGCGGTTGTGCCCGTATCGACGGATGGGTCTAGATACATCCTGGATGCAAGGGATAATCTCAGTGGCTATGTAGAGGCCGTAGCCCTCAAAAAGAAGACGGGGAAAGCAGTGGCCGATTGGGTGGAAGATATCTACCTAAAACACCACTTCGTGCGCAGGTTTATAGAAGACAATGAGACAAAATTCGTTAACCAGGAGGTGTTGAACAGGCTTAAGATATTGTGCGTACCAATCAAGATTACTGAGCCCTACCATCACGAGGCAAATGCACCAGTAGAAAGAGGGCCCCAAACCTTGAAAAACACAATCGCTAAGCTTGCAGCAGACAACTTGGGGAACTGGCCACGGTACGTTAAGCAGGCAGTCTTCTCTGGGAACATGACCCCAAAGAGAACGACGGGATGCATTCCAGCGGAGCTATGGTATGGAAGGGAGATTGACTTCCCAGTGGAGGCCCTCGTCCCTACCTGGAACAGGTTAGACGATAATTCGCACTTGACCACGGAGGAGTTAATCACCGCACGCTGCCAGCAGGTCGCCAGGAATGAGGAGGCATTGGAGGAAGTAGTTAATCGTGTAACGGATAGCCGAATGAAGGACAAAGCAAGGTGGGACCAGGTCAAGAACATTCGGAAGGAGYCACTCCAGRTGGGGGAGAAAGTGCTAATTAGAAWCTCGRCCCTTGAAAGCACATGKKCTGGGCAGCTGGRAAARAGATTCAAAGAGCCTTACAGGATCGCTAAGCGGGTGGGACTGAATACGTTCGAACTTGAGGATCTTGATGGTACTAGCATAAGAGGACCATTTCCGGGACAGAGACTGGTCAAATTTTTTAGCAGGGATCCGGTGGAACAATGGTTACAAGAAGCCGAGGATAGGGAAACTGGGGAATCGACAACCTGAAAGGCAGGAAGCTGGCTATAAGTTCTGGACCGCCTCCCTGTGGAAGTGATCATGACCACAGGGATTGTTCGTTTGTGTGTCTTGCTTTTTGTGGAACGTGGGGAGATTGTCTGGGCTGACTGTGACTGGGTTTGGGAGTACGGGACAATGTATTATAGTTTTTGTGGGGTAACGCTGGGGACTGTCTATACGAGGTATTTAGGTGCTGGGATAATGTACTATAGTTTTTGTGGGGTGATGCTGTGGACTGCCTACATGGGGCGCCTATGTGCTGGGACAATGTGTCGAGTGTTCTAAGGGATAATGGGACTACCAACTATATGGGGGCAAGCAAGAGTTCTAGGGAAGCCTCCAAAGTTGCAAATGAGAGTGAAAGGGAATGCGTGTGTATGAGGGGTTGCGGTAACGGTTATGCATGAACAGGACCAGGCAAGGAGAGAACAACAAGAAAACAACAAGATGAAGTTCGAAAATGAAAATGACGGCAACGCCATCAATAGGCCTACTGAGGGACAATCGTCGAGATAGGCTGGAGAATCAAGCTCAAGAAAAAGGAAATTGTATGTAGGGTTTGATCACAACCTGGAAAAAGCAAGGGACTAGGGGACCTTCACCACCAAGGGAGGGGGAGCCAATAGTCCTCCCCTCTGAAAGCGATACCGGCAAGGAGGAAGAGAGGAACCCAGGGAAAAGGCCAAGGTTGGAGGAGGAGGAGTCCATCGAGGTCATAGACCTCAGTAGCGGGGAAGAAGAGGACGAAGTGACAACGCCCACAAGGGAAGATCGGGGAAGAGAGGAGGACCCAGAGGAAGAAAAGGACCCATGGAAAAGATAATTTGCGCCGACTTTCAACGATTGGTTCGATCAATGGTCCAATATTTTGCATTATCAGTGGGCAATGAAGGGCAAGGAAAAGTTGAGCAGGGGAGAAGACATATCCCCAACAACCTTCTATTCAGAAGAAACGCTTCTTCATCTACAGGCGATAAAGAGGCTAATGGAGCAAGAGATGGAGGACCGTGCAAGGAGGGAGGCTCGGCGCAGGGCACCGGGGCAGTAAAAGGGGACAGCAGGCATGATGGGAATAGCTGGAAATTGGGGGGAGGGTTGGTACCTGGGCAGACACAACGACCATTTTGAGTTTCACACTTGAATTCTATTAAATGGATTGAGATGAGGCAACTTTTGACTAAGGACTGGGCAATGGGTGCTACTTCGTATGAGTCGTTGTTTCTTCAGGAAAAACACATAAGGATTAGTGCACTTAGATATAAAATTGTGACTGGTTGCGTTGGCTAAGGGCAAGCAAGGGGAAAACAAGGGGGATCTAGATGAGACGAGTCTGTAATGTTGTCGTCGCATTCGACCTTCATCTCCTTTTTTTTTTGGGAAGGACTGCAATGAAACTACTTTGTGGATTGAAGAAACTAGTTGGGGGGGGGGGGGCTGACCAGTGCTACTTTGTATGAGTACTCGCTCCTTCCGGGAAATATGAGTTTTTTTTTATAGTAAGAAAGAAACTGGGGATGATCGATGTTGTCTTAAGGTCATTGGAAGAAACGTTGATGACGAGAGTTTTTCCTTTTATTTCTGTGTCCATGATTGAATGAGTCTTTGCACAAGTCCTTGTAAGAGGTTAAGGGACCTATGGGTAAAGAGGCATGAAGGACCCTCTTCCCTAGGAGCCTAATCCAACTGGTTCCACGTCGCTCCAGAACTGCAAAATGCATGTGAGTCCAGAGGAAGAGAAAACATGGAAAGAAGTTAGCACCCCCTGTAATGGTTGAACGGTCGGGTGGGCTAGTGCTGCTTGGGGATGCGATCTCCAACTCGAGCATTAGACACTAAGTCGGATGTACGGATGGATGTAAGATTGGCAAATGGCATGAGGGAAAAGGAAGAAGCATGCGTAAAAACCCAAGACGATGGCCGCCTTCCAACCCCTGAGACAAGATAGGATCCGTGTCCTCGAGGCCCACCCCCTCGGGCGCTAACGTTGAAAGGGACAAGGATGACCCTAACCAGGCTGTCCAATTGAAATGGATAAGGATAGTCCTAACCAGGCTGTCCGATTGCAATGGATAAGAATGACCCTAACTAGGCTGGTCGACTTGGAAATGGAAAGAACGACCCTAACCAGGTTGTTCGGAATGGCCCCTGTCAAGGATCATTCTTTGGAATTGACACTGGGGTCCCCTTGCATGGCTGCTTGAGATGCATGACATTGGAAGAGCTGAGCCTTGGAAAAGACATTGGAAGAGTTGAGCCTTGGGAACGACATTGGAAGAGATATTGGACTCAGGCTTGGAAGAGGTATTGCATTGAGCATTGGACTGAGAATGAGCACCGAACTCAGATTGAGCATGAGAATGGGACTGAGCATTGAAATTGGATTAAGTATTGGAAATTGCATTACATAAACAGGGGACCCTAGGCAACTGGAAATGGACGTGGAAAGAGCTTGAAATGGAATTTCTCTTTTCCTCTAGTCTTTGGCCTCAGCAAGAGGGGGATACCGGTGCATGCACCGCGACCCCAAGACCTCTATCCCTTTGAGGGAAAAAGTCTCAGCGCGACCTGTTCCTCTTCGAGAGGGTGAGGGTTAAAGGACTAAGGCAACTACCACTTGGATCGGTGCGGGACGTCCAGAACCACCTCCGACAATGAGCTCTAGTCGGGGAGTTCCAACTGCGCCTCCTGTTCAACGCCTAAACGTCGAAGGGCGAGAGAGCCAACTACGCAGGAAAGTCATTCTCATTTAGTCTATTTTGCTACTCTCCAACCACACGCCACATCATAGAGGGGTGGCATGGCCGTTTGGGTCGGACAACGGCTGCCCGCACTAAGTTGGGCGGCACTATCCAAGGGGAGAGGCCGACGAGGTACCGGGTGGAGTTCGCCACCACCACGGGGCATTGACACTGCCCTGCCGGGACATTACAACCGTTTCGGGACTAATTGTGAGGTCTTCGTAACTGCACTCGCGAACTGACCGAGAGCCCCCACTCTCTTGAAAGGAAGAGGCCGGAATCCAGAAAATCACCACTCGGGAGGAACCATTCGCGAGGAACATTCTTACGACTAGACGAGGCCCTGGCAGGCTTGGATTGGACCTACCTGACAGACGCGGGGAAGAACCTCAGTATTGGTGCTCACCACGTGAGAGAATATAGGTCGAACCGAGTAGAAGGATGAGGCGTCGTTCGCTGGGGAGGAACTGATCACTCCTCCTTTTGTGAAGCGGATGGGCTTGTGTCCTTGCCTTGCGGTTGGCGGGCCAAAGGTTTGCGTACCTCCGAGTGAGAACCAGTCGCGCGATGGGGACATCGCGTTTTGAGTGGGGGGAAGGTGTGCCATCTACCAATGAATACGCATGAAAATAAGACTTGTAATTGGTTTTGCATGGGCTTGGGAAAAAGGGGCCTGTCAAGATGGCCGAAACAGAAAAAAATTGTAATCGGCTTTGTATGGGCCTGAGAAAAGGGGGTCTGGCAAGACGCTAGAGCAGAAAGGACTTGAGCAAGTGACATGGTATAAACTTGAGAAAAATGGCTTGGCAAGATAGCCAGGAAGGAAAGGGCTGGTGTGATTGATTCTGTGTAGACCTAAGAAAGGAATTGGCAGACTGAGAGTTGACTGTGTAATTGGCTCGTATAAGCTTGAAAAGATGAGAAGTGGCTAAGGGGTGAACCAAGCATTGCACATGAAGAGTCAATTAAGTAAAGGGTAAAAAAGGGCAGAGGATGATATGCATGCGGAATTGGCAGGACCTGAAAAAGGCCGGGAGGAATGACCCGGGAAGAATGCATGTGGATTTGGTTATGTCTGAGCTTCGGGGGGAGGAAAAATTGTACTGAAAATGTGTGGATGTCCTAAGAGTAATGAATGAGACGAAACCAAAAGGATTAATAAACTCGAGAATGTTTTCTCAATGAAATGGGAAGATAGATTTGAGATTACGAATGCAGCCTTCAAGACATTGTCGAGAGCGAGAAATAACGTAGAATGAAAAACTAGCTGCAGGGCATGTCTTTGGTCAGACCCCTCCAAGGGGCGATGCTAGTCAACTTGATGAGGGAAAGAGACACCAAGCTGCTTAAGCTCCTTGACGTGTTGCAAGCTCGCACTTGGAGGAAGCCATGGCGAATGATCCATATAACATTTGTCGCCAAAATCTCCCTTTTACCTCGGTCTCTGGGGAGGGTGATGGGCGTGTCATCCTCTCTCTTGTGGAACGATACGTGAGGTTGTGGGGAAGCTCTTGGGTATTTGGGAGTTCCAGTGAGAAAGAGATATAGCTGTGAGACGGACGTTGATGCACAGAGAGTGTTACGCACTCGTTACAAAGACATTATTGAGCTTGGGGACGTTTCGCAATTCAAAGGAAACCCGAAAACAAAACCTTGACCCCTCCATACCCTCCCCCGCCCCAAGGGGCGGAAACTTAAAGAAGGACCCAAGGAAAGGGTGGGAAAGACAAAAAGAACCCTAGCAAGCTAACTACTCATCCCACCCCACTCCTCTCCCCTTTCTGCCTATCACTCCAAAATTCATACTGACCATGGATTGGTGCGAGATGAGGACATCGCGAATGAGTGGGGGGAGTATGTCGGGACTGGTGAGTCCCGAATGATTTCCCGTTACTCGAGAGACTGAATATGACCAATTTGTGCATGACAGAGAAAACTGGAGGCAGGAGTGCTCGAAAGATCGGAAGCATGGGCACAGACAGTAGGAAGCTAGAGGCTGCCCAGGGTCATCAGGACCGCCAAACTAGAAAGGGACTGTCTAAGCAGGAAGCGGCAAAGGACTACGAGAGAATAACAGGGGCGACTCTTTCCCCAAGGACGGAGAAGGGCCGCCGGAAAGTCGGTAGTAGCGTAGGAGGTGCGCAACAAGGGAAGGAAGGAAGCGGGAAGGGACAGGTCGCAAGGCGCTGACGTGACACAGCGGCGAGAGGGCCAAGGAGACCGCAGGTTAGGTGGGAGCCGGCACCCGGAACGGAATAGCATGCGGGACGCAATAGGAGCAGGGAGCGGAGATCGCCGAGAGACAGAGGGACGTCAGAAAAAACGAGAGAAGACGTGGTATCAGCGGGACGAAGCCCGGGGACCACACAAAACCGAGAAAAGACGTGGCATCGACAGAGCAAAGCGTCAGGGGCCACGTGAGATTAAGAGAAGATGTGGTGCCAACGGAACAAAGTGCCCGAGACCAAGTGAAACCAAGAGAAGACATGGTACCGACTGTACAGGTCGTCGTCAGTCACATCATCGGAAGTACAACTCTGATACCAATTTGCAAAGAACCCAGATCGTGAAGACACTTGTCAACAATGCAAGCCCAGATAGATATCAACCTGCTGATGATTGTCAATAATCATAATCGTGTCCAGATAGAATRAGATGGGAAACATACACAGACGAAAGAGAGAGAAGGGAGAATAGACTTAAGAGTGGAGAAAAAACAATGCCCACTTCTGCTTCGGGCTCCCTCCTCGATCGCCAACTCAATAATCAATAGTCCGAACACAAATCTGAAGTCATATCTCAATGTGCCACGTGGCACGTCAACCTGTCATCATCAGCGAGATGGAGCAATGTAGACATCGAGAGACCAGGTACGTATCTACAATCGCCCTACAGTCTTGATCTCCTTCCGAGTGGCGATGAATCAGAACAACAATATCAGACACGTAGCCCTGCCACGTCAGCAAGAGTACATATGGCAGCAGCCACGGCAACGGCGGCGCGTGGCAGCTGCCACGTCAGCATGCCCAAAAGACAATTGCCAGCCCGCCACCATGCCGAGCCAGCAGCGCGTCGCCGTAGTCGCTCAAGTGCCAGCGTAGAGCCAGTGTCCAGCCAGTGTTGCAGCATCGCACTAGCATTGAAGTCAACGCATGAAGTCAGCATTGACGCAAGACAGAATGTCCTCTCAGCCAAGTAGTCCAGGCTTATGTAGCGATGATGCGGGCTTTGGACCCCAATTGCTGCTTCCCTAGGCCGTCGAGATCTCAAGACAAATGGCGGCCTAGATTTGCCTGAAACTCCCTGTGGTCTTGATGCTATCCGGGTACCTGCGCACAAAAAGTGAATGTATCCGACCAAGGGCCTGGGCGTGGTACCTTTGACAGTTGACTTATACTTTTGACTTTCCTGAGCAGTGCGTGGTCACACTGCCCGACGCAGGCCGAGTTTGGCCTGAGTCGTCTGGACTCCGTTTCGAGGGCCCAGACTGCTGCAGAACACGGGTTACTGCAAAAGCTTCTCCTCACTATTACGGTCCGTGGAAGGTGCTGAACCAGGTAGAGGATGATTCATTCGGTCCTTCTTATACGATCGGCGTGCCTTCTCATCTGCGCACGTACCCAGTCTATCATGCATCCAAGTTGTTTCCGTATCTATCACCTGGAACTTTTCTGTATCGAGAATCGATGATCCCTCGTGCAATCAATGGCAGTCACGAAATTGATAGGATTGTCGAACACAGTGGAAATGGGAAGAACAGGCAATACAAGGTCCATTTTCTGTATCACCCGTTAGATGATTTTTACTGGATTTCTAACAAAGACATGTTGCAGAGTGCCCCGTGAGTCGTCAAAGCATATAAACAACTGATTGTCTCCGAACAGCAACCAAAATTTACCGCTACGGCGCTACCCTTTCTCCTATGGAACATACCCGATCACTGTTTGCCATCTACGGCTATGATGCGTTATGCAGGGACTCTGAGTGAGTTACTCACTTGAAGGACCTTGCTCTTGAAGGGGGGGTAGTGTAATGACCCGCCATAACACAGACTGAGAACACTGGTGATTTCTGAGTTCTGCTGATGGAATGGATGCCTTGCTGAGATTCCCGCATTCTGCTGACTCAGAGTTTTCTAAGTCTGCGTGTGTGTGTGCTTGGTGACCTGCGTGCCTGTCTGAGTGCTTGTTGGCTTGAGTGTGTGTGTGACCCGCAAGGGTAGTTGCTGGTTTGGGAGGCCCGTAGGGCCAGTACTTAAGTGTGGTCGTGACATTGAACGTTGCAGCTGGGGAAAACACTCAAGTGGTGGAGCAAGAGGCCCGCGACACTTAGAAGCAGTGGAAAATCACTCGATTAGCAGGTAGGCCAGTACCGCACCAAGTAGAAGAGGCCGGGCAGAAGAAGACAAAGTTGGCATTTTTAGAGGCCCAGTAGCGGTAGGCTAGGTCTAGGCGGGTGCCAGTCCAACCAGTCTGATTCCAGGGCCTGTACGGGCAATATCAGAGTCTGCAATGATGTTTCCCTCCCAACAGGAGGAGGTACAGGTTGCTTGGGAGGGCTGAGCAGCCTGGAAGTCACTGCCCAAGAGGCAAGTAGGCCGCTATATCTTCGAGCTGAGCCAAGAGCTCAGCCTCATTCTTCGGTGTGCAAGTTTGGCGACACACTGCTTGGAGCGCTGCTGGAGGAGCGCTGGGCACTACAGCGCTGCTGGGAGGAAGAAGACCGGGAGCTCCCACCGCGGCTATGGTGGAGCTCTACCGGGAGGAGGAGGAGGAGGGAGAAGAGGACTGAGGAGGAGARTGGCGAGGTACCTACCTGGCTATGGTGGACACCATCTTCATCACCTTGATAGGCGCTGCATCTGGAAGGCCCCAGTCGTGGTAGTGCCGCACCAAGGAAGCTCGACGCAGAGTCAGGCATATCAGCTTGATGAGCAGCGACATAGCTGCTTTGTGCTGTCCTTTGGACAGGAGGGCAGCAACATAGATGCTTTGGGTTGTCCTTTGGACAGGAGGGCAGAGCCCTCAGTAGTCCGCCATAGCCTTGGCCTACATGAAGAGGAAGAGGAAGGATGGTCATGGCTATGGTGGACCTCATGTTGTGCCTGCAGTAGAAGAGGGATTCAGACATTGATTCYGCTTCAGCCATTCAACATTATTATTGTCATTTCTTGTTTGAATAAGAGGGGAGGAGATAAGGAGGAGGAGTACGGCTTGAAATTTCCAAACACGGCACGATTATAGAGCCAAATGGAATAAGCTGCTCCTAAAATCATTCCAATGGCTGCTAATGTTGGCACGTTGGGCGGAGCTTGAAAAGTACCTACTAAAATGAAAAACYCACCAATAAAGATACTAGTGCCTGGCAGACTAATATTGGCCGAAGTAAAAGACAGGAGCATTATMATTGGTCTATGCTGGTGTACATCATCTTCTTCKTCTTTCTTTCTTCTTCTTCGTTACCGCTCTCTCCTCTCAAGCTCATTCATTTGTGATGACCCGTCCAAACATGGACTGAAACACACAGCTTGGGTGTGTGTGTGACCATGCCTGTCTGAGTGCTGGTTGGCATGAATATGTGTGTGGCCCGTCAGGGCACTTGCTCGTTCGTTGGGCCCTCAGGGCCGGTACTTACCTGTGGCTGTGACATTGAGGGGTTGCAGCGGGGAAAAGCACTCAAGTAGCGGGTAGGCTGGTACCGCACCTGGAAGGAGTAGATGTGCAGGTACCGGAGGCCGAGCAGAAGAAGACAAAAGTGGCATTTTTAGAGGCCCAGAAGTGTAGGCTAGGTCTAGGCGGATACCAGTCTGAGTCTAGGGCCTGTACGGGCAATATCAGAGTCCGCAATGATGTTTCCCTCCAAAAAGGAGGAGGTACCGGTTGCTTGGGAGGCCAAGCGGCCTGGAAGTCACCGCCCAAGAGGCAAAGCAGGCCGCTATATCTTCGGGCCGGACGGAGAGTTCGGCCTCTTTTTCGGTGTGCAAGTTTGGCGACACACTGGTGGAGCGCTGGTTGGAGCAGCGCTATGCTGGAGCAGCGCTGCTGGGGAGGAAGGAGAAGGACACAAGGGAGGAAGAAGGAAGGAAGAGGGAAGGAGCGCCAGGGGTACTTACCTGGCTATGGTGGCAGCCATCTTCAGCACCTTGGTGGGTGCTGCAGCAGGGAGTCCCCAACTGGGGAGAGCCACACCAAGAAGCTTCAAGGCAGGGTTGGGCATGGTGGCCTGAGCKAGAGCAGCCATAGCTGCTTTGGGTTGTCCTTTGGGCATCTGGGCAAGGCCCAGTAGTCCGCCATAGCCTCGGCCTATGAGAGTGAAGAGTGGGGAGGCGGCCATGGCTATGGTGGACCTCAAGTGATANGGCATCTGGGCAAGGCCCAGTAGTCCGCCATAGCCTCGGCCTATGAGAGTGAAGAGTGGGGAGGCGGCCATGGCTATGGTGGACCTCAAGTGATAACTGCAGTAGAAGAGGGACTCGAACATTGATTCTGGATCAGCCATTCAACATTGTATTATTATTTCTTGTATGAATAAGAGAAGACATAACCTCTACCTGAATTCCCTACCGCTGATCTCTCTCACTCTTGTAGATGAAGAGGAAGGTAAGAAAGAGGAAGAAGAAGGAGAAAGGAGAGAGAGATGTGAGGATTGAGCCCTCAAGAAGGGGCCTTGCCATGATGTACATGTTCTGGGCTAAGGCCCCAGCAAGCCTCGTGCCCGCCCTAAGTGAAGGTGGGCCAGCAAATCAACAAGAGCCCTCTGTGCCAACATTTCACGAAGTGGGGTCCATACAGTTGCAGCACGCCAGTTGGTTGGAGTGCACCGAGTATTAGAGCTCTGGAAATGCAGAAATCTCAGGGCCCCAGAGTTGGTTAGGCCCTGGGCACATAAACGTGAGGCCGACAATGCATGCTGGATATAGAGGCCGAAAATGCCAATGGGAAACCGGTCCACTATCTGAATCTGGCCGCAGGCCTTGATGAAAGAGGCGCAACTGCATCTCCTGGGCCCCAACCGCATTGGGCCTGGGTACAGGTACTGGGGCCCAGGCGCAGGCTCAAGGGAGGCCGCCCACACACAACACTGGCATATAGGCAGGGAGGTTGAGTGGGCAGGGATCTTGGCCATTGCGAGCAAGGCCGGCACGCTGCTGCGTTGCATGTGTGCTGCGCTGCACTAGGCTGAGCAAGGCAGGCTGGCGCTAAGCGGTAGAGCGCAGCCTGGGCGCAGGGCRCTGGCGGCCATAGCCGGGCTGCCTGTGGGCGCAGGAGGAGGTGAAGGGCGAAGGTGGTTCTTCGGAGATGAAGAGCGCTGTGTGGGATAACARGGGAGAGTGAGGGTGAAGAGTGGGACGTACCTGGTGGAGAGGAGGTCGRCATTGGTGTTGACATCATCACTCGCTGGTCGTCAAGTTGTCTGGTTGCTTCCATGCTGTAGYTGTAGTAATAGGCTGTAGAGTAGGTAGGGCRCCTGGCGCCATTCAAGAGAGAGAGCTACATTGGRTTATGYTGTTGGTGTTGCCCGATTGGGCTTGGACATTGACTCACGATTYTTCTGTATCGTTCTCAAATGGATGGTTACTCTGTTCCATTGTGCTATCTGCTCTTGCTTTGACTACTTGGACTTCAGTGTGATTTTGCAATCTGGATTTCTGTGCTTCGTCCACATTCATGTTCCTTGCATTTTGGTATYGGAGYTGGTTCGATTCGCCACTTACCTTGGTGCGCTGGCGTTACAGACTTGGTGCGTTGACGATGCTTCTTCGCAGTTGGTACGTGTGACGTCAGGCCATATTAGGCGCACGACCTGGGTAGAGAGGTGTGCGCCGGAAGGCTAGACGACATTGGATGCCGTGGTTACAGCGGAATGTATGATTGGTGATGAGAGCATGCTGATGTGGCATTAAGCTGAGGTGACACTGCATTGCGTTGTGAGTGGTACCGAGGCTACGACCGGTCATCAAATGCACACTCAGCTCAATTGGTGAGAAATCTGTGGTTGGGGGAAGCTATCTCCAGGTACGTTGTTACCTTACCTTATCTACTCTCTCAATCTCTTCTTACCGTGAGGAAGTCAGTCCAACTTGAGAGTCCTCTCTTTTGGTGAGGTGTCGTGTGCGCGCTACCTTGAGAGGCGACAATCTTCCCGGAAGCATCTGGAAGGAGAAAGGGCGGTGCCTTTGAAGGGCCCTGGTCGAAGCACTTGGGTCACTGTCACCACGCCAACCCAATGGGAGTAGGTCACGCATGCGATGGCTGCTTGTCCATTTTGGCACTATGCTGCGCTATAGAAGTCCTGCCGGGTGTGCCAGCCCATAAGAGACGCTTACCAGACCGTCTATAAATACTTCTGGTTGGGGACTCGGTGTTGATACTGGCTGTGATCGTCGTCCTGTCTGCGACGTTAAATAATTCCTGAGGAGATGGGGGCTCTCCTTAAATCCCTCCTGATCAGCCAGATCACACTGGGTAGAAAGGCTCGTTCCGTGCGAGGGTAAATAAGAGTGGATGGGCTGGCTTGCTCGGCAATGACTTGGGGCATAGGGGTGGGCCGACAATACACACGAAGACACTGCTGCTCAAAGATGCTCTTCGGTATGTTGGATTGAGGGGAGGGTAGGTTCTAATTGGTGCTCAACTGTGAATACAACTATACCCACTGTTCATACATCTGCAACATAGTCTGGTTTTGTTCTTGATTAGTTGGTTGACAGACTGCTAATACCTCACAGTCAGTTTAGTAGTAGGACTGTTGTATACTACCATAGCCAGTTCTATGCAAACTTCTGTAAGTGAACTAATAATGACAAGACCAAACTATGTAAACAGTCTTTTGTTAATGTTGTAGGCTACCACTTGATCAGTCAAGTAGGGTACCTGCCAGACACATTTATTTTTAGAAAATTAGGTGTCGGTCAGACACATGTTCTGGTAGGACTCCAACAGGGAGTTGTAGTGCAGATAGTGGTTGCCTAACTGATGAGCGGGTCAGACACCGATGAGGGTAGAGTTGACAATGCGAGACTGACATGTTCGAGATCACTTAGGGTCCCGCACGTGTTCCAGACCCTACAACCGGGAGACGAAGCACGCTTCGGGCCGAACGTAGAGCCCGTGCTCTTGCAGCAGCGAGGGCAGCAGCAAACCTAGCAGCTAGAGAATAGGCAGCAGCAGCCAGAGCAGCAGCAATGGCTAACGGCGCAGCCTATGCTGCATCCTCGTCAGGGACCCTGTTGGGAATGCCCTCAGGGCCCGCTGGTACTTCCAGACCAATAGGTGCTGGACAGTCCACAAGTCAAATGGCGGGCTCGCAGTTAAGCCCGTTGACCCTACGCGGCAGGGAGCTCCTAGAGCTTCAACAGGTCGAAAGGATCCGCGAGCGGTTAGAGAGGGAACTGAAGCAAGCTACCGATAGAGAAATAGAGATTAAAAATAGAACAGTCAGGCTTGATACTTTAGAGGCAGACAAAGCTGCATTAGAGGGTTTGGATGAGTCAGCCATGTCTGACCAAATGCAAATATTGAAGAGCAGTATACTGTCGGTGCATGCGCATGTGGACAGCAGGCTGAACTTCATGCAGAACTCTTTGGACCAGATCTTGGACCTTTTGCAAAGGCCAGGATTCAGGCCAGCAGCACAGTCGTCGTTGCCGTTAACGGCGATGTCAGGCCCCTTTCCGGTACAAGCTGGCACACAGCCAAGTGGTACATCTGCAGCAGCCGCACAGACTGTTGCTTCTTCTTCTTCTGGGTCAGCGGTGGTTGCTACACCATCACCGCAACAACCTGTTCC
>BFEA01000636.1:673838-687446 GCA_003427395.1 Chara braunii | reverse complement strand
CTTTATCCCGCCGATACCCGTCCTACTAGTGGTTCCGCTGGCGCCGCCATTTTTGTCTAGGCCCACGCGGTCCCTGGCACTAGTCCCGCGGTAATACTGTGTTTTCGCCTGGTTCCAGGTGATTCCCGACACTTTGTCCCGCTGGCACCATATCTTTTCTTGGTTCCTTGTGATCCCCGACACTTTGCTCCGCCAGTACCACGTCTTCCCTTGGTGCTCCTGACATCCTTCCGCCTTACTGCGATCTCCGCTCCCCGTTCCTCTTGCGTCCCGCACGCCGTTCTGTTCCGGGTGCCGGCTCCTACCTAACCCGCGGCCTCCTTGGCCTTCTTGCCGTCGTGTCACGTCAGCGCCTTGCGCCCTGTCCCTTCCTACTTCCTTCCCTTGCTGCGCACCTCCTAAGCTACTACCAACTTCCCGGCAACCCTTCTCCGTTCCTGGGGAAAGAGTCACCCTTGCTATTCTCTCACGGTCCTTTGCCGCTTCCTGCTTAGACAGTTCCTTTCTAGTTTTGGCGGTCTTAACAACTCTGGGCAGCCTCTAGCTTCCTACTGTTTGTGCCCACGCTTCCGATTTTTCCAGCATTCCTGCCTCCGGTTTTCTTTGCCGTGCACAAATTGGTCATATACAGTTTCTCGAGTGTCGGGAAATCATTCGGGACTCACCAGTCCCGACACCGTACTCTTACTGCCAGCTAGACACTGCCCTCTCTGTCACACACGAACTACCTCGATTTTCGTTGACTTCGAAGACTCCCCCTCTCTTACACGTGTCTCTCTCCTTTGCCTTTCACTTCAACTGTCCCGCGGCCTCCGGGCCTTCGCTGTCGCGAGCTGACTTCGGGTCCATCTTCCGCAGGTCCAGCGGGTGGGTGGTCCCGTCGCCACTGGTCCAGCCCATGCCAGGACTGGGTTCGAACCTCCCGGTCACTCTCCTCACTCTCCGCCTCCGTACCGCGATCTAAGTGTCGTTGTTCCCTTTCCGCCGTGTCTGTCGAGGTCCCTCTCTCCAAATATGAGACGGTCACTTTCATTTCGTTCGTGACCCCGCCCCTCCTGCATCTTCTTTCAGCACGGTCCCTGGCCTCCGTAATGGCCACAACTGCAGTTTCTGGTCTGACCTCATCTCCTCCTTTTTCCCCCCTTCTTCATTTATCTTCAGCCTTACCTCTCGATTGCAGTGACTATAGTCCAGAATAGCAGTCACCACAGGCCCCTCACCTGACATTCGCTCCCACCTCCAGATGTACTGGAGGTACTCTTCAGCCTATAGCCGCATAGCCCATTACTCCGCACCATAGCCACAAGCTCGCGGCCTGTAGTGTCAACGTGCCTAGTGCACGAGCACTCAGCCAGCCTCCTTTTGCGAACACCCAGCAGTTTTCCCGTTCTAACTCAGTCCACCAACCATCAGCACGGCGAAGGCCCCTAAGCGCCCCTCCAACCAGTAACCAATGACTCATCCGTCTCGTCCTTTATAGGCCCGCCACTCACTACAGTCCCTACGTTCTAAACGAAGAGCTCGTACAACTTCTCCCCTTTGTCTTTTTTTTTTTTTTTGAATTCTGCATTTTTGCGATCTGTAAATACAAGAAATAATAATAAAATGAGACAAAAAAAATAAAGAGCGAAAACGAAACGTTGAACCTCGACGGTCATAGCACAGGCGGCTCTCTTAGCTGCCAGTCATTAGTCCTTTTATAACTTAGGGAAAAGGCACCAGACGCGCAGTAGAAAGGACAATGCCGGTCCGTCTACTTTCGCGTCCCTGGGCGAGCCCGGCGGCTACCGCGGCCACAGGGCGGTAGTGCTCTGCCTGTGGAGCAGGGCGCCGAGCCTGCGCGGTCCAATGGAAAGTACAGCGGCGCACCCCCATCCTTTTGCTAAAGTGAGCGCCAGCTGGACCAGCCTATCARAGCTCCTTCCRAGCATGCCTGGTGCACTRSGAGAATCAGTAAGTCGAGTGACGAATACACCTCGAAGACCCCGCGGTACACTGATTCCTAGCTGGCAACAAATAAGTAGAGGCCTAGAGCAAGTGTCGGTACTCAACGAGGGTACTTGAGCACGTATTCAGTACCAGCGGGGGGCCGGGACTCCGCACCCTCCGACATGATACCAAACCCCCGCCCAGCGTCCCCACTGGGCCAAATTTCTAGTATAAAACCATGAGACGAAGGCGCACTTACTCATTCTCACAGGAACCTGTAGCAGAACTCTCTTAGCAACTCTGCGCTAGGGATGAGTAAGCATCTTGCCGCAACTCACGGGTCGCACAGGTCCTTCTCTCTTTCCATTGCACGTCAGTTCTTATACGATATGCATAGTCGCCTCTCTCTTTCTTTCTTAGTAGCGCGTCTCCTTCTCATTCTCACAGTATTCTTCCAGTTTGAACCTTCAGTGCTAAGCCCTTTTCCTCTTTTACCTTCTTTTTAGTTACCATCTCRTCTTCCGCCATGCCCGAGGCACGTCGYGGACAGGGAAGAGGAAGAGGTGGAAGAGTGGGGAAGGCCCGTGAAGAGCCGCYAGCTCGCGTAAGGCGCGAGTACAGCTYAGAGGAGGAAGAGGAGGAAGCTCGAGGGTACARCTACACAAAACCATACATGCATCACTCACTTGCCAGTTGGCACGAGAGAACTCCATCTYCGACAAAGATGGAGTATTTCCAGAAAAAGTTCGAGGCGCGTTATGGCGYCACAAACCTCTCTTCTTCCCCGTACTCCCCCAGAGCTCCCATTACTCCCGCTCCCAGCAGGGCCCTAGTGGTTGTACCGCCTCCTCYTGTTCCATGTGYCRTTTCTCCCCCTTCTCATCTCAATAACTACACTCTTYTCTGCATCTTCTTTCTTCTATCTTTACTTCAGATTGAGTTCATGACMGTCTTSTACATCTTGTATAAGCGAGATTTTCTCTCAAATTTCTRAACCTGCCTATTTCAAATCTCTTGTTCATGCTACACTCCATAGTGTCTCTTACCTGAGTGTTTGAATACCTTAAGGTCGAAGATGCAGGTTCCTTGTGAATCAGGCCGCTTGTCGGCCCCCTAATAAATTTAAGAAGGATTTCATCTCACTTTCTCATTTGTTGGTGACTTGACTTGCCGCTGAAGAAGTTACTTTGTTCCTTGCTCTGATAGTGACGCCAGGGATGTTCGAATGACAAGAATACTCACCTTGTTTGCCATGCTGCGAATAGGGCATACCAAACCCTTTTTCTGTTCTTCGGCCTGAGTGAGACGTCTTCTCAACTTCTCAAGCGACTGTCGGGGATACCAAACCCCATTCTCCTTTCTTGATCTGAGTGAGGCATCTCCTCAGCTTCTCAGATAAATAGAAGGGGATACCAAACCCCTTTTTCTTTCTCTAGCCTGGGAACTTCATGTGAACCTGCTTAAACTTGCAAAACCACAAGTTCCTAAGCCACCAAACATGTTCCCAACATGCAGACTCCCTGACATACAATCACCAAAYAATAATAAAATRGAACAAATAAAATGCAAACCCATAACAAAATAGTAAAATAAAACGAAAARCCCTTCAAAACCCAAAATAAAGTAATAAATAAAATATGATTGATCTTCACACCCAAGAGTTACTGATTGCCTTGGTTTTGGCCCACCACTGGCCAGGAATGACAGACCTCCCGTCAGTCTGACATACCTTATTCGGCCCGCCTCGGGCCAGGACTAATCAGACCATTTGTCTTGACATCCGCTTTAACCTGCCTCCAGGTCAGGACCACCATACCCACTACTCGAGTATGGTGACCCTTTGGCACTCTCGCTAGGACACCTAGACTGTAGCGGGTCTGGTCACCCTATGACAGTAGACCTCCCGTCAGTCAAACTGTCCCGTATCCGGATCTGACCACTGCAATCGGGGACCGGCTCACCCGTCAGTTTTTGGTTTAGGGCGCTGGCTGCCCCACCCAGATTTTTGAATGTGGGACCCGGTCTAACCACRGTTCCAGGCTCTGGCGAACCTCACTAGACTGCAACCTCTGACTGCGGTAGGGTTCCAGCTCCCCCTTTTTGACCTCACAGGCCAGACTTCCAGAGTCTTAGCCTCAATCAACCGCGGAATTCGACACTCGCATCGGGGACCTGCTGACCCCACCAGATTGCAACCTACTGTGGCAAGGCTCTGGCTGGCCCCGGCGATCAATGCATCTTTAGGTTAGAGAAGAAATCCCAGGCACAGACAGCCAACATACATCTCATGCCCACAGTCAAACAGTCCATGCCCCAGATAACAKAACACACATTTCTCAAGAGACGTCCCTTCAGTCTCAAGAGGCACTGAACAGCAACAAGCAACAACCGACAATGTATTCCCTGAAGACCTCCCTTCAGCCTTACGACACACAAAGTGTTAACCCCAGAGAGGTCCCTTCCCTCATCTGAGAGTACTTCCAAGAGACTTTCCGTCAGCCCCAAGGAAGCATAGAGATACTAGTTCCAATGAGGTCCCTTCCCTCATCTGAAGTTGAAGGTGAGCAACTTAGCCAAAAGGCCTTCAGTTGACAACTCTCTGGTCAAACAGGGCTGAACCTCTTTATGCCCGCCTTCTCGGACAGGCAGCTTAGCCGGCTAGGAGTCTCTCTACTGACAACTCTCTGATCAGATAGAGTTGTAACTTTCTTGAGCATGTCAGACTCTCTTAGCTATAAGAGATCAATACTGATTACTTTTTGATGTACCACAGCCACAAGTTTCGTGAACTTGATACTGCATTAATATTMTGAAGGGTGGCCTCTCATCACCTTTCTTACTGTAAGGTTGTTCCCCGCTCAGAGTTAAGATACTCATGGATCGACTATGGCTTTGCATCAATAACTTTGATCTCATTATTTCTGAAGGAAAATTAATTCAGATGCACAGACGAACGTAAATCATCCGGAAGCCTTTTCTCGAGTCTCTCGTGTTAAAATCGGACATGATGAAAATTAACACACTGAACTGATCATGCACGAGTAATCAATGTCCGYTGAAACTTTGGTCCCTGCAGTGCCTTATAGTCTCACAATACTTTCTCTTAATCGTCTGGAATTGTTTTCTTACTGGATGACTGTCCTTTCTTTCCTTTCTTCCTGGTCATGGTGGGAACTAGGTCAGGGTCTCTGAAGATAAAGTTATGGAGTCTTCACCCTGACACCATGTCATGAACTCTTGAGCCATCCAACTCTGAAATCTCAAAAACTTTGCCCTTTGCTTCTCCTGTAATCCTGTAAGGACCGAGCCATCTAAGCTCCAACCGTTTAGTCCATTGAGTCTCGAGAGAGTTATCAAACAAGAGATCAACGTCGCCGATTTTTTATTTCTTTTTTCTTATGTACGTCTTCTTGTTCTATCTTTCTTGGTCTGACAGTCTGCTCGTTGCCATTCTCTCTGCAGCATCCAATACCGCTTGGTTAACCTCTTATATTTGTCTCATTCTGATCTGAAGTAACTCCGAAATGAAATATTTCTTTGTACTCTCTTGACTCGACTATGTCTTGATTATGTTATCAATAGGCAAAGTAGCATAATGACCGTACCACAGAGTAAATGGAGCATAACCAGACGTTCTCTTAACTGTAATATTGTCAGCATAGACTGCGACCCTCAATACTTTTGGTCAGTTACTGAGATTTTCTTCACACCACTTAGCTAATGAATCTTTCAAGGTCATGTGACCTCTCTCGACCGGTGCATTTGCTTGAGGATGATAAGTAGTACATACTGGATTCTGACACCAAGCCTGAGAGTGGTTCTTCTTACAATCTTGTTTCTGAATTCTGACCCTCTACCTGAGACAAACTCTCTGATAAAGGGATATCTGAGATAGATATCCTTTATCCAATCAGCCACCTATTCGGTTGTCTTCCATTTCAAAACCTTTGCCTCAACATAACCAGAGAAATTCTCTCTCATGTTCAATATGTATCTCATTCCTCCCTTGCCCAAGAGCATGGTGCCGAGATCCAGATGAACTCGACTGCCCGGCTCTACCAGAATAGTGAGAAATAAAGTTCAATCATCTTTGTTGTAGATCTCTTCTGACATAGCACACATGACTTACAAAATCTGTAAATCATGTCTCTCATGTCAGACCAGAAGTAAAGTCTGACTGTCTTAGAGTAGGTTGCTTCAACAACCCTGTGGCCACCAGCACCCCCCTCATGTAAAGCAGCAATTACTTATAATTGTCTTTCTTTCCAACAGACAACTTTTAATAGAGGCAACCCTCCCTTGCCATCCACGAGGAGGTGACCTCTCTTCAATCTGAACTTCTTCCTTGAATTTTTGCAGTGGTATTCCTTTAGCTGTTCTTTTTCCGTTTTCTTTCCAATCTCCTGGTAATTCCCATCATATTCTTCAAAGATGAATGGTATCTCTTCCTCTCTCTTTSCATCTTCCTCTTTCTTTTCAGCTCCTTCCTCATCTTTTGACCCAGMACTTTCTCCAGTCTCATGGGCAGCTACAACTGCTGCACTGACTCTGGCATACCAACTGTCTCAAGGATTAATTAATAAACATAGGCTTCAGGGTTTTCTCCACAGCTGTCTCTCTCTTCAGGCCATAAGCTCCATTTATAAAAACTTGGGGCCTTGTAATCTTCATCATCTTCCACATTCAGGAAGTTATTAACATAGGCAGATTCTTCTATTGAGCCATTAATATCTTCATGTTCATTTTTTCTTCATTCAATCCGGCTTAAGCCATCTACCATGTTCTTCTTAGTAGGAATCTTTTCCAATTTAAAATCAAAAGTCCAAATGAAAGCAATCCACCTCTTTACTGTTGGATCTACTAGTTGATGTTTTTTAATGGCACCAATCACAACAGATGCATAAGTCCTCAGGATGAATCTCCTTCCAAGCACGTAGTGTCTGAAGCACTTGAGCCAGTGGATGATGACCAGTAGCTCTTTCCTAAATTGGGTGTAACCTCTCTCTGTCGAATTAAGAGTTCGACTCTCAAATCTCAGAGGTCGTTCCTTTCCATTTTGATCCTTTTGAATAAGTACACCACCACGAGCCACTGGTCCTCCATCTGCCCCGATGATGGTCTTCCCTCCTCATCATCATAGAAAGGCACTCCCAACACTACTCCCCCGTCCTCTAATTTTTCTTGTAGGGTTTCAGCAGTAGCTTGTCTTTTTTTCTGTCCATGATAAGTCAGCCTATTGTCTCACCATCTCTCTTAGAGGCTCTGCAAGGGTAGCAAAATGAGGGATGAAAATCCTCCAGAATCCGCAGACACCCAAGAAACTCCTGACATCCATCACTCTTTTGAGGGGCAGAGACCAGTTCAGAATTTTATCTATTTTCTTGGGATCGGGACTCCTACCCTTGGAGAARCATCTAAAACCCAAGATGGTTACCTCTGGTTGAAAGAGAAGGGACGTTGMCCCACTGGCRGTCAGGTTATCTCTAGGACYATCTTTACCTCTTCAGCATGTTCCCAGACAAACTTYCTGACTCTATCAGCAACCAAAGTTTCATCTCTTACTATAGGTCCCTTCACAGGATTATCATYAATATAAGGGCWRGTTATTCCAGGCGAGATGTCCTGCATGACTTGGATYGTATCCCTTTGAACCACTRCYACACCATTAGTCAAACCTTGAGGTACCACACACATTGGAATTAGGCCCCTCGGCATGTGCATRGCAGTCATTGGCCGGYTAGTGGGATCCATAGGAAACTGATCGTAGCCAGAATATAAATCGATTAAGRAATAAATGCATCGACCARCAAAAGATTCAGAAAGGAGATCAGCATTAGGGAGACYACCTGCATCACGTACCGTTACTGAGATGAATGTCTGAAGATTTTGTATCCATCTCARTCCACCCCYTGGTTTCCAAAASCAAAACCAGTGGTTAGCATACGGTCCATCAGCAGGTTCAACAACATTACATGCAATTTTCTTATCAAGATACTTTACCACTTCTGCCTCTTCTTTCAGGGCATACTTGGTTGGCCTGTCATTCCATGCAATATGATAAACTGTCCAGATTTTTGCCATCTTGATAACATYCACGTCCAATCGCCCTCTTTCTTCATCATTAAAAGAGAATGCAACAGAGAACTCCTGACATACTTTGAAGATATACTCCTCCTTAGGTAAGATAAATTGATCTGAGCCTATCTTCATCGTGTTAAACCTTTCCCTGGTGACCCTATTCCCCAAGTTTGTAGATTCCCTTAATGCTTTGATAATTCTCCTTTCTTTTTTTATTGTCTCGTCATAATCCTTTTTTATTAGGATTGCCACCGGGTTCTTCTTCACCCCCTTGGGCTTGTATTTCCTTTTCGACCCAGTGGCTATTTTCCCAAAAAAGGATGAGTTGACGCAAATTTTAATTTCATTCTTCCACTCTTGGCAGTCTCAACAACCTTTTTCAATGCCTCAATCTGCCCATCTTGATCCTCGAGTTTGCCAAGTGTTTTCATCATCTTTGAGATCGGATTGATATCGACTGAAACTTCTTCTTTAACTTCTTGCTTATCTTTTCCCTTCAATTTTCTTATTTTCTCAACAGATTYTTCCCTTCTGATCGAGTTGGCTGACACTCTATGCTTGTGTTGATGAGAAGTGCAGACCATAAAGGTMTGTTCTTGTGCAGTCTCCGGATCCTRTAAGCCAATCCAGGAYGACCCTTCCCACTTTCACCACCTTCAGTAAGTAGTTGATCTCRGTCTRGTCAGTGACAGCTCTCAGGGCARAATCTCTCATCCGATCAAAGAAAGGTTGCAGAAACTCARGTTCATCTAATGTAGAGAGGTTTYTGTCTGAGATCCGAAGAGTCCCTTCTGTCTTAACAACTCTACCTTCCAATACAACTCCGRATGTTAGCTGCTCAACCGTACCAGGCACTATCRACCATCATGAACCGYGTCAGGAGAGGTAGATCTCAGTATGAATATAGTTAGGGATCTCGAACTGATGCTCAAAAGTATTTAAGAGTAAGGACTTTAYCATCACTGTGGAGTCACTCTCCCTTGCGTTACCTAYTATGGCAATAGCCTCCAAGAGAGGCGACMRGTCTCTCTTGTCATCAAAGCCATCAGTAGTTAAGAAACTAGGGAGTCTCTCGAATTGCCTTATTCCTTTTCCCCAAGTTACTTTTCTCTGTAGTTTTTCAAGCCACTATTTTGTCCTTATGAGACTGACATAGGCTCCCATCCGACATTCTGGATAATCAACTTCCCTCTCTAGGCATGCTGGAGCGTATATCCTTACGTCCAGGCTACCAGTGTTCAAGAATTTGACWACTGGAATTTGAAATATTATTCGTCCTCTTACACAAGTCTCATWTCTCAAAATTACAAAGGGATTATTAGACCCTGTTACTTCATAGAGTCTGCCTCTCACAACAGTTATCCTTGCTGCTGAGAGTATTCCTCTTGAGCCCTCTTCACCTTCCATACAAAATCTACAATGATTGATCAACTATCCTTGGAAAACATCAACCCCTCAACAGGTGGAGATGGTRTCCCAGTAAAGGGTCTGAYATATGTACTCCAAGAGAAGCTCTCCCCGTCTCGTTCAAGCCTTCTCTTTTCGTCATGCACAATATTTGATGTCGTGGCACGTAGATCCCAACATCAAACTCATCGAGGTCGATAAAATAGCAAGTAAGAACGAACATACCATCAAGTTCYCATCYCAGACTTTTCAGTGCTTTATACCTCACAATCTCGTAGGGAATCACAACTCTCCTTGTTATAGAGTTAAGAGAGTCRATCAATTTATCARAATCCTCCCTACTYAGTTTTCTATACCCTCTTCYGGGAATAGAYCAGGGTCTCACTTTCAGAGRTACAWATGGTCGACTCATTTGTGCCCTTGAGTCTTTTATATAATATAATTWTATATARGATTTTGTTTAATATTGTATACAMTWTTGTATTGTGAWAAAARAATTAATACAAAAATAARAATAGAAACCTACCCTTCARGYGACCAGAAAGCCAAYAGGCTGTCACGCAGGATTTGGTTGCTTWTGCAATAAATAAAATAAATTAATTAAAGCAAATCCCTTCCTGTTGTGTGCGTCCGGCTTCGAGCAAGACCTTTCAATTACGGTCTTCGTYGGTCCCCGGTCTTAGGAATCTTTTATTTTGATTCGGAACARCAAAGAATCATGCAAATAATAATCACAAAATRCTGATATTTCATGCATGCATCAGTTTGCCAATTTACTAACTTTGAGAACTGTGACARCATCATCAGAGAAYATGATCACCAAGCAAAACGATKTAATYCATACAAGACTGAYTGACTCGAGCAAAGACAAGGGTAAATGAGGGAAGAATGAGAACTCATAATAGTCTCAGAGAGTACACATGCAGAGAGCACGACCAGCACTAATTAAGACTTCTCACTCATCCTTCTGAAGCTCACACTCAATCTCTTATTTTGCTGCATGTCTCTTGTGCTTCCGACCAAGTCTCTGTACTCCCTGGGCTTGTGGTCTCTGGATATATGGCCACCTGAACCCTGCAAGTTTCGAGCACTTCCGACCAAGTCCCATGATACGAAAGTCGACCATAGCACAAAACTCCTCCCATAAAGTAGGAAGATATGGTTGAGAGAAGATCCCTCGTCTGAGGTGCTGGAACTCTGATGGTTCTGTCAATRCCTCGTAATCAATCRCCGCATGAGAGATATACGTCTTGGCTAGTTCTACCAAGTTTCCCMAACAAGAACCGTCYGTGAGAAGGAAGGGAACTGGAGGTCTGGGATACTCAGAGTARAGTTTCGGCCCGAAGCTACGGATCAGCCTTGCCCCACCCTCATCAAGCTCATTTCTCTCTCCTCGAGATACCTGGCTGCTGCAATCCAGAMTGAATCGRAGTGCTCATGGATCTCTTTCCCTTTCTTTAAATAGKGTGTCAGGTCATGAATGGTTCCCTCAGCGAACTYAGTGTGAACCACAAAGATYGATAGTTCACCTTGCTTGAAGCCGGTTGCACTRACATATCRATGCTGGAAAGCRTYTTTGGAAGYGATCCGATTGAGACTGGCCAAAACCGACTCCTCGACMRKGAATGACTSAACTGTGCTCATGTGCTAGTCGGGTATTGAAGCTGATTAGTTCTGATTAAAGGTTTGAGTGACCMGGATGACTGAATGTTGATCGAATACAGACTGGRKACTTTTCAAACACTGATTGAATGYTGAATGAATACTAAATGAACACTGAATGAATACTGAAAGAATATTGAATGAAWAYTGAATGAATACTGAATGATTACTGCCCACTTGATAGCTACACAAAGTATTGMTCACTTGATAGCAGTGTTGAGTACTGCTCACTGACAACAGAGCTGAGTAYTGCTCACTGATAACAGCACTRAGTATTGCTCACTGATAACAGTGCTGAGTACTGCTCACTGATAACAGCGCTGAGTACTGCTCACCGAGTACTGCTCACTGATAACGGCGCCGAGTGTTTCTGACTGAAAATCTCGTCTCGAGTGTTCTGAACGAATGAGTGYTGCTTGGATGATGATTGATTGCTGATTGATTTTTCTGTTGAGACTCTCTGACAACTCGAGTGACTGAGTGTTAGTGCTGAGGAAACTGCTGGTTGCCTGGCGATAAAAGCTTAAAGGTAAATTTGTGTATTTTTTGCCCTAGCSTGCTCCACCGTCTCTAGCAACGAGTCGGTGCTATGCAGCTTGCCACTATGGTCATAGAAGCAGACCACGTACTCAATAAACCTTCTCYCCCTCKCCATTTTGACYGCGACGTCCCTYTGAGTTTGCCGATGCAATTCCATGTCTTGGATTACTCCAACTTCCCAACCTTCATTCCTATCCTTGTTTGATCTGCATTTTACTACAAGGGCATCATCTTYCTTCATGGTCCCCCCACTTTGTCCWGTGACAGTGAGCTTTRGATGAGCAAGTCTGTTTTCACACAAATCGCGAGAGGCCACGAGGAATCTTCCACTTCAGCTGTTTTCAGTTTTCAGCCGCCGCCTCAGTGGGGCATGTTAGAGAACTCAGGTAGGTTGTTTTCACTCGGCGTGATTCATTCCCCTCTTCGTCCTGTTGTAGCTCCTTTTCGRAGYTGATCAAGACGAATGATTAGGATACCAGGCACCCAGTYTGGGAGCGGTTCATTCATGCTAGGWGTAGAGACTGAATTTTCCCTGAGATATGTCGTCAGGTATCATGCYATTATGAGSAGGTTGATCGGAGACCCAGGGTGAGCCTAATCTCAACCTCGTAAACACGTGTGTAGGGCTGCAGTACCCCTGTGCGTAAGTCCACGCCTATACACAGGGCGAGATATGCCACGGATGCAGGGTCCTGAGATCGCTTCAACCCGACGACTAAATGCATGATATTATAAATATCCCTTCCATTTTATGCGCAACACCTCGCGGCTAGTTTCGATGCAGCGTTTGGCTCAGTAAGTCAAAACACTCACTTGGACGTTAACCAATNTCCATTTTATGCGCAACACCTCGCGGCTAGTTTCGATGCAGCGTTTGGCTCAGTAAGTCAAAACACTCACTTGGACGTTAACCAATACCCCATTTGTTGATCTCCAGGCATAGGACTTGAACAAGTTTCACCAGATGCAGTTTGTTGAGAAAATGGTCACTGCAAGATGCAACCCCCTTTTCCCTGAGTTACCCGAGAGGAGAGACACTCTTTGACGTGGTAGGGTAGCAAAATCTCCCCCAAGTTCCCTTTTCGACCAAACCACGTCGTGAGTGACTTGAAAAATTTTACACTGAAAGAAATATCACGCCAGGTGGAGCCAATCTTTCACAACAGACAATTTCACCTGGCTGTTTGCTCATCATTGCTTTGTGGGATGTTTGCAAAGTCTGACAGTAAACCAATGGCCTGACCCAAAATACCCCAGTTACGCCCCTACCCCTGTTGCGTACGTTACGAGTTGCTACTCGCGGACGGTTCCATACACAACAGTTTGCACATCACTGTTAAGGCCAGAATGTAGGTGCGACAGGGGGGGGTAAGGACGAAAAGAGTCCAGCAATGGTGACTAGTCAGTCGCCGTCAAGAAAAAACTTAACCAGGAAGTAAGCAACCCTTTTTAGGACATATCGTTTTCGACCCATTGGCCATAATTGACCTTACTCATTTCTTTTCAGCTTCATCTAGCGCCCGGGCATATTTGGCTGTCTCAGTTCTAAGACTCGTCAGATTAAGCCTTAGCTGATCAAAGAAAGGCTTTTTACAAAGCTCAACAAGCGTCCGATCAAGGTGATGGGTTAGAAGAAAAAAATAAAATGAATAAAAAGAAAAAGAAAATAAAATAAAATAAGAAAGTCCAAGTTAGGGGCAGAACCTCTTATCTGAGCAGACTGACAGCCCATGACTCAACATTACTGCTAGATTTCCTTTAAATTGAGTTTAACTTCCCACCAAAACAGGGCGTCGCCAAAGGGGTTTTACTACCAATTATGCGCGAGGAGCCTCTCGAGAGTGCCTAATCAAATCTTGCGCAAACGGATCCTCCTCGCAAAGGATTATCCGAGGACTCGAACCAGTCTCTTTCCAACCTGGAAGCTGAAAATTAACACTGCCTTCCCACTGGTTAAGACTTTGAACTCAGAATCATAATCTGCTCTTAATA
>BFEA01000636.1:655316-672657 GCA_003427395.1 Chara braunii | reverse complement strand
GTCCACTCATTAGGATCACATGGTCTTGCATGCCGGTTCTTCTCTTGTCCCGCTAATCCGCGTGAACTGCGTCAATGACCCTTGACATCGTAAGCCAGAAAACTTGTTCAGAGCGCGCCCCCAGGCGCCCCGGGTCAAAGCTCAGGCGAGCTACAGGCGACCATGATTAGTAGATGACGCCAACCATACGGCGGCTTTTATACGCTCCCCCTCGTCACTGGACGTTACCCTCTTCTGTCTCGTGACTCGCACTTCTCACAGTCCCTCTCTCATCCACTGACTAAAACCAAAGTAGGTTCGATATCTCATCTATCCCCCACTAGTTGATCTGAGCGTTCGCTCGAGCCCCTTCAATCCGGTGAGAGCGCGGGGTCCGCTGGCGCGGACGCAAGGCTTTCGTTCTTTTTGTTGGGAGCCAGTCGCAGGCCGATGATGGCTATCTCATAGGAACCAGGTTCTTGTCGAAGTGCCCAATGTCCACCGTGGTCACCACATGCACTGTTGCACTCCCCAGTACTCTTACTGCCAGCTAGACACTGCCCTCTCTGTCACACATGAACTACCTTGATTGTCGTTGACTTCGGAGGCTCCCCCTCTCTTACACGTGTCTCTCTCCTTTGCCTTTCAGTTCAACTGCCCCGCGGCCTCCGGGCCTCCGTTGTCGCGAGCTGAGTTCGGGTCCATTTTCCACAGGTCCAGCGGGTGGGTGGTTCCGTCACCACTGGTCCAGCCCATGCCAGGACTGGGTTCGAACCTCCCGGTCACTCTTCGCACTCTCCGCCTCCGTATCGCGATCGAAGTGCCGCTGTTCCCTTTTCGCCGTGTCTATCGAGGTCCCTTGTCGAGGTCCCTCTCTCCAAATATGAGACGGTCACTTTCATTTCGTTCGTGACCCCGTCCCTCCTGCACCTTCTTTCAGCACGGTCCCTGGCCTCCGTAATGGCCAACTGCAGTCTCTGGTCTGCTTTCATCTCCTCCTCTCTCCCCCCTTCTGCATTTATCTTCAGCCTTACCTCCCGATTGCAGTGACTAGCAGYCACCACAGGCCCCTCACCTGACATTCACTCCCACCTCCAGATGTACTGGAGGTACTTCGGCCTATAGYCGTACARCCCATTACTCCGCACCATAGCCACAAGCTCGCGGCCTGTAGTTTCAAGGTGCCTAGTGCACGCGCACTCAGCCAGCCTCCTTTTGCGAACACCCAGCAGTTTTCCCGCTTCTAGCTCAGTCCACCAACCATCAGTACGACGAAGGCCCCTGAGCGCCCCAGCCAGTAACCAACGACTCATCCGTCTCATCCTTTATAGGCCCGCCACTCACTATGGTCCCTACGTTCTAAACGAAGAGCTCGTACAACTTCTCCCTTTTTTTTTTTTTTTTTTTTTTTGAATTCTGCATTTTTGTGATCTGTAAATACAAGAAATAATAATAAAATGAGACAAAAAAAAATAAAGAGGGAAAAAGAAACGCTGAACCTCAACGGTCATAGCACAGGCGGCTCTCTTAGCTGCCAGTCATTAGTCCTTTTAGTTTTGGCATAAAATGACAGTGAGCTCGTCGCAGTGGTCCCATAACGGGATACGAGCGGACGCCTTCCACCTTTAAAAAACAGAGCGTCGAGCTACCCCAAACGGGTACCCGTGTCCGATAGTAAGGAGGGGAGTCATGACCCTCTGCAGGGTGACGAGTCTCCTGTCAATGCGGCTGCTGTCGAAGGGCACGGTGTCCCATCCATCCTCTGTGTGCCATGTTTCCACTGAGTACCAGGGCCTTGCCCGAATGGTGTGGCTCGATGGGCTGACCCCGAATCCCCACTGCTCGTCTGGCATGATCTGATTGCCTGCAGTGGACCGGTCCTATTGGTGTCGCTCTAACAAAAAGGTGGGGGTGCGCCGTTGGGCTTTCCATTGGTCCACGCAGGCTCGGCGCCCAACTGTACAGCAGAGCACTACCGGCTTGTGGCCGTGGTAGCCGCCAGGCTCGCCCAGGGACGCGGAGTTAAGAGGGGGTGGTGTTGTCCTATATGCTGCGCGCCAAGCGCCACTTAGTCGGGTTATGGGTTGGGTGCTGGTAGTTACCACTGAAAAGTCGAAGGACTAAGGAAGGCAAACGTCAGATCTGAACCCACGCTTTAGTTCGGGAAAAATCCAGTGGCTTCAGGCCACTGCGATGTTATGATTCCCTTACTCTCAAAATTTTATTAATTTGATTATTATTATTATTATTATTATTATTATTATTATTATTATTATTATCTTACCGATTTCTCAGACGCGGTTTTCCTTTTGGTCTCTCTCACTTTGTAGGGTAGGCCAACGGTTCATTTTTGAACCTTGATCGCCTGCGCCAGATCTGTCCGGCTGAGCTCCGCGCGGTAGGACCCCAAAAGAGGGGCGACCCGCGGCCGCATCGGTAGGAGGCTTATCACCCTCCTTGGAAGGTCATAAGCCCCCTCCTTACCATCGGACACAGGCACCCATCAGGGGCAGTTAGGCGACATGTTTTGAAGAGAGGAGGTTGGCAGTTGGTATCCCGTTATCGGACCGCCTCGACGGGCCTGCAATCACGTCATAACTGAGCGACGGGACTAGGGATCGATAACAGAGGGTTCTGCCTATACCATGGCCGTTGGGATCCTTTTGTTTTTTTTAAATTTATTTATTTATGTCATTCCTGGAGCCTTATTATTAGCAAGTGGAATTTGGAAGGCAGCCTGGGTGCGCCTGGGTGCCTCGTTTAGAGCACGGGGACCGCGGTACGAGGAGGGCCTACAAAAAGGTGGGAAAGGCAGGTTGTTGGGCAACTGAGTTTGTGGGTGCTCGCAAGCTATCTCGTCACGTTAACGCCGCTAGTCTGAGTCCGAAAAACGGAGTAGTGAAGGCTAGCGTGAGCCGTCTGAGTGTGTGCACCTGGAGTCGGGACCCTGGCTATTCTGAGCGTAGCTATGGCAGACCGGGATGGCCTACGTGGCTATAGGCCGAGGTACATGAAATACTCTTGGATGTGGGAGCGTGAGGACGAGAAAGGCACTATAGTGGAGACCATACTGTCTTACGGTAAGCCTGAAGGGGAGGTGAGGTTAAAGGTTAACCTTTGTGGCCACCGAGAACAGGAGATGAGGAGAGACGAGAGGCTGCAGACCGCTATTACCGAAGCGCGCAACAGGGCCACGCGAAGGTGCACGCGAGACGGCGTAACTATGGGAATGCGGGTGACTGTCACTTACCACGAGGATGATTCTTCTACTGGGACTACGACCAGAGAGGTGCAATGCAACGATCGATACTCCGAAGGGGAGTCTGAGATGAGCGATGCCGAGGCAGCCCGGTCCTTGCATGGGTGGGACCAGTGGCGGCGAGATCACCAGTCTGCAGAACCTGTGGAAAAAGGCCCGGAGGCTGACTCAGGACGGGGGCGACAGTGTTGAGACCACAAAGCGGTTACGGGACAGTCACGCGCACATGATGGTCACGCTCAAGAACAGAGCGAGGGAGACTGAGGTCAGTGTGGCTGAGACTCAGACCAGGCATGGCCTGGACCAGTGGCGACGAGATTACCCATCTGTTGAGCCTGTTGGGAGCAGCCCCGAGACCAACCCTCGACAACTGCAGGGCAGAAAGGGCTAGACATGACACATGACGGTCATGATCAAGAGAGAGAGAGGGTGAGAGAGAGACGCGAGGGAGACTGCAGACTACTGCAGTGCACGATAGGGAGAGTAGTTGCTCGCCTGGATSTCGAGATTTTCCTCGCATTTCGCGTGGGGTAAGGGAGGATGCAGTTGACCTGTGTTGTGAGGAGTGTGAAGAGAGGGAGATGGGTGTTTGCGTCTAGAGAGAGGGAAAAGACAAGGGTTGTGAAGCAAGTTGAGCGGTCGTCGCTCTCCCTCTCTGCTATATGACTGGCGATCGTCTCTCTTCTCGCCCCGGGGAAGAAGTCTGAACTCGCTCGCGCCTTTCTGGTCCCGTGATCATTCCACGCTGCTTCCTTGAATGGGCGAGACGAGAAGGGGGATACTAATGCGCGCCTCTTGCAGGAGAAGTGCTAACCGCTGCGTACATGAGTGGTGGTCGCTGTCACTAGTTCTCGGAATGGGCAGACGGGGAGACGTCGCCGCGTGCGTACAGTGTGCAGGCAATGCATGGTTATACGTAGGCGGTCAGCTACTCAGCTCGTGTGTGAGCGCGTGAAGGAGAGAGAAAGTCAGACTTCGCGTGCGCTCTAGGTACTGGAGAGCTGTTGTTGATGGCACCACGAGGTCGTGCCGCTGCTCTTTGAGAGTTGGCTACTGTCCTTCATCTTTGGTGCGGAGATGGTAGGGAGGAAACGAGTGGCTTGAGCACAAAAAGGGGGGGGGGGTAGCGGAAAAAGACGGCAAGACAAAAATGAGATGGTTACAAGAGTAGTGGATGCCACAGTCAAGAGAGAGAGAAGAGTCAGGGTCAGTCGGGCTGATGAGCCCCTGAAGGTCGTCTCGTGACGACATCGCGAGGGAGACGATAAGATTGGCAATCGATAGAGAGAAGGGGAAGAAGAGAGAGAGTTACGCGCGCGGCCGCCTGTTGACGTCAGCATTCACGAATGGGATTCCGTGATGATGATGGGGGGTGGAGGTCTGAGTATAAGAAGGAGGGAGGTGTCATACGTGTGACTCCTCAGATGAAGTGAGCCATTATCTTGCTCAAAAGATCCCTGCCGTTTCCGCGAATGTCATGCCGTCGCTGCGAAGGTGATCGTGAGCGAGTGGCCGAAACGTCAGCTGGTGGGTGAAACGAAACTTCTTGTGGGAGCGACATGCGACAAAGAAAAGAGCAACCTTCCTAGGATCAGATTGCAGGTGCAAGTTTGCGTGATAACTCATTACTTGTACTGACTGGTCCCGCCTTAACATTGCAGTCAGTCCTGGTGAGTAGTGTTACCCTCCACCTTTTGGAGAACAACTGAGTCTCAGGCGCGTGCAAGATACTACCCCTGTGTGCAGTGGGTGATGTCTTCTGACTCTGGAAATCGCGACTTTTATGTAGCAGTCACTCTTGATCATCCTGGGTCGAGAGAGATTGAAAAGGCCTTTTAGAGTCGGCGCCTCTTTTCTGGTCTGAGTTTACTTATACTCTGAGCGTCGTACGCATCTGTGTGGGGTCACTATTCATTGTCATCTCCACTGAGTACAGTCAGCCCTCAGTCCGACTTCACACTACGGAGGGTCACTCACCATCAAGTGTTGTCCAGGGGTTATAGATAAGGAGAAAAGACCAATGATTAGTGAGTTAGCTGATCRAAGCCTGACTGAGGAATTGAATAAACAAGGTACGTTACGAAAGTTGGTACGAGTTTTATGCACCAATCACTATTATTAATGGAGGGATGTTACGACTRAATGTTAGCAGGGGAACTGAAGGAGCGAGACCAAGTAACAGTTAAGTATGCATGAGTGTCRTCGTCAGGGATTGATGGAGTCGTTAATTAGTGGCCATGACTAAGCATTTTCGGTAAAGTACTAATAACTGTTCTTACAATCCTAAAATGTTGAAGAGGAAACGGTGAGTTGCAGTTGGTAACATCTGTAACATATGAGATGAAGGTGAGATCCGTTGGGCTGGCTCTGCCTTTGCATAGATCCTCTCTCGTGTTTAGGTGCTGATTATCATTCTTTCATTTTGCACCTTGTCAAGTGCTCTTCTCCTTCTTGCTATGCTAGAGAGATTCAACCACCTCGACTGAGAATTCGCCTTATGATTTTTTAGCCACAAAGTCTCGGTGTAAACCCCTCCTGATTATCAGACCGAATTGGATGTGATCTATGACAACCTCACCTCTTGGTGCTTACTTCTTTGTGTCTTTGTTCGATGAGCAAACAGAGAGAGACGCTAAGGAAAGTTGCTTACCTGTTGGCCAAGTACTTACTCGACGGAGACTAGCCACTCTTTCGCAGGGGTCTGTCGTTGATTAAGTCGTGCCCCTGGTTAGTCTATATGAGTAAAGGACAATGGGTAAGTGATTGAAAATGTATTCCTTCGTAGATCAAAGAGGTATACGAGAGTGAAATGTGAAATGTGTGACATCTTTGGGTGATTCTGAGTGAGTAGCGTTATGACACTCCTGCTGAAGTCAGACTTCACGTTTTGTGCCTGACCGAAGTAGTGCCAATGACACGTCGGGTTTCATACAGACAGAGTTACTCTCAATAGTACCTTTGCAATTTGTTGTGTTCTCGACAGTAGGCTGCCACTACCTGCCCTACTCGTGAAATAAGAATGTGGTCAAAACACACAAGTTAAGTCCACGTCCCCAGTCTAATGGGACTCCGTGACTGGGATCATGTCAGATTAATCATTCGTGATGCAACCAACCCTTTGATTGGAACAACGCCTGACTATCCAGTCGCTGGATAACCACTATGCTGGGATTGACAAAGAGGAGCTCATTCTTCACTACTAAGACAACATTGTAACATTCCTCGGACCCAGAGACTAGCATAAGCAGGGACTGGCAGGTCCCTACTGTTCGAAAATAAAGGAGAAAGAAAAAAAAAGAAAAAAAAAAAGAAAGGAAAAAAAAAAAAAAAAAAAAAAAAAAAAAAAAAAAAAAAAAAAAAAAAAAAAAAAAAAAGTCCTAACGATAAAAAACGGTCACTTGGGGAGGTACATCCATGACCAGATATATTATGGGATGTGGCGGTTGCAAAGGATCTTGATTTTCTTTTGATTTTGCAGAGAAAATCAAGAAAAATTAAGGCCCCATACAACCGAGATACAACGGATTGCATGAGGGAGGAGAAACACATGTTTTGGATGTATCCGGAATCAATATTGAGACCGGATGCACTTGGGAGTTGACCGTTACATTTGGTTTCAGTTTAAAGCGTGTTGTGGGGCCATGAAACTAGGAAAAAAACCATTATGGCAGTCCAAGAAATAGCGAACTGCATGAGGGTGCCTAGGCCAAAAGAAAAATGGTATTGGCTCCCCAAAAACACTAGAAAAGAGCGTCCCTGACTTGGACAAATAAAAACGGTAAATGAGGGTCACGAGATGGTGGATCTCGTGGCCTAGAATATTCGCAGCACTTGAGGCCTATGAGAAGAAGGGATTGGGGTTGTCGGGGATAAGAAAGCCCCAAATAAAAATAGGACGTCACGGGGAATAATGTCGGGGACTAAATGGACTCAAATAAAAATAGTTGAAATTTGGGACATGCGCCGACAGGACTACCGCTGGTACTAGAAAACGGAACTGGCATGGGAGAATGACGAGGAGTTGAGTAGTCCCAAGGGAACCATGAGCTAGCAAAAGAGGAGTTTACAAGCAAGTAGTGCCGTCAGGATCAAGATCTTGATGGTGGAAAATATTAGCCACTGTGAGTGCAAAACTGAGAGAAGCCTAGTAAAGGGTGTTAGGAGACAAAGATGAGAGAGGAAGGGTGGAGGAGAGAATACCCGGCAGTTCGAGATATCTCGGACAAGCAAGGCACAAGAAAATATAGCCTCAATAGACTTTATGCAGAAAATAAGCTGCCAAGGAAAAATCGGAGCACAAGGGGGCTCAAAAATGAAAAAACGGAGGTAAATGAGAGCCCCCATGCTCCCCCATGAGCATGAGGGCTTCATTATTGCAATCCGAGTTGCAACGGTCAACTGCTGGCCATGAACCTGGTCATGAATGAGGTTCTAAGGCTTGGAAAGAGGGTGTACAGCAACTTGACACTTGTGAGACACACGCGGCTATCCGGTAGCTGAAAATTCAGGAATGAAAATTCTGAAGTGAGAGTTTTGGGCAGTCTGAAAATCCTGAATGGTCCTGAAGTGGTGAAATGTCCGAAGACCCTGAAAACCACCTGTTTAGGCAGGCTACATCCTGAAGTGGTGAAGGTTGTCCTGAAGTGGTTAAGTGAGAGTTTTGGTCAGTCTAAAAATCATGAATGGTCCTGAAGTGGTGAAAAGTCCAAAGATCATGAAAACCACCCTTCACCACTTAAGGATGCAACCTGCATAAACGAGTGGTTTTCAAGGTCTTCGGAGTTTTCACCACTTCCGGATCATTCAGGATTTTCAGATTTGAATGGTCCTGAAGTGGTGAAAGGTCCGAAGACCCTGAAAACCACCTGTTTAGGCAGGCTGCATCCTGAAGTGGGGAAGGGTGTCATGAAGTGGTGATAAAAAATACGACTATTGTGAACCTTCTCTCTTGTGAGAAAAAAAATAAAACGAAAATGAGAGAAAAATTAGAGAAAAAGGAGTGAGGATGAAATAAAAAGGAAGAAAAGAATGGAGGAGAATGTGTCGGTCACTTAGGACTGGCACATTAGGGACTGGCAGATCCCTACTGTGACCTCATCCCTGCAGATTCTGTGGAGGGCAATTCGGATTGTAGAAATAATGCCCTTGGGGCATTATCTAAGCAATATCTAAATTAAAAAGGGCAAAATTGAGTAAAAATGCAAAAAGGAGTTGACCGTTTTTTTTGTGAGTCATAGATCTGATATCAGATCTCATGGATGAGAGCATATGGCCGTTTTTGTGGGGCCAGCTCAAACGGCCAACTCCGGAATGAGTTTGCAGCCCCCAAAATGGAAAGAAACAAAAGAAGGAAAAAACCAAAATTGTGCATTTGGTCCAAAAAGAGGGCCAGGTGCACCAAAAATTGAAAAAGTGAGCATAGGGGCTCAAAATTGAAGCAAGGATCACTTTGGGGTAGCTCGAAATTATGTTGGTCTTGGATCTCAGCCAGATCCAAGGTTGAGGTTAATCCGAGACATGGAAAAATATCTCGGCCTACCCAAAACGAGGTAGGAACAACAAAAAGTAAGAAAAATGTTCATAAGGTCTTTTTCTTTCGAGTGAGGCTGCCCCTTGGGCATTTAAAACTCAATGGGGCAGCATTTAAGAAAAGGAAAAAAGGCTTGAAGAGGCCAAGAGGCAGTCCGAGTTGGTACCAACCACTCGGACTGCATGTACTTGGCCAAAATAAGGTTCAGGTGCCCCCGAAAAGGCCTACTGGTGGAATTTGGAATTGGGGGTACCTCGGTTCACTTGGAGGCACATGAGGAGTCTCATGGGTTGGGCGGTGCACCAGTTTTAGCCTACATAAGCTGAGGGAGCAATCCGTTGCCGATGCGAGTACCCTTAGAAGGGTATCAGCCCTGGTTTTCGCAAGCGACAGAAAATAAGTTTGGTTTGGAAGTTTAAAGTATACCACGCGAGGCGCGGTTGTGTTTGTGGTTTACGTTGGCTGGATTGCTGACTAAAGCAGAGAGTGTGTGGGCACGTAGAATTAAGGCATACGTAATCTCTCTTCCTATCGATGATTGTGAAGTCGGCATAGTTGCCGGCCAAGTTTTATTTTCTGATTAAACTAGGATTAAAAAGATTATGTGTCGTTGATTGAAGCACTTGCCTGTGACTTGTGCGTACGGAGGACGACGTCGACAACAATGTGTTTTTTTAAACATTTCGGTAGATCTGTGCATCGTGCAACATCTGTTTATTTAGGTGTCCGTCAAGGCTAGATCCAGACTTGGGTCTAACGCTATTGGTTACGATGTTCGACTTCAATAGGGAAATTCAGGGATCGAGACCAAGCTGCGACGAGGTGGGGATATTAGAGTCCCGAGGGGTTGAGGGCCCGACGGGGCTATCCCCTTTGGTTTTGCAGTCAGCGGCGTGGGAACGGTGCTAAAGTTCTTTTTTTTTCTCGTTTACCATCTTCTAACGATTAAAAACTTCTAAATGTTTTTACTATTTATTGTCATTTTTTTTTTTTTTTTTGCTCTGGCGTTCCTTGGCTCAAAAGCGGCGCCGGATTCAGAGGTCGTCGCGGKGGTCGGGGATCTTGAGCACACGCCTCTTTTTTTATTGACTTAAAGGTTCTTTGCGTGTCCGTGACGTTGGTGAGGGTCCTCGGTCCCACCATCTTGGAGTACAGGCCGAGGAGTTCGACGTGCATGCAAGCCATTGAGTGGTTTGACTGTGTGCATGTCCGTTGGGATACGAAAGATGGCGGGCCATGCATCGGGGCAAGCCGCGGACTGCAAGGACCAACGGCACCGAGCCCTTCCCCCACTTCGGCCTTCAAAGTTCTCATTTGAATATTTGCTATTATCGGAGGGGCGTACTGGGCCCAGTCCACCAAAGCCCATGCTTAGGCCCTGCAGCGGGCCGCGCCTTAAGTTCCACGGCCAACTGTTTGAGTAGGAGCTTCGCCGTTGGGGACCCGAGGTGGCAGTAGGCTTCAAATAGCCTAAAGAGCGGGGGAGGCTATGACGACAGCCTGCCGAACAGTGCGAGACTTGGGAATAGGCAGTGAGAAGTTTATACAGACCATGGAGTAGCTGGCTCCTCTTTGCGGCCCGCCTTAGGGTAGTAGAACCCGCGGGCAGTCTTTGGCGAAGCTTTAAGAGAAGCCGCTATCTAGCGGTGCTAATCCCAAGGAGAGGGTTGGGCACTACAACGAGAAAAGAGAACCTGGGCGCGATCCATACAGGCTGCAGACGGGCGCTGCGCCAAAGGCCTCGAAGTACCCAGAGGCGGGCCACGAGGGTGAAGACTTTACCGCCGTACGATGCACTGTCTATCTTGAATGGTCGAGCTAGCGAGAAAAGCAGGCGGCGGGAGACAGCTGCAGGGTCTGCGGGCTTACCAGTTAACCGACATGTCACCCTCCCGCCATACCAGGTTGCTGACAACAAGTGACAAAGACTGGAGACTTATCTGTTAGTTGGTGCTCTGCGACGAGGAGAACTGGCAAGGTGGAAGCTTGTTCGAGGAACATGCTGCCCATCCCGAAGATCAAAGTAGAGCAAGCCCAGCTGCGAGTTTAGAAACATGCCCGCTCGCCGAGAGCGCTTGGACTTGGGTCAGTCGGCCCTAAGAGATGTGGAAACCTTGTATCATGGAGAAGAGTTTCATGTGAACAGCGCTCGATATTCCCTTGGAGCGGTGTCGAGCACATTGGCTCCCTACTTTTTCGCAAAGGCGAGAGCCCTCCTGGCAATGTCACGCAAGAGTTTAACAAAAACAATAATTCAGAGACAACTCGGGAACGACGCAGAATAATCCCCCGAACCTCCGAGACGATCGAGGTAGCGTCGTTCCTTCGCCGCTCTAGCCGGGTGCGCCAGCGCGGTCTCGGCGGTTCGCGGGATTATTATGCATCGTTCCTGAGTTGTCTCTGAATTATTGCCTTTGTTAAACTCCTGCGTGACATGGTCGGGAGGGCTCTCGCCTTTGCGAAAAAGGCGGGAGCCAATGCGCTCGACAACGGAGACGGCGAGGAGCCAACAACAGAGTGTAGGCCTACCTGCTGACTGGAGTGCTGCCCATTGTGTTGATCAGCAAGGCTACAGGCAGGCCGGGAAATGCAAGCCGCTTACTGGTCGGTAAGTCGTTCATTCGTCGATTGGAGCAACGAGGGTCCAACAGTGAGTTGACTAAGTTCTTAGAGGAGCCGAGCCGGAGGTTTGGACAAATAGTGGGGCGGCTATGTCAGTGGGTTCTTCATTCAAGAAGTAACCAGATTGGGGAAGGAGATTTTTGTTGCCCGAAGGAGAATCGTCAGAGAGTCAACAGGGATAGTCTGGCTTAAGATGATTAGGCTGCAGTGCGTGTTTTGACCATCAGTGCGAGGCCCTCGGGCACACGAAGGTATCAAGGTCCTCTCCTAAAGTTGAGTTTGTTCCTCTCTTGTATCTCAAGCGTCTGAAACTCATTTTCTCTGCCTTTCTTACTCTCAATTTAGTATTGTTCAGAGAGGAAGGCGGCAGGCGGGAATACAACCCGCAGGACCGCAACAAGACTCTGTGGGGAGTCTGCCCACCAATTGCGGGAGCTCAGCCGGAACTCAGGACGAGTTTTTGAGGCAGGGAACTACAAGATGAAGGTCTCGTTTCCTTTTATAAACCCAGTTATAACCTCATATTTGCATTCCTTGTGGCACTTTGACTGAGTATATTGCATGTATCCTTATTTTGGTTTCCAAGTTGACTTTCATGACACAATCCAGACTTAATAAAATAATGACTGTATAACTTCAAATTCGACTTTATTGTTTGACTGAAAGCATACTGTGGGAAGGGTTATATCTGGGGGGAAGGAAGGGAGGAAGGAATTATTGTTTGTGTCTGACTGGGTCAATCAAAGGCTGGGCAGGTCTCCATAAGTTTGGGGAGGTCCGGTGCTATGTTTGTTTTTGAGTTGCTTGGAGGACTAGACATGTTCCACAAGTTTGGGTGGTTTGGTTGCTCTGACTTGTGAGGTCTGTCTGTGGTTGACTTTTTGGGGACCAAGCATTGTCTCATAAGTTTTGTGGCTTGGTTGCCTTGCTCATTTCGGGTTTTCCTAGTTTCTTTTGGTTTTAAACGAGGAGGTTTGAGTATGTTCCATAAGTTTGAGTGGCTCAACCTCTTTCTGCTTTACTATTAAGAAAATAAATCAGGCAGAGGACCAGACATGTTCCATAAGTTTGGGTGGTCTTGGTCCAATGCCACGCACATGCTGGAACCAGAATGTAATAACTTATATATTTTTTATTACTATTTTATTTATGAACACGCTAGTCAGACACTGTCCCATAAGTTTGGGTGGTCTGACTATAGCTTATCACAAATTGAAGAAAGTATTAATTAAGAATAAACTTGTGGTAAGAAGGGGTAGGCTGAACCTCGAGCTAAGATGATCGGTTCAGTCATATGTTACCTTGAAAAATTAAGTGCAGATAGTTATATATAACTTGGATACTTAAATAGTTCAGGGCAACTAGGATGGACAACCGAGTCATATACCCAAGGAAAAGAAAAGTTGTAGTGTCGTCTGTTTGTGTATACTAAATGGTTGAGCTAGACATTGTTCCATAAGTTTAGATGGTCTAGCTTTATGCCTTATGTAAGCTGGTTATAAAGAGATAAATCATTGAAAGACTAAGAACTATTGTTTGATAAGATTGGTTTTGGGATGGTGAGAGTAATTACCTTTTTGATTTCCTCGCGCATGTGGCGTAGTGAGATTACTACTTGGTATGACTTTCAGTTTAATAGGTAGTTGATTTAGTTGCTCGCCACATGCTAGAGCGATAGGAGTTAGTTCAATTTCTGTATTTTCTTAGCTAATTTTTTTTTTTTACTTAGGTCAATTATTGCATTTTCTGGGATCATTTTTATATATTTGACTTTGTATAAATCTTGGTAAGCTACTTTCTCTACGGGAAGCGCTGCCGAAATTTCTGCAAATCCAAGGAGTTGGTTAAATTTTGGTTTTTCAAAGTTCAAATTGTCAAAATTTTATATAATTTTGATTTTTCAAAGTTCAAATTGTCAAAATTTTATATATAACTTAGTAAAAATCTGGGAAGTCTCCTTTTCTGAAGGGAGTGTTGCCCATTTTTTTGCGAATTCATGGGGTTAGACAAAGTTGGACCTTGAGAAGTCAAAGTCATTTTAGATTCTGAACTTAGTTTTGTATAATTCTTGGAATAACATTTTTCTAAAGGGAGTGCTGCCGAAATTTTTACAAATCTAAGGAGTTCATTAAATTTTGTCTTAGTTGAACTCAAGTTTTGCTTTAGAATTCGTATCTGACTTGATATAACTCTGCGAAGTCTCATTTTCTGAAGTGAGTGCTGCCCAAATGTTTACTAATTCAGGGAGTTAGACAAAATTTAACTTTCGAGGGTTACAGATTATTTCGGTTTCACAATTGAGCTAGTATAAATTTTGAGATGACACTTTTTCTACGGGAACCATTGCCGAAATTTTCTTAGGTTAAAGGAGTTATATTATATTTTGACAGGTGGCGATTCTTGTGATCCACTCTGTATGGGGGAGATTCTGTCGTAGGTCTACCTTTTTTGGGGCACCGGCTTAGAGGTTGACTTAGACTTAGTTATAAGAAGGACTTTGAGTGCAAACGTGACATGGGGATTTATTCTTCATATACTTATAAGTTTAGTCTGGGAATTGACCTGTCTTGTGCTACAGGTCCTTTGTTGATTGATTCAATTCATGATTGGGCTAAAATTCATCTTGATCCTACGAGGATCATCTTCTGTTATCATTGATAACAGGTCGGTTGGTTGATCGCCGACTTGTCGGCTCACGACACAACTTTGTTTATACCTGTACCTCAACTTTATGCCTTAGCCCTAAGAGTTAATATGTTTCTTTGATGGTTTTAACCAAACTTGTTTTAATGACCATTATAAAGAACTTATGAGATTTATGCAAAGTTGGACTATGACTGGAGCTTGAGTATGTGAGGTGTGGTGTGAGTTACAAGGAACAGTAAAGTTGACCACATTGGTGTATGGCAATGTGGCGTTCGTCTGTGTCGGTGTTTTATACAAGTTAGTGTCTTGGAGCCTGTGTACGAGCCTTACTTTTGAGGCAGTGAGAATGATAACCATGTTTCACACGATCTGTCAACCTGATGGGTTTATGTCTCCCTTTCTTTATTTTACCTTGAACTCTGATTTGATATATGAGTAATGGGATGCTTGGTTATTTTTCTGACTGATTTTGCTTGTTAATTTTATAGTTGGACGTTAGAGTCTGAGCCAACCGTCAAAGTCAAACCCCTTGACTTCTTTCCAGACGTTGAATGACTGAGCTAGTCTCCAGGGCAATAAGAGACGATTGTCACCACAAGTGTGAACTTGTGTACCACCCACTCTCCACAGGATGCAGAAGAGAGTGTGGTTCTCAACCGCACTTGGCGGTTGTCTAGCGTCGATAGATTAACCCCTCAAGGCGCGTGTCAGCCAACACTTGAGTGTCGAATGCGACCCTCGAGATTAGCGAGGACCGCATGATTATGGGTACTACATTGTATGTCATCATTGTGATAATTTGCCTATTCATGCATTGCTAGTCAATATGGGAAGGTCGTGCGTCCGCACGGGTTTTTATACTAAATCTCACACGCGTCGCTTATCCGATTTCCGCGTCAGAAGGTTATGGGATTGACACTAAGGGGACTAGGAGTATTGTTGTGTTGTTTGTTTTGTGTCCTTCCGTATGTGTGAGTGTTGTGGTGTAACGCGTGGTAAGTGGGATGCGTTCTAGTCGACCGACGACGAATCGCGCTCGGGACTTCAGCCCCCCGAAGTGTATGTTCGCGTGCGGGTCCGATAGAGGCGTAAGACCATGTGTACCCCCTATGCTACAACGAACGAGAAACGCCCTCGGTTGGTCCACATCTGCGATTGCAACTGATTAACTTTCGTACTGTGGACTGGTAGCTCGGCGGGGATACGCCCACCGAAGGGAGGTGACAACTCTCGTAAGGTGGAGGTAAGTCGTGCCTCGCGTTGGCCCTATCCTGTCGTAGGGGCTCGCGAGAGGTATGGCTGGGGCACTCGGCCAGAGCGGCTTGCGGAAGTTTGATGTATATCATGACGAGGATCAGACCAACTCCTACGTGACGCGGTCGGGAGAGTCCCGCATTGCGAGGGACCGATGCGCTCGACACCGCCACACTCACATTTGCACGAGGAGTGTCCATGCTGCCCAAGTAAGTTCATAGGAGCACTCCACTTACTTGGAGTGAGAGGAGGGGAACCGCTGTCAGTTGAGAAACTTGAGGGAGGCTGTAGGCTAGTAGAAGTTGTCATTGAAGCTAGTGTGAGTAGTGACGGCTCAAGGGGGTGGTCCGCCATAGCCCCCAAGCTGTGAGAGGGAGAGAGAGGCTTGGAGGAGCCTATTAAACCCTCCTAGAGGGGAGGACTCCACAGCCTTAGGAGTTTGAGCTTGCCATAGCCAGGAAAAGGTTGAGAAAGAAAGGAGGTGAGGGCTTGAGGGAGGAGAGAGTCATAGCCAAATGAGGAAGAAGGAGCTTCATCAAGAATGGTTTTCAACACCAAGAGAAGAAAGGAGGGGTGAGTGGGAACAAGGAAGAGAAGTTTTTTCACCTTCCCTTCTTCTTCTTCTTCTTCTTCTTCTTCTTCTTCTTCTTCTTCTTTATTATTTTCTCTTCATCCTCCTCCTCCCCCCTTTTAGGAAGAAATAGAAAAGTAGCTCATCCACTAGTAGTGTCTCCATGATAGTCATTTTCTTCACTCCCTGGCAAATCGCCACTTTTGGCTATGACATTCCTGGCTTGAGGTAGAGATTTACTCACTCGCACCTCAAGATCTATCTTCGTTACATTGATCTTCACTCATGGAGGCACTTTGGTGATCCTAACCTCTCACATTGTCCATTTCTCCACCTTGTAATGATCCAATTCAATGTTGGATGTTTCCATGAGTGCTATGCATGTGTTTGAGCAAGTCTCACTCACATGCAGTTTTTTCTCTCAATTGGTGATGTGTTTGTTCCTTCCTAGTTGGTCCATAGTGCATGTGTGTGTATGTTGTAGGTCTATTTGTTCAAGTTCAGTCTTTCTCTCACTTGGTGATGTGGCGGTGTTTTCATAGTTGCTTCATAGCTTATATATGTATGTGTTGTAGTCTCACTTGTCCAAGTTCAGTCTTTCTCTCACTTGGTGATGTGTCGGTTCCTTCCTAGTTGCTCCATAGCTCATGTATATATGTGTTGTAGTCTCATTGATGCAAATTCAGTTTTTCTCTTACTTGGTGATGTGTCGGTTCCTTCGTAGTTGCTCCATAGTTCATGTGTGTATATGTTGTAGGTTCATTTGTCCAAGTTCAGTCTTTCTCTCACTTGGTGATGTAGCGGTGCTTTCCTACTTGCTCCATAGCTCATGTATGTATGTGTTGTAATCTCACTTGTCCAAGTTCAGTCTTTCTCTCACTTGGTGATGTGCCGGTTCCTTCCTAGTTGCTCCATAACTCGTGTATGTATGTGTTGTAGTCTCATTCGTGCAAGTTCAGTTTTTCTCTCATTTGGTGATGTGTTGGTTCCTTCCTAGTTGCTTTGTAGCTCACATGCGTGTATGTTACATCCTCACTTGTGCAAGTTCAGTCTTTCCTCACTTGGTGATGTGTCGTCTCCTTCCTAGTTGCCCCATAGCTCATATATGTGTATATATTGCACTCTCACGTGTGCAAGTTCAGTCCTCTCCCACTTGGTGATATGCCGGTTCGAATTTTGTTGCCTCCATAACTCTATGTGTGTGTAGGATAGTCACATTTGTACAGTTAGGTCTTCCCCTGGCCTGGTGATGTATCGGTTCAGATTTTGTTGCCTCCATAGCTCTATATGCATGTGTAAGTCAGTTACAGTTGTGTTGATTCAGTCTTTTCTCTCACTTAATGATGTACCGGTTCAGATATTAAAAATGGGGATGGTAGGCCGAGTAAGGATAAGACTTGATTAGGATTAGGGACTTTTCATCTCTCTCTCTCTCTCTCTCTCTCTCTCTCTCTCTCTCTCTCTCTCTCTCTCTCTCTCT
>BFEA01000636.1:594705-610425 GCA_003427395.1 Chara braunii | reverse complement strand
GAGAGAGAGAGAGAGAGTCGCGATTGCCTCTGCCCTTTGTGTAGGGCGACGACTCTCTCTCTCTCTCTCTCTGTGCACGACTTCTGAAATGGCAGCGCGGGAGTGAAACTTCCTGCTGTAGTGGGAAGATTCATTCCCGCCCCTCCATTTTTAAAGTCGCGCACAAATAGATAGATAGATAGAGATAGATAGATAGATAGATAGATAGATAGATAGATAGATAGATAGATAGATAGAGAGAGAGAGAGAGAGAGAGAGAGAGAGAGAGAGAGAGAGAGAGAGAGAGAGAGAGAGAGAGAGAGACACTGTGGTTCACAGAGGGCAGCGACAATGGCGGCGACTCTCTCTCTCTCTCTCTATGTGCGCAGCTTTCAAAATGGCAGGGCGGGAGTGAATCTTTCCGCTGCATGTTCCCGCTGTAGTGGGATGATTCACTCTTGCCTTGCCATTGAGAGAGAGAGAGAGAGAGAGAGAGAGAGAGAGAGAGAGAGAGAGAGAGAGAGAGGGGAAAGTGAGGAAAGCGAGGAGAGAGAGAGAGAGAGAGAGAGAGAGAGAGAGAGAGAGAGAGAGAGAGAGAGAGAGAGAGAGAGAGTCACCGTGATTGCCTCTGCCCTCCGTGCAGTGAGGCGACTCTGTCTCTCTCTCTCTATGTGCACGACTTTTGAAATGGCAGCGCGGGAGTGAATCTCTTATTGCGTGACATTCTCTACAGACAATTTTGGTTCCACCTTCTCTTTCTTTCCTTCTTTGTTCCATCTTTTCCAGGTTCTCGGTGACATAATGGTCAAGGGCCATTCACCCTTGATGAGTTCCTCGACTATCTTTCTGGTTTCCAGCAACCGCTGTCTTCCCATCTTCCAATTCACCTTCTGCAGCACGCAGATTGAACTGTCCATGCATCAGCCATTCAACTTCTGGTTCGACAGATTGTATTTCGCCGAGCTTCTGGCGAAGAAGGCCTACTGAAGTTCGCCTTCTTGCATCTATCTGACCACGTGTCTGGAGTTCCCGCCCTCCTGCAGCGGCATAGACGGTGAGAGGCATAGGAAAGAAGAAAAGAGGTATATACCACGTAAGGATGGAGGCACGCATTCATTTCCAGAGATAAGTGATATTTCCCTGTGTGAGAGAGTCATATTTCCCAGTGTGTGAATGTTGCAATAACTCATGAAGTATGCCTTGTGGAATGTCTAAGGGCCTTGCCAGGCCACTACTCAGACCTAGGCCACAAGGGAGAGAAGATCCTTAGTGAATTTAGGGCTTGAGCGGGGGACAGTTGACCGAAGTCAACTGCCTTATGCCCAACAGTCAAAGTCAAAGTGTACCCAGCCCAGACCGCCGGTCAGAGGCTCACTTGTTTGTATGCAGGTGCCCAGACAACACAAAGGGAAGTTTGCAACTGTACACAATCCAGGCCGTCGACTGTGAGTCAATTTGTACGACTGTGGGTGGGAGACCTGAGGCCAGACAGCCTTGTCAAACACTTTATAAGGCTTGGTCTCCAGGAGGTCAACATTTAGTCTTGCGATGCTGCCTCGACGCTGGTTTGACTTAGCTGGTAGCTGGCCTGACGCTGGCTCGACGCTGGCTGGACGTTGGCTTGACGCTGGCTGTGCGCTGGTAGTGTGGACGACGACGCGGGAATGTGGCAGCATGCTGGCGCCTTCTTTGCTGAGCGTCAGCCTTTGTTGAGGTGGTGCATGCCACCTGTCTACACTGCTGATGTGATGCAGATCATCTGTCTTCATTGCTGATGTGGCATATGCTACATGTCAACATTGCTGATGTGGCGCAGGCCATCTGTCTTTATTGCTGATGTGGTGCATGCCACCTGTCTCTACTGCTCACGTGACACTGGCCACGCTGTCTACATGAGGTGGCTGGTTGCGACAAGGAGGGAGATCGGGATCTGTGTATGATTGGGAAATTGGTACTCACACGAGGTTGACGTCGATATTGTGCAGTGTTGTTTGTCTTCATTGTCTCCACGAGATGACAGTGCCACGTGGCACTTCTGTGTGATCAGGACTTGCCAGACTTGTTACTGTATATTGATTGATGATGTGGAGGTGAGGGGATGCCCAAAGGAGTGGGTGATGTTTGGGCTACTCCTTTGTGGTCACTGATTATCTCTTCCACCCTCTCATCTGTTTATTCCCCCTCAACTCTCTTCGTCTAATGGTAACAAGATATTGTATCAGATATTATTTCACTATTACTGGAGACATTGTGGAAATTTGAGTCTACTTGTACCTCGACGTCTGGCGAGTATCTTCCAGTCTGGGTTCATTACAATTTGGTATCAGAGCCTACCTCCTTCATCGCGATCTGCTGTCAGGTGCTGACGTGGCACCGAGGTAAGTGAGAGGTGCCACACGTGCAGGAAGGAAACATGTTTATTAACGCGCGCGGTAATACCGCATGTCTAGACATTGAGTACCGCATGTGCGTGCAGCCTCCCTTGAAGGTGATGACGTGGACACACTGAAGAGATTGGGATACCGGCGAGAGCTTTGTTGGCAACAAGCTGACGTGGCGCTGGTCAAGAGAGAGAAAGTGTGGATATTGGGACCGCTGATGTTGCGGGCTGCCTATGTGGCATGACATGGGTATGCTGATGTTGTATTCTCTACTGGCAGGGCATGGTCTGACGTGGCAAGTTCCTGTGTTGCGATTGGCTGTTGATGAAGCGCTGCACACTTTGATCTGGCGTGGCATACCAGTGTGGATGTGTTTGCAAACCATGCATTGCGGACGTTGCATCCCGCTTGTAGACCTTCCAGGTCATTGACACTAACGTGGCAAACTCTGTAGACCTGCTATGTTGGAATTCCAGGGGTGACACGTGGCATGCATGGCACACTGTTGTGGGTGAGGTGTTGATCTTGCACTCGTGTGCTGGCAGACGGTACGGCTTCACGATTTGCTGTAGTGTCACGTGCCGGCCCTTGTGTTTGGTTGCATTGGTTATGCAGATAGTACAACTGTAGAGGAAGGAAGGCCAACGATCGATTGTTGTTGGTTGTGTTGGCTGACCTACTCACCTGTTTGGCTGTCCTGCGGTTGCCGTGCATACTCACCTGTGTGTTGTTGTCTTGATCACACTGGCCGTGGCTGCAGTACCTGTACACTTTCTGTAGTTGTTATCACATAGAACAGACAACAAAGATAGTATTAGAAAAAAAAATGAGAATCTGTTTCTTCTTATCTGCCTTTGATTCTTCTTGCTGTAGGAAAATTGCGTTTGGCTGTGGAATTTGTTTTCTTCTTTTAAATCTATTTATTGTGCGGCTTTCGCACGCCAGGGAAAATTACTTATCTCTGGAAATGTTTGTGTACCTCCATCACTACCCGGTTCATACCTCTTTTCTTCTTTCCGATCCCTCTCACTGTCTGTGCCGACGAAGAAGGGGGGGAACTTAAGACCCGTGGTGAGATTGATGCAAGACGGCAGACCTTTTTGGGCCGTCTTCGCCAGTTACTCGGCAAGATATATGGTGCTGGTCCAAAAGCTGAACGGATGATGCATGGACAGTTCAATTTGCGCGCTGCAGAAGGTGAACTGGAGAATGCAAAGACATCCGTTGAGATGCTGGAAACCAGAAAGAGAGTCGAGGACCTTGTCAAGCAAGGGGAATGACCCTTGACCGTTTTGTTGCTGAGAACCTGGGAAAGATGGACCAAAGAAGGAAACAAGGGGAATAAGAGAAGAAAGAACAAAAGGTGGAACCAAAATTGTCTGTACAGATAATGGAGGAAAACGTCACACAATTAGAAAACACGTTAAACCACTAGTACCTCCGCCAGTGTTGGGAAATTAGGGAAAAGTGGACGTTTTCCCATTTTCCCCGTAGAGTTCGGAGGTATCACCGACTAGGCATCAGTTGTATTTCCCATTACAAAAAAAAGAAAAAAAAGAAGAAAAGAAAGAAAGGAAGGACGCCGGGGAAGGCCGTGAAGGAGATGTGCTCACATCAAAACTCAAAGGAACGCATCTACCCAGAAACATAGCCAGTTTCGTTTTTTGTATGTGTTTTGCTTTCATTTTTTGGTGATCCGCGTTTAGTGCCCTGCCAACGAGAGGCGAGGCGCATTCCACGGGCAGCTGACACTTTGCAACAGGGGGCGCATTCTCACTCGTACTCGAGATGCTGTATCCAACTGCTTTCATCTAGAGTTTTGTTGCTTTTTTGTTTTCTTTTTGTTTTTTTTTTTCCTGCTGTCGTGATTACAGCAGGGCTGCAATGGCCGTTGGGAGGGCATACTGTCACAGGTATTCCAGATTTTGTATCTAGCTGTTTTCACGTGCAAAGAGTTGTTGCTGAATGTTTGCTTTTTTTCGTTTGTTTGTTCTAGCTGCCGTGATTTCATCAGAGCTGTAATGCCCGTTGAAGGTGCATACTCTCACATGTACCTCAAAATCTGCATCCGGCTGCTTTCACGTCCCTAGTGTAGTTGATTTTTTTTTTTTTTTTTTTTTTTTTTTTTCGATTTTCGAAGAGAAGCATAAGAGAAAACACAATGGGACCCAGGGTCGACAACTTTCGGTGCGCAGTGAAATTCAGGGTTGGCAAAAACAGGCTGGGAGGTACTAGTGGTTGAAGAAGGAAGATTGAGGAATTGCGGAGAAAGCAAATAGAGCAAGAAGAAGAAGAAAACTTACGTAGAGGTTTCACTACGAAGAAGCAGGCACCGAGCTTGCATCCATTCGACAATCTATAATGGTACCTTGTCCACCTTGAAAAGAAGATATTAACACTGGCTCTTTGGAGAGAGTGAGGCTTTTGAAGGGCAAGGGCAATGGCAGGATTGAGGAGGAGACTAGGGGGGAGGAAGTCAAGAAAGAACCCCAAGAAAAACTAATGAATGATGCAATGAAGAGGGTAACGCCGGAAAGACCCGAAGGCTCAAAGAAGGAATTTGAGAAGCCGATAGAGAAGAACGAAAAACCCACCAAAAAGGAAGAGCCGGCCAAAGAAATTGAGCAGCCGAAAAGGAAAGAAAAGGTAAAAATGGAACTTCCCTTTACTTATAATGGAAAGAGGGGCGAACATTTGTTGCTCTGGATCTTTGAGATCTAGACATACCGTGGAACTGCATCGGTAGAGCTGAAAAGCCAAGTGGCTTTTTCAACGTCTTGTCATGGCGAGACAACCAAGGAATGTGTATTGTCCGAGGTCAACGCCGCTGGCTTCGAGGATATTGGTGAGTGGTCAAAGACATTGACCCTTCGAGAATTTCTCTAGAAAATCAAGGAGAGATTCTTGGATAAGACTACGACCGACAAGACCTTTGATGAAGTCACCACCATTGGCCAAAAGCGTTGGACTTTTGTTGACGCGTTGTCACGAGGTTGATCGTTTGTTGCAGTTGCCAAAACTTAACCTGCAAGACAACCAAGTCCTATACATCTTCTCTGCTCGAACCCATTCGTGGTCATCTCGTCGCTGAGGCAAAATCTGGTAAGTATAACTACCGACAGTTTCGTGACCTCCTGCTCCAAAGGGAGCAACTGACAACGCAGGTAAATGGAACCTATGCTTCTGTCATAAAGATTGGTTCGGTAGGTGGGTAAAAAGGTTTTGTGGAGGCAAAAGCGCGATGACCCCATGCATGCAGTCTTTAACGATGATACCATAGAGAAGTTACCCATCGACGAGTTTGAGGGAGGAGTAGGTAATGGCGGCAGTGAGTCTGGGAAGGGTGACGTCGCTGCCGTAGTGGCCAACAAGGGAGGCCCAAGTCAATGGAAGAAGAAGACGAGACCCCAGTCGTTTCCCAAGCATCCCGACATCACGTACGGGAAACCGTGGGAAAAAAATGGGAATGACTCGTGAGGAGTGGCAGTCTAAAATGGACAACCACCATTGCCTCAAATGCGAAAGAGTAGGGCACGTGATAGCCTGATGTCCTTGGATTCTGAACCCAAAAGCGAGCAGCCAGTAGGAGTAGCATCTGCTCCTACTGAGTCGAAGGGTTTAGACAAGAGTAAAGGTAAGGCGCCAACAACCCCTTATAACCCCTCGACTCTTAAGGCAGAGGATGGCTTTTCTTTAGCCCATCGTCCAGAGCACGCTGACACTGTTCTTTGCTTAGTCTCACTGAACGATTCCCTTGACGAGCTCGATAATGAACTCGTAACACTTTGAAGTTCGTGGGCTAAGAAAACTTAAGTCTAAGTGTGAGTTAATGATCGCAGATATTGAGATCTGTGCACTGTTAGACCCAGGATCGATGTGGTCTTATATCTCAGAAAAGGCAATTCATAAATTGCATCTGGGAATGAAGGTAAGAGACTTACCTAGACCTATCATGTCTATGCTGACTGACAAGAGCACGATCACTGTCTCTCACTAAAAAAAAACATTTTTGTAACGACCCGTCATAACACAGACTGAGAACACTGCTGATTTTTGAAGTTCTGTCGATGGAATGGATGCCTTGATGAGATTCCCGCATTCTGCTGTGTTTTCTAAGTCTGTGTGTGTGTGTGCGTGCTTGTGACCTGCATGCCTGTCTGAGTGCTTGTTGGCATGAGTGTGTGTGGGACCCGCAAGGGTACTTGCTTGTTTGGTAGGCCCGTAGGGCCGGTACTTACCTGTGGCCCTGGCATTGAGGGTTGTAGCAGGGAAAACACTGAAGTGGCGAAGCTAGCGGCTCTGAGGCCCTTGGGGTAGCGGAAAACCACTCAAGTAGGCCGGTAGGCCGATACTGCACCCCACTGCAGTTGACGTGAGGCCGAGCAGAAAAAGACAAAGTTGGCATTTTTAGAGTCCAGTAGCGGTAGGGTAGGTCTAGGCCGGTACCAGTCCAACCAGTCCTGTACGGGTAATATCAGGGTCTGCAATGATGTTTCCCCCCGAAATGGAGGAGGTACCGGTTGCTTGGAGAGGCCGAGCGACCTGGAAGTCACCCCCCAAGAGGCAAGCAGACCGCTATATCTAGAGGCGGAGGCAAGAGCTCCACCTCATTCTTCAGTGTGCGGGTTGGGCGTCACGCTGCTGGAGCGCTAGGTGGTGAAGCGCTGGGCACTACAGCGCTGCTGGGAGGAAGAAGCCGGGAGCTTCCACCTTGGCTATGGTATCAGTAGGAGGAGGAGGAGGGAGAAGGGGACCAAGGAGGAGAGTGGCGAGGTACTTACTGGCTATGGTAGACACCATCTTCATCTCCTTGCTAGGCGATGCATCAGGAAGGCCCCAGTGGGGGTAGTGCCGCATCAAGGAAGCTCGGACAGAGTCAGGCATGGCGGTTGAGTGGGCAGCGGCATAGCAGCTAAGTGATGACCTTGGAGTAGGGCAGCGGTGTAGCTGCTTTGGGTTGTTTTTGGTGCTGGAGGCTGAAGCCTAAGTTGTTCGCGAAGCCTTGGCCTGTATGTGGAGGAAGGAGAAGGGCTGCCATGGCTATGGTGGACCTCATCTTGTGCCTGCAGTAGAAGTGGGATTCGGACATTCAGCTGTTCAACATTATTATTGTTCATTTATTGTTTGAATAAGAGAGGAGGAGATAAAGAGGAGGAGGCTGTTGAGCGAAGGAGAAGAGCTTTGTCTTTGGTCTATGCTGGAGTACATTATCTCTTTCTTCTTTCTTACTTCTTCTTCTTCTTCTTTCCCTCTCTCTCCTCTCAAGTTCTTTCATTTCTTTTGCAATTGGACGGCATTGGGCTCAAGTTCATTCATTTCTTTTCGCAATTGGACAACATTGTACTTTCTGATGATTGTGGACTTCAAAATTGGCCAGGATCGTAACATTGGTATCGGAGCGGATTCTACTTGTTGGCGAGAGTTGACTTTGCTGCCATAACCCTAACCCTAATGGTAAGGGCTACCACTTAGGGTTAGGGTTGGAAGTTAGGGTTAAGTGGGGCAGCGTGGTAAAGGGAAGCTGCCCCCACTTGGAAGGGCCGTGTAGGGTCGACACTAGACCCGGCCAGGTTGCTTGAGTGCATGTTTGTGGTGGCGAGACACAAGGTGGGACTTCGTGATGCAATTTGAGAGAGGCGACAATGATGGGCACCTACAACTTGAATCTGGACTTAAAGGAAGACAAGGAGTGACTTTAGGGCTCCCCTCAAGTAGGCGAGCTTGAAAGTGGCAGCCATATCTGCACCTACGGACTGCAAGTTGCTGCTTCGATCTTCAACATTGACGGGGGATCCGACTTTGTACTTTGGGGTAGATGTTGACCCTCTTAGATGATAGGGCACTAGTGTAGAGGATGCTAATTGGGTCAGGAGGACTATGTGAGAGGGGGGTGAGTTCTTTTCATCTCAAGAGCTCGGCCACTCAGGTAAGTGTCGTGCCACCAGGGTGCCCATGTGTGTGTGTATGGAGTTGACTGCCTGTTGGCGTTCTCTGGGTTCTTCTTCCATCCTCCATAGTCTTGATTGTGTGTGAGGTGTGTGAACTGTCTACTCACCTGATGAGTGAATGAATGGAGTATCTTGTTTGCCATGTGATATCTCTCTACAGTGCATTGTTTGATTCATTCTGAACGGTGGTAGTCTACAGGTTCTTTCTGGGGCAAAATTTCGTTTTTCAATTCAGTAGGGACATAGTAGGTCTCTCTGGAACTCTTGTTGGTTGGGACCCGATTCTGACTCCACTGGGACCATTTGGGAATCAGTGGGACCGGGCCCAAACAAGAAGGGCCCCTCAGGCCAAATCTGTTGACGTCAGTTAACTTGCTGTATCTGATTGGGATACGGACTTTATGCTTTCGGTCCAGGACACTCGCTGCGAAGGGCATCTCTGCTGGGACGTTTTATCAGACTTTACCGCGCAATCCGCCGCCTGACTCGCATCTTATACACCACTCAATTCTCTCTTGCATTTCGCTGTACATCTTGAATCTGATTTGTTGTGTTTTCACGACGCTGAGGCTGGCTAGGCTTGGGAGGACCCCATACGTAGTCAGTCCAGACTGTGTGGCTGGATCAGATCTCTCTGATCTTTTCTTTTTTGCTGTTTTGACTGCTCTCCAGTCCGAATGAATTGCCGCTCCGGCTAGGAGTTCTACCTTCTCTTCTGAGTGATTTCAAGCTGTTTCTTTCATCGGGTTCATTAATGCCTGCGCCTACACGGTCGCAAACGAGAGAGAGAGAGAGAAGAGAGAAGTTATTGAGTGTTGCTCTTGAGGGAGTGAGGAGAGGGAAGAGGAGCGTTCGTCACAAAGCTGAGAGGAAGTAAGGACCCCTCTTGAGAGGCTTATTGACACCCTCATCCTCCATCATGGCATCTGCAGCAGATTGGAAACTGCAGATGGACGCTGCCCCTGAGGCAGAAAAACCGCAGTATCAGTTCTTCTACGAGAAATCCTTGAAGAGGGAGGAGGAAGAGAAAGAGAGAGAGACAAGGGATAAGGTGCAGGCTCACGAGGCCGCCCTTAGCATCGTGTCCGCTCTGACTGATGAGGAGGTAGAAGAGAAAACAATTCCCCTCCTCAAAGCCTTTGCAGGGGTTCGGGTTGCTAGGGACCATACTGACCAGTTCGCATAGGTGTTTAAGCAGCTCAAGGAGTTGCGCGAAGACATGGCCAAGATGGCGCAGCAGCACCACGATCAGCTGCAACAGTTTGCTAGTTCGCAACAGGCTCAAATCGTCTCTTCACTCACCTACCCTGCCTCCAATGCTGCGTGTCAGTCCAGTTTTGCCCCTCTGACTATGTCTACTTCTTCTCCTTCCTACTTCTTCTTCTTTGAGTGTGGTTAAGAGCCAAAGCGGATCTGCAGCAAGTCCAGACCCCGCTGCTGCTGCTGCTGCTGCAGCGGCAAGTGGTGGTGCAAAGACTTCTAGAACTGTTGCAGCCCCGGGCCCGGACCCAACAATGGCTGGGCCAGGCGGCAGCTTTGCGTACATCGACAGGAAGGCGGCGCAGATTCCGTCCAAGTACGACGCAAAGGACGACATAGAGTCTTGGATCAGCTCTATGCGGTCCTACTTTGATGTATTGGGGACACCCCCGTCCACTCAGTCGTCTATCCTGGGGACCAATGTGGAGCCCGTCGTGCCGGGTTTCCTAGAAACCCAAGCTGTCCAATCAGGCTATAAGAGAATAGACCTGAACAAATCGCTGAAGGCTACGCCTACTACCGCACTTGAGGATCTCTTGATCAAGCAATATGCTGATCCACATGCTGCAGCTAAAGCAAGACTCAAGCTTGATAAACTCAAGCACATCAAGTGGACCGGCACCATGCACAACCTGCAGCAGTATGTGAGTAAACTCTTTGCTACTTCGGATCTGGAGATGACTGCGCAGTCCTGTTTGGATGTGATAAAAGGAACAGTCCCCTCTACTCTAAAAGATCGCCTAAGGCTCGGGCTCAGCGGATATACAGATTGGCTTACCCTGATGCGGGACTTAGTCAAGCTGGAGGCACAAGACCTCCCGGGTGGATCAAGTGGCAAAAAGGCCACCAACCGCAAACGGTTTCCAGGCAGCAACCGTTTTGCAGCACATGATCTGCTTGAGGCTGACGAGGAGAACCTCGTAGATGAATCTTCTCTTGATGACGATCAAGAGCAAGACTGCGGGGCATCTTGCTCTTTGTCAGCCCATGAGTCTGAGTATGTGAACGATGAAGAATCCATGAATGCCTTTAAGAAGACTGTCTTTAAGAGTAAGGGACCGAGGACCACAATGAAGAACAACACTAACACTATTCTTCTTCCTAAGGGGGCAAAGATTCCACCCAAACTGGAAGATCCTGCCACAAAACCATGGGTAGATCTTCGGATCAGTGAAAGTGAGTGGAAACACAGGGTGAAGAAAGGGGTTTGCTTGCATTGCACCAAACCGGGACATTCAGTCCAACAATTCTTTAGATTGCAATAGGGAAACCAGCAACGGGGGTAGAGGCATCATCATCACACTCTACAGATGGAGAGGCTGAACATGTAAGTATCACTTCTCCTCTGGATTCTGATCCCACTCAGCAAACTTCTCCTACGACCCCATCTGATGCTGATTCCAAGGCTGAGAAAATCCATATCCTTTAGGAGCCTTGGGTAGAGTCGGAAGAAATTGACTTTCATTCTCTGTTGACGCACTGGGCTCACATGAAGCAAGAACGCGCGCAAGGGAGAAGGAAGTTGATCTTCTTCAAACTCTACATTAATGGCCGTTACATTCGTGCGTTGGCTGATTGTGTTGCAACCGCCAACTACTTCTCACCGCACGACATTCGTAAGGCACGCTTGGGGATGAAGCAAGTGACTTTGCAGAATCCTTGTCGGACCCATGTGGGCAACCAAGAGGTTGTCACTTCCAAGCATGTAGTCAAAGGTGTGCGCACTACCTTTGACGTTGATCGCACAATCACGCATGAATTGAACTTCTATGTCCTTGATCAGTGCCCTTTCGACGCGGTTATTGGTTTGGGCTGGTTGTAGGCCCAATGTGAAAGAACCACGTGGAAGGACTCACAATTCATGGTCAAAGATGCGATGGGAATCGAGCGACCAGTCCTCTTGGATGAGCCGCGCGAGTCCCAAGTAACCTTTCTCAATGCAATGCAATTCTGCAAAAAGTGGCGCAGGCGCATAATTGATGAGCACATGTATATAGCCTTTGTTAGGCCTGCTCATGTGCCTTCTATTTTTGCTGTACATAATGATTCTACCTTGCATGTTGTTTCTACCTCGGAAGCTACTTCTACCTCTACTAAATCCATCTCTAGTCCAAGTGATTCTGCTGCAAAATCTGTTGTCTTGGCTGCACCTATGCAATCTGCCATGCTGGCTCCTGAGAGTGATGATCCCCCTTCGGAAATTCGCAACCTTCTCAACCGGTTCCCTGAGGTCTTGGCCGAACCGCATGGAGTTCCCGTGCGACCGGTCCGACACAAAATCGAGTTGATTGAAGGTAACACCCCTCCAAAAGGTTGTGTCTATCGAATGGGCTCAGGCGAATTGGAGGAGTTGCGACGAAAGATTGATGAGATGATTGGGAAGGGATGGATCAAACCCAGTGAGTTTGAATTTGGTGCACCAGTGCTGTTCGTTCCTAAGAAGGGAGGCAAACTGCGGATGTGTATTGACTACCGCGGATTGAATAGAATCACAAGAAAGAATGCATACCCTTTGCCACGTATCGATGATCTGCTTGATGCTGCAGATGGTTGCAAGTCTTCAGCAAGATCGATCTTAAGTCTGTCTACCACCAGATTGAGGTCGAACCTGCAGACCAGCACAAAACTGCATTCAAAACTCGCGATGGGCTGTACGAGTTTACAGTTATGCCCTTCGGTCTCACGAATGCACCAGCCACCTTTCAAAGTATCATGGACAAAGTGTTTAGCAACCGATTTGTTGTTGTATATCTGGATGACATTCTTATCTTCAGCAAATCAATGGAGGAGCACATGAGACACCTTGAGGAAGTGATGCAGATCCTCAAGGACGCGCAACTCCATCTCACTTGGAGAAATCTGAGTTTGGGAGGGACAGCGTCATCTACCTTGGACATGGGTTGTCTGCTGCAGGCCTAGACCCCGAGGCAACCAAGGTTGAGGTCATCCAAAAGTGGCCCCAACCTGCGAATGTCCGCGAGTTGCGTTCTTTTCTTGGTCTTGCATCGTACTACCGTAAGTTTGTGCCTAAATTTTATATCATTGCCCGTCCATTGTCTAGACTAACAAGCAAGAATGTGTCCTACGCATGGAATGAAGAATGCACGACAACCTTTGAAGCATTGAAAGAGGCTTTGGTGCTCCACATTGCAGATCCCAAGCTTACATTCGTAGTAACTACGAATGCGAGTTTGTATGGGATTGGTGCAGTGCTGTCGCAAGATGATGGCGATGGTTTCTGTCCGCTGCAGTTGGCAAGCTGGAGGTTGACCACGCGGACCATGTGGTTTGGGTGACGCGGTCTAAGGCGTCGGTGGCGTCATGACGAGCGCCGAAGTGGTCTTGAAGGAAGGCCGCAAAGTCGGGCAGAGTGGAGACCTCACCCACGTGGAGGCGCTGGGTATAATGATCCTCCCACGCTTGGGAAGGGCTACCTCGCAATTTGGTTGCGAGCACATCGCACCACAACTCCTGACGCGTGGTCGTCATAGAGAGTGTGCGCGTTGCTATCTGCAACCAGCGAGAGACAAGGGATGTGCCATCATATTCGGGAATGTCCATGGTGCGCACAGGAGGATGTCCACTGTGCTGATGGCGGGGCGAGAGAGATTGAGGCGAGTGCACTACGGCGGCGTAAGTCGGGGCCGCTGCAGGGGCAGAGGTGGGGGAAGGCTGTGGGCCGTAGCCGCCGGCGGATGGACCAGCAGATGAGGAGGCAACGACCGCGGGCAGCTGTCTCGGAATGGCCAGGTAGGAGGGAAGAGGCTGAGGAGCAGGTCGAGGGAAACGAACCTGCATCATGGGGACCGAAGGGGTGGTAGTGGAAGAAGGGTGGGCAGCTTGTGATGGGTGAGGCTGTCTCAGAGCGTGGATCTCCGCCTGAGCCTGCGTAATGGTGGCCTGTAAAGTGGCCACTCGCTGGGTGCGAGGGGTCGGAGGTGGAGGCGGCGGAGCGGGTCTCCCAGTGGGAGGAGGAACCCCAGCCTGGGCGGTACCCTGCTGTGGGGGTAGGGGGACGAAGGCAGGAAGAAGAGGGCGGAGCCGTATTGTCGCGATCGGTGCGGAAAGCTGGGAAGCAACATTGGGGTGGGTCGATGAAACTGTGGGGCCAGATGGTGGTATCTGGACCGCAGCACCTGCGGCAGCAGTAGAGACGGTAGTGGCGGCCGGGTGGAGGAGAACTGCCGTAACACACGGGGTGGTCTGAGTGGCAGCAACACTCGCCACTGCTGAGGGGGAGTGCTGGGCCTGGCCAGCAGACGAGGGGGAACCACGATGTCTCCGTCTGTGGAGTCGTGGGGAGCTAGACTCGGAGCCGGTAGGGGATGGGGTGTGGGAGCGGTGGGGAGAGCGATGAGGGGAGCCTTTGAGGCGGTTGACGTCGAGGGCAAGCACATTAATTTGCGCTTGCAACGGTCCAAGCGTACTAAGTTGCGCCTGGATCACTACAAGGGCGGCATGAAGGTCCATGGTGTCCGCATGGGCCTGACCATGAGCCGCTGACAGCGCGCTGACCTGGGATATGGACCGCACCGCGGCGATCTCCTCCGATGAACTCCCTTCCATTGCCGGAAGGGGAATGGAGGTAGTCCTCAAAGGAGTGTGTGAGGAAAGGGGCCCACCCGTAAGAGGAACGGGACCGCGGGAGCGGAGTGAGTATGTGTGAGTCGGCTCGCCCCGGATTTTGCGGGTCGTGCGTGTGACGAAGGCGCCGAACCGCCGAAGGCGCCGAACCGCTCGAGGGGGGAGGATCCGTCCGGGTTCAGGGTGCCCAACGGGAGGAGGCGAGAGAGTAGGAGGGGGCGGTTTAGGTGAACCCTAAAACCCTAGACAACCCTAAGAAAACCCTAACCGGAGTTTAGGTGGTTAGGGGAGGGTAGCGGCGACCTAATCAAGAAAGAAAATAATATGGAGGGGATGGAGAGAGAAAATAGAATAAAACAAATAAAATAAAAAAATAAATAAAACTAAATAAATAAATAGAATGCAAGGAGTGAGGAGAGAGAATATTTATTTTTTTGGAATTTTCGGCAATTTTTTCCCACCCCACATGGGTTCAAAAATGTGCCAAGAGGAAGGAAAGAGCAAGAGGCGCACACTAACTTTGGAAATGCCGCAAATTAAAATTTTCAAAAATAAATAAATAAATAAGTAGACAAATAAACAAGGGGGTGAAGGAGAGTGAAAAAAAACTAAGTTTTGGAGTTTTTTCAAAAAATCCGGCAGCATTTCGTTAGCCCCATGGGGTTGAAGTGTGCCGTTAAGAAAAGACCAAGTAAAATGGGAAAATTTGGCCAACGCTTCGCTACCCCCAAGGGGTCAAAATGTGCGGTAAGAAGAAAGTACGGAGGAAAGACAAAATTTTCGCAGCACTTCGTTACCCCCAAGGGGACAAAATGTGCACTGACGGCAGAAAAGACTAAGTCCTAGCAAGATATAGAGGTGCCGCAAAAAAAATCAAATTTTCAGAATAAATAAAATAAAAATACAAATAAAGCAGAAAAATGAGAAAAGAAGTAGGGAATATGATATTTCGAAATTTTGGAGGAAAAGGGAAAGTGAAAAAAAGAAAAACAGAAAAATTCGAAGTTAAGTGAGAAGAGAAAGAAAAAGTAAAGTGGGAGATGGGGAGATGATGAGGTTGTAGTTTGGGGAGGGAAGGGGGAGAGGAGGGTGGTAGAATGGGAGAGAAAGAGACAGAAAAGGTAAAGAGATGTAGATGAGATTAGTGGGAGATGGTGAGTGGGGAGGAGAGGAAAGAAAAAGGTTGTGGAGGATGAGTGGAGAGGAGGGTAGGCGTAGGGAGTAGTGGTAGAAGGGTTATACCATACTCTTGGGTGGCCAAGAGCAGAGTTCTGGCCTTCAAGATGCTGCTGGCATGATGCCACAACAGTAAAAAGATGATGATGGTCTAGGGTTGGTTGAGATCTTGATCAGCCACCCTACTTCCACAGTCACACAGCCCCCTAGCCAGGGGGGAATCTTGAACTGTTGCCAAACTGCTGCTGCAATAGTGAAGTAGTAAAATATATATAAATATATATATATGTATGTGGTGCGGCCCTCTAGCCAGGGGGGTCTTCAGCAGGTGTCCACGTGGCACAACAGATATCCACGTCCGCAGATAGCACCAGCCACGGCCGGGGGGGGGG
>BFEA01000636.1:573311-594573 GCA_003427395.1 Chara braunii | reverse complement strand
TGTGCCACCTCTTCAACAGCAATAAGCCACAATATCAATCCATCCTGTGGCTTTGGCCAGTGTGTTAAGGCACTGGCCACGCACGCGCATGAGCAACAGCAGCCCTGGTTCAAACCCTGGCAGCTGCAACACTCCCGGATCTTGATAATATATATCCGGGACCGAGGCGGGGCGGGGCAGCGTGCGGTGGCCTTGGCCTTGGCGCTTGCGCGCATGCGCTGTGACGCCTCTCCTTTTTCGCCACGTGTCCTCTCTCCACGCTGTGACGCTCCTCTCCTTTTTCGCCAGTTCTCTTTCTACGCCGCTGTGTCTGAATACAGTTTTTCGCTGTTCTTTCCCCCAAAAAGCCTTGAGAATTCCGTTATCGGGATTACACCGTTTCCCGTTGTTAAGTGGGGGGGGGGCAGGGCGGGTTGGAGGGGGGATTGTTCCCGCTCTGATACCAATGTGTCGGCTCTGATACCAATGTGCCGGACCCGCCGGGATGGTGGTCCGACAGGATGGAGACGAAGGGGTAGAGGAAGGAGGAAGTGGAGATGGAGCTAGAAGGGACAGCGCAGCTCCGACGCTAACTCAACACCGCACGTACTCCAACAAGTGCAGAAATGATGAATGGCGAAAAACAGACAATAGTTGGGGTATACCCCCAGCGGACTGATTGACTGGACTAGACTGGCCTGTACCGACAGTGGTAGGGCAGGTTGGAGCGGGGACCGTTCCCGCTCTTATACCAGTGTGCCGGACCCGCGGGGATGGCGGTCCGATAGGATGGAGACGAAGGGGTAGAGGAAGAAGGAAGTGGAGATGGAGCTAGAAGGGACAGCGCAGCTCCGATGCAGACTCAACACCGCACGTACTCCAACACGTGCAGAAATGATGAATGACGAAAAACAGACAACAATTGGTGTATTCAGTAGAATGACTGACTGGACTGGACTGGCCTGTACCGATAGTGGTACCGGGCTGGACTGGAACAGCACATGGCCTGTGGGGTCAGGCCACGGCCTGGTCCCATAAGCCGAACTGGCAAATAGCCAAATAGGCAGTGGCTGTAGGCCTGGGCAGATGAAGGCCCGCTGCACCTTGTATATATATGTATACATATGTACATATGCAAGTGTGCCGCTTTGGCGGCAGACGAGTTTGTGGGCACTTGGCGCTGAACCATTCAAACGTGGCCAACCTTGCATTTTCTATTGTATTGCTTATGTATACTTTTTTCGTTATGGATGGCTTATGATGATTTGTGAAGGGAATAAGAGAGAGAATCTGTGGTCTTTTAAAACAACACACACACACACACACACACACACACACACACACACACACACACACACACATAAATATTACATACACAGGGTTACACACATGTGAAAATAGTCGGAAAATTTGAAAAACAAAAATGTTACAATCCAGGCCAATTTCGAAGTATACATTCATCAGAAAGTACAATGCTGTCCAATTGCAAAAGAAATGAATGAACTTGAGAGGGAGAGAGGGAAACAAGAAGAAGAAAGAAAGAAGAAGAAGATGATGTACTCCACAACATAGACCAAAGATAACGTTCTTCTTCGCCAACCAATCTCCTCCTCCTTATCTCCTCCACCCTTATTCAAACAAGAAATAACAATAATAATGTTGAATGGCTGAACTGGAATCAATGTTTGAATCCCTCTTCTACTGCAGGCACAACATGAGGTCCACCATAGCTATGGCCAACCTTCTCCTTCCTCTCACATGTAGACCAAGGCTATGGCGAACTACGGAGGGCTCAACCCCCTTTGTCCAAAGGACAACGCAAAGCAGCTATGTCGCAGCCTTCTTGTGCAAAGGACGACGCAAAGCAGGTATGCCGCTGCTCATTAGGCCGCCATGCCTGTCTCTGCCCCGAGCTTCCTTGGTGCGGCACTACCCCAACTGGGGCCTTCCAGATACAGCGACTAAAAGGTGATGAAGATGGTGTCCACCATAGCCAGGTAGGTACCTCGCCACTCTCCTCGTTGGTCCCCTTCTTCCTCCTCCTACCGGTAGAGCTCCACCATAGCCGAGGTGGAAGCTCCCGACTTCTTCCTCCCAGCAACGCTGTAGTGGCCAGCGCTACTCCAGCCAACGCTCTAGCAGTGTGTCGCCTGCACACTGAAGAATGAGGTCGGGCTCTTTCCTCGGCCTCTTGATATAGAGGCCTACTTGCCTCCTGGGCGGTGACTTCCAGGCCGCTCAGGCTCCCAAGCAACCCGATACCTCCTCGCTTTCGGAGGGAAACGTCATTGCATGCTATGATATTGCCCGTACAGGCTCTAGACTCAGACTGGATGGACTGGTACTGGCCTATACCTGGCCTATTGCTACTGGGCCTCTAAAAATGCGAACTTTGTCATCTTTTGCTCGGCCTCGAGTAACCGACACATCTCTTGCTACTGGGTGCGGTACCGGCCTACCAACTACTTGAGTGTTTTTCCGCTTCTCTAAGTGCTGCGGGCCTTTGGCTCCGCCTCTCGAGTGTTTTCCCTTGGTGCAACCCTCGATGCCACGACAATAGGTAAGTACCGGCTCTATGGGCCTGCCAAACAAGCAAGTACCCTTGAGGGTCACACACACACACTCATGCCGACAAGCACTTAGACAGGCACGCAGGTCAACAAGCACTCACACACACAGACTTGGAAAACTCAGCAGAATGCGAGAATCTCAGCAAGGCATCCATTCCATTGACAAAACTTCAAAAATCAGCTGTGTTTTCGGTTTGTGTTATGGCGGGTCATTACAAAAAATAAAAAATTGAAGAGATGTAAAATTTACCAGTGCGAGAAAAAAACGTTTGCTACATGGGAAAGCGAGAATTTGGAATATGAGAAAAGCATCCCGCTTGAGCAAAAATACAAAGCCAACAAAGCGACAAGACTCACATTGGGTATACAAAGGTTACCCGATGGAAAACTCTACCCGCCAGTACCCACCCCTTTTTTTTCTTGGCCACCCGTACCTGCCCATACCCGTCTATTTTTTTTTTGGCCGCCCATACCCGTTTTTTTTTCTTACCCTACCTGCCCCTACCCACCCATGATCTCCAAAAAGGGCAAGTGTGCCCACCCTAACAACCACCATCTTTTGTTTGTGCTTGCCCATACCCAAATCCCCCTTCGGAAGGGGTACCCATACTCGTTCGTAACCTGGCGGTTACAGTTGGGTACGACCGGGTACGGGCAACGGTTACCCGTTTGCACTCTTTGGTGAGTGTTCCTCATTCTGACCTCATTCTATTGAAAAACTTCCCGACAAATATAAGGACTTGCAGATTGAGCCGACGGGAATCATTGAGCGTGCTATTGAGCACACAATCGATAACAAGATTCCCAAGGGTTTTATTTACCGTATGTCTCCTAGGGAACTTGAGGAACTTCGCGAACAATTGCAAAAACTTACAGACAAAGGATGAATTCACCCTAGCTCATCTCCTTATGGTGCCCCTATCTTATTCGTGCCCCAAAAGGAAGGTGAACTTAGATTGTGCATTGATTATCGTGGGTTGAACTCTGTCAATGTAAAGAACGCGGAACCACTTCCGCGCATTGACGACTTGTTGGACCAATTGCAAGGATGCAGGTGTTTCAGTAAGATTGATCTCAAGTCAGAGTACCACCAGATCGAGGTGGCTCCTGAGGATGAACACAAAACGGCTTTCCGAACCAGATATGGTCACTAGGAATATGTGGTTATGCCTTTCGGATTGACTAACACATCTGCGACCTTTCAAAGGTCAATTGTTTTCATCAATGGTTTGATCAATGCATGGTAGTCTACCTTGAGGATATTTTTCTGTATAGTAAGACACTAGAAGATCACGAGAAACATCTACGGATGGGTGTGTAGTTCAAAATGAACCCAAAAAAGTGTCGAGTTTGCTAAGCCTGAAGTCTTGTATGTAGGGCAAATAGTGAATGAAGAAGGACCAAGGGCCGAGGAAAAGAAGATCATAACATTTTGAGATTGGCCCCAACCCAAAACTATAACTAAGTTGAGATATTTTCTAGGACTTGCTAGTTATTATCAAAAACTTCTCTTTGATAGTTGCTCCTATAAGAAGACTTTTGAAAAAGGAAAAACCTTGGTTGTGGGACAAAGATTGTGAGTCGTCATGCAAAAAGTTAAGGTGTGTTCTGACTCGCTACCATGTCTTAAAGATTGCTGATCCTTCTCTAGCGTTCATCGTCAGGATTGACGGAAGTCAGTATGGATTGGAGTTGTGCTACAACACGACGACGACAAGGGATAAAGATTTATAGAGTTTATGTCCAGGAGACTTCCGTCAGAGAGAGTGGCTAACTCCACCTACGAAAGGCAATTGTATGCGTTAGGTTTTGCACTAGGCACCTGCACTATTTGATAGGGAGGCACTTTACTGTCTATTCAAATCATTCCACTCTGGAGTGGATAAAAACTCAGCCTAGACTCTCTGATAAGTTAGTGAGATGGTCCGCTTTCATCAACACCTTGGACTTTGAATTGAAAACTATCAACGGGAAGTCTAATATGGTTGCGGATGCTTTGTCCAGGCATGCAGATTTATTTGGGACCAGTACACTTCCGTCAGAGAGAGTGGCTAACTCCACCTACGAAAGGCAATTGTATGCGTTAGGTTTTGCACTAGGCACCTCGAAGCACTATTTGTTAGGGAGGCACTTTACTGTCTATTCAAATCATTCCACTATGAAATGGATAAAGACTCAGCCTAGACTCTTTGATAAGTTAGTAAGATGGTCCGCTTTCATCAACACCTTGGACTTTGAATTAAAAACTATCAAAGGGAAGTCTAATGTGGTTGCGGATGCTTTGTCCAGGCGTGCATATTTTTTTGGGACTATTGTCTCCTATCTCGATATTGGGAATGAACTAAAAAAACAAATCAGAAAGGGATATGAGAGTGATCCTATTTGGAGTCCTATCATTGGGACCCTACGAAAGAACCGTGGAATATTTCCAGAATATCGACTTACTGATGACTTACTCTTCTACTTCGATAAAAACGAAGAAATATTAGGTATTCCTCACCAAGGACAAATCAAGAGTCTAATCATTGGGGAATGCCATGATGCTAAGGGACACTTTGGTTTTAAGAAGACGTATGCTGATGTACGAGAATGCTTTGAATTGAAAGGAATGAATTAGGATTTCCTAACCTCTGTGTGGACTTGTCTTGTCTGTCAGAGAAACAAGCCTTCACATGAGAATCCTTTGGGATTGTTGAGACCATCGCCTATTCCAAGTGAACCATGTGAGTCTATTTCCATAGACTTTATGAGCCTCACTAAGAGCCGAAACGACAACAGTCAGGTAATGGTTATCATGGATATATTTTTAAGCTATGTTCATTCCTTTGCCTGCTGAAGCTAGAACTGAGCTGGCCATCCAGAAGTTTCAGATGCGATAGGTCTCTGAGCATGGATTCCCGAAAACCATCGTTTCTAACAGGGATGTTCGGCTTACCAGTCTCATGGCAGACGTTGATGAAAGTCTATGGTTCCAGGTTGACCATGTCGTCAGGCAGACACCCTGAAACGAATGCCAAAGGAAAACAAATGAATCGTCACTGCCAATAGCTCATGCGCATGTACGTACGACCCGATCAGATAGATTGGGATGAGAACTTGCCTAAAATCGCCAGTGCATATAATAATAGCATACACACTGTTACAGGAAGAACACCCGATGCACTGCAATAAGGTTGAAAACCTCGACGTCCCATTGATGCTCTAACTCGGGACCAGATTCAGAGGTTACCCCCAGACACTCGTGAATTCGCAGTTTTATATGAAGAAGATATTAAAAAGGTAAAGGAAAATATATAGAAAGGGCAACTGTAGATGATTGGGCAGGCCAACAAACATCGTCGGCCATCGCAGTTTAAGGAAGGTGATCTGGTATGGGTGAAGTCTAAAGAATTTGCCTTAGAAGAAAACGTATCTCAGAAACTGTGGCCTAATATGGAGCTTCTTACCGAATTGATGTACCCCCTTACCTGAAACCTATCCTGTCTTTAACACGTCTAAAGTCTTGCCATATGTAGAGGGAACTGAGTTCCCCAATAGACCATCTATGTTTCCCCCCTCCATGAATGGAGGCTACAAAGTTGAGAAGATTTTTGAACATGGCTATTTTTCTACAGGCGGCAGAGGACGACCGCAGAAGCAGTATAAGGTCAAGTTCAAGTCTGAACCCCCTACTGAAGGTAGAGGGTTCAGTAAAAAGGAACTTCTACATACTGCTCCTGAGATTGTTGCTGCATATGAACGTGGGATGAGGGAAAATTCATGTGTTTCTGCGACGGAACTCGAAATTTGGGCCGGCAGGAATGCTATAACCCATGAAGTATGCCTAGTGGAATGTCTAAGGGCCTCGCCAGATGTTGCATACTCGTGAAACACAGTCATAAGTATGGCGCATATTCCCAGAATTGACCAGATAGTACAGAGAGTACAATTACAGCGGAAGACTTGATACACATGGACTGACTCAAACCTGATTCAGACTGCAATCAATCTCTCACAAACATGCATCGATGCTGTGAAAGCCTCGGCCTTGGACATGGAAGAAAAGGCCAGGGCCTACTCTTATACACAGATGAATGGAGGGGAGGAGAGACGAAGGGAGGAGGAGAGGGAAGGTGACGTCAACTCAATGTTTCCAAAAATGTTAGGAGCAGCGAAAATCCGGAATGTTGCGAATACAAAGTCTCACAGTGTCTCAGATATCGATCTCACAATGTCAAGATACATCTCCAGAGGTGGATGAAATCAGATCCCAAAAGTAGTCATCAACCTGCAGTCTCAATGTTGCTATCTCTAATATCATTAGAACTCGTAACCATCCTTCATACTCGTAGTAGTCCAGTAGGAGTAACCCAAGAGTCGACTTAGACTTAGAGGGTAGGAGGAGAGAGAGAGAGAGAGAGGAGGAGGAGGAGGAAGAGAGAGGAAAGGCGAAGCCTTTCTCCTTGGTACCTGGCGATGCAGCTATGGTGCTTCAGGGCTGGGCGCTGGGCCGCGAGATACTACTCTGATGCTGCGCTATTCCTCCTCGCTGCTGCACTAATCCTCTCCGCTGCTCTGCTCATGCTAACCTGAAACGTTGCGCTAACCTGTAGACTAACCTAACCACTGAGGCTGGTACCCAACTGATATAGTGCTTGGCCAGCCTCAAAACTACTGGTGCCTTCGGGTTTGGACCGTCGATCAGCCCCAACGGTTCAGATCCAATTCCGGAATCTGAAAGTGAAGTGGAGCCTAAACTGCACCTCCGGTCGGGCCTACCGATGGACCGATACCTGGCCTAACCCAACTAGCCATTGGTTTTGGTGGGGTCTGAATTGGGCCTACCAGACTCTAATCTGAACCGACGGTTCCTAGGCCTACCTGGAACTGGCTGGGACCGTTGTGACCCGGTACCTAGGCCTATCCCGTGCCTATTACAGAACCGGGCCCTAGCTGGGGCCCGTGTGGTATCAGTATGCCACACTTGGCCACCACTCAGACCTAGGCCACAAGGGAGAAAAAACCCTAAGTAACGAGGGCCTCAACGGGCGACAATTAAACGAAGTCATTTGGTAGTTGACACTTCGTGGTGGAAGTTCCTGTGCACACGGTACCAGGTTGTGGTTGCCGATTTCAGTGTGGGAGACGGTGGACATAGCCAAACCTTCGGAGCGCTGACCAGACTGAGGTCAACACTGTCCGCTCTGACTCTCTGGGAGTCAAAGCGGTTTGGGCTATCAGAGGTCTGATGCGTTGGAGCAAGTGGTGCCTTGCCGACCCTCCTCAGGAGTAGGGTCCCGTGACGATGCAACCATAGCTGCATCTTCTTAGAGGAAACCATCATCTGGACTTCATCTTCATCAGGGACTGTTGGCGCTGAGCTTCTTCCTCATCATCTGAGTGGCGATTGGCTCTGGGAGCCTGTTTCATCTTGGCGCAGGCCATTGAGTTGGATGTTAGGGTGGCGCTGGGTGTTAACAAGGGTTCTGGTGCTATTTTTAGTTGTTCGATGTGTGTGGGGTTGAGGCGCTACCCCTTTGAGGGTAGCGCAATAGGGTTCTGAGATTATTAAGGAAAAACGATGCTCTGAGGTTAATAAACAGTGGTAATATTGTGTTGAGTGGTCATCTCTTCATTGATTTCTGGTTGTGATCACTCGGTTGTCTTCGATGAATGATTGTTGGGAGAATTCACAGTTTTGTATGTTTTGTCACTTTGTCTCCCTGAGTCTTCCGCTGCATTCTTTCTGTTGGGCGGTGTGATGCTCCACTACCTCTCCCCTTCCTTCTGTGCATGTATGGGCGTGTACGGGAGTTCATGTGAGTGACCGTTGTTTAAAATTCAACGGACAATCATGTTCATAACAGTTGGTATCGGAGCAGATCGGACCCAGACAGTGGCGAGATGATGGACTGAGGCAACCATTGCTACCTGAGCGCTTTTGACGTTGGGTTTCATGTTGGAATCGCATCTCCAGTACTGCGCTCAGTAGAGTGTTGGTGAGGAGTGTGTGGTGGTTGGTATGACACAAAGATTGGTGGCGATTCAGTGGCCTGGGAGGCACCGAGGGGCTATTTTTAGCCCAGGCGTTGACCCTACTGGTGGCGAGATACCTGGGGGTATATCGAGTTTCAGATTCAGGGCCAGATACAGTGAATCTGATTAGTGTGGATTAATCGCCATATCAAGAACTACACTATCACCAAGTTTCAGGAGATTTGGAACGTGGGAGCACCAGGAATAGTGAATTGAAGATACAGGCGAGATGGCAGCCATAGCCAGTTTAACTTCTTCTTCCAGTGTTTTGACCTGAAGTAAGTGTGTCTGATAGTTGTGTTAGACTGGGGATATGAAAATTGTATGTCTGTAGAGAGTAAAAGTTGAAAATCGCACTGCCTGACAACCATAGCTCTTTCCCCTACCTATCTACTTTGACTTCTACTGACTCTGTTTGACCTCCTCTCTCTCTCAAATTGCATCTCTGACTGTATTACAGTATTGCGATTCAGTACACATAGTGAATTGAGTAGTTCAAGGTCCGTGTATCAGTAATAATGAAATTCTGAATGTTGCGTTGCCATAGCCAGTGCTTGGGGCAGCTAGGGTTGTTATATCTCAGATTCTGTCCGTCAGGATTTCAGTCTGTCAGTCACCCTGAAATCGCAATTCAATATTGAGTCAGTGTTTGAAAGCCGCTCTACTGGACTTGATGGTTTGAGTCAGGTACAATGATATCTGTACTTCGCCTCACCTATAGTGGGGCATACAGGGTCCAACAGTGCCAGTATCAGTAATAGGAGTCTAAAAATAACTTTATTAGTCATCCGCTACACCTTGATTAACTACTGGGTTATGTTAATTGCTACTGACTCTCTGCGCTATTCCGGCCTTCTACTTACAGTCCAAGGTTGCATCCTGTCTAACTATTTGACAATGATTCTGGAGTTAGTGCACTCAGATGAGGGTTCTGGGCTATAAATGAAAAATCGCAAGCTGGTTTTATGTGGAACTACCTTAAACTGACCCAGAATAACCCTCAGCGGCCTACAGAGGCTGAGCGCTCTTCTGCCTTATTCACCACGTCTCTTCTCATCAGGTGGCAGTGATTACATCAGTGGTTGTGTGTGTAATCTTAATCTTTGCTGACCTCATTTTTGTGTGTTTGTATTTATTGACTGGTTGAGTGGTTCATTATGGCTGTGATTACATCAGTGGTTCTGTGTGTAATCTTAATCTCTGCTGACCTCATTTTTGTGTGTTTGTATTTATTGACTGTGTGAGTGGTTCATTATGGCTGTTGAAACGAAGATTGAGGGAGGAGAAACTTCCACTTACCCTCGTCAGGTTCCTCCCTCTCCCCTGGAGTAGGCTCTGCTTGAGGCTGAGCAGGCTCGCCTCAAGGCCGAGGGCCAGATCCAGCGGTTGAAGAAGGAGATGGAGGAAGCTCGGGAGGCTAGTAGGAATGAAGAGAGAAGGAGGCAACTACGTAAAGATGTTGAAAAGGTTGTCACGAGTGGTACCTCCAGTCAGTACAATAAGGATACTGCAGAGTTGGTGCTGTTAACAGACACCATCAACATGTCCTACTTTTCTAACTGGACCAGCGGATACTCGCGCTCAAGACCCAAGGTTTTGCCATCGACCGTAAGGTTGATAAACTGGCAGCAAGCCTCAAGTCCTTGACTGCGAGTATGAACAACATTCTGCAACACTTGCACCTACCTATCCCTTCTCCCCAACCTCCTCAACCTTCCCCAATGCCTTCTACACCATCTCACAGTCGGCCATCTTCGCCTGCTGCTTCTCATGTGTCCACTACCCCTGCCCCCTTTGGCACATCCGATCAGCGGCAGCCCAAGTTGATGTCACCTCCTATGTATTTTGGGGAAGACCCCAAGGTGGACGTTTCAGATTAGGTTACCGATCCTCTACAGCGAAACAGAATCTGCCCATGGACAAATGGGCACAACAGTTGAAGGTGGAGGGGTTGCTGCAGACCCTGCAAGACCGGTTTGCAGACAGGGAACAGGCCCGAAAAGCAGCAGATAAGATACTGCTGCTGGGCTCACGCAGGTTTGAGGGTTCCCTGTCCAAGCTCTATAGTTTGTTTGAGAGGTTGACTGCTATACCCGGTCTGGAGATGAGCGAGTCTGACCAGCTCACTCACTTCCTGCACGCAGTGCCTCCAGACTACTCCATTGCTTTGTATTCTCAGGGCCACAAGGACTGGAGGTCCTTTGGCGAAGCGACCCTGGACCTAGAGTCCCGGCTCAAGGTTCAGGAACCTTCTGAAGGAAGGAGGAGACCCTCTTCCAGGGGACAACACAGGAAGAAGCGTGCTCTAGTGGCTGCTGATGCAGGATCTGATTTTGATGCATCCTAGCGTTGCAGTCCTCCATCTGAGACTGCATCAGTATCAACAGTTGAGCCAACCGTTCTTGCCTTGGCTGAGAACCTTGCTGCCATCTTTAAGGGAAAGACTGGTAACATCAGCAGCAAGGGCTCAGCCATCCAGAAGGGGAAAAGGAAGGGACGCGCCTCTTCCCCTCGGGCCCAGAGAGCTAATCTACCACGAGACGTCCATTGGCCAGTCAACCCCATGGATCCTTCCACCCTTCCCTGGAGAGCGCTCAGGATCCAGGAAGGGCAATGGGAGAAAAGGAAGGAGCGTGAGGTCTGTTTTCGTTGCGAGGGGGACCACTTCCTGAAAAATAGTCTCCATATGCCTTGCAAGCCTGGTTCTAGTTCAAAAAACCAGACCAGCAGAGGGAAGTGGAGTTAGCGGCTCCCTCCACTTTTGCTGATTCATATTCTGATGAGTCTGACTCTGCATCTACCCTCACGGACTTTGTTGGAGTTGCTGCGTCAGGTTCCTTCACTTACGTGGACCCTGACCAGGATGAGATGTGGCAGAAAGATGACTGTCAGACTTTTGCTGATCTTTTCTTGTCTTTTTAGGGAAAGAAGAAGCACAAATCAGACCTCATCTTGCTGCGACCCTCTATCCTGGGAGTCGGGATCAAAGGCTTACTAGACAGTGGGGCCACGCGGAACTTCATCTGTCCCAAGACTGTCAGTAGGCTGCACTTGGATGGGAGATTGGTGAAGTTGCAACAGCCACTGGAAGTCCGTATTGGGGACTCTTCCACAATCTGGATTACTACTGTTGTCAAGAACCTACTGGTCATCTTTGACAAGCAGGAGAAGGTAAGGCAGCGCCTGAACTTTTATGTTTTCCCTAATGTGCGTTTTGATCTTGTCTTCTCCATGGAGTGGCTTGAGGCGAGTAACCTGAAGATCGACTGGCAAATCCCCAGGGTAGAACTCCCTGACTATAAAGGGGACTGTTAGCCTTGTGTGCTGGCTGATGAGTACCATCCAGTCAGCAGTTGTTATTGTCTGAGAGCACATGAGTTTTTGCAGCTCTCTCACCAGACTCCCCACACACGTCTATTTGTCGCATATGTGAAACATACAGGTGTGGATGTTGCTCCTTATCCCTCACCGATTCGGCAGGTTTTGGACCGGTTCCCAAGCCTGATGTAGGAGCCGACTGGACTTGTCGATCGGCAGACCCATCACAGGATTGAGCTCCTGCCAGGTGTGGTCCCTCCCAAGGGCCGTATCTACAGGATGTCACCTGCTGAACTCGATGAACTTAGGAGACAGCTTGAGACCCTGACCAGCAAGGGCTGGATCCGATCGAGCACTTTTGAATTTGGGGCTCCAATTCTCTTTCTTCCAAAGGGAAATGGAGAATTCAGAATGTGCATAGGCTATCGGGGGCTCAACAAAATAACTAAGAAGTCGACAGAGCCCCTTCCTAGGATTGATGATTTGTTGGACATGCTGCAGGGTTGCACAATTTTTAGCAAGATCGATCTCAAATCTGGCTACCACCAGATTGAGATGGTTGAAGGCGATGTCCACAAGACTGCCTTCAAAACCAGATACGGTACTTATGAGTATCTGGTCATGCCTTTCGGTCTTTACAATGCCCCTGGCACATTCCAGACAGAGATGCATCGCATACTCAGGCCTTACCTTGATAGATTTGTAGTTGTGTACCTGGATGACATCCTGGTATTCAGTCGATCTATCGAGGAGCATGCGCAACATCTGGCTCTAGGTCTCCAGTCACTACATGACACCCAATATAAGATTAACAGGGAAAAGTCCTCCTTTGGAGTAACTTCTCTGACTTATCTGGGACATGTAATCTCTGGGGAAGGGCTGACCCCTGAAGCAACTAAGGTTGCTGCGATTCAGGACTGGCCACAACCTACAGTGAGTGATGTCCGGTCATTCTTGGGTCTTGCCTCCTATTACAGAAAGTTCGTCAAGAACTTGTGTTATTGTTGCAACCCTGACTGACCTTACAAAGAAAGACACCCACTTTCTTTGGACATCAGACTATCAACAGACTTTTACACGCCTCAAGGAGGCCTTGATGCGTGCACCTGTTCTGAAGCTACCTGATCCTACCTTGCCCTTCGTACTAACTACTGATGCTAGCTAGTATGGGGTTGGGGCGGTACTTCAGCAGGACAATGGGCGTGGTCTGCAGCCTATTGAGTACATGAGTAAGAAGATCAAAGTGAAGAAGCTGCAAGACTCTACATACGAGAAAAAGCTATATGCTCTAGTGTTAGCGCTCAAGCATTGGAAACATTTCCTCATGGGCAGACACTTCATGATCTATTCAGATCTCTCCACCCTACAGTGGATGAAGACCCAAGGGGAACTGAATGACAAGCTTGCACACTATATTCAGTTCGTTGATATCTTTGACTTTGAACTGAAACCCAAGAAGGGCTGCTACAATCGCGTAGCAGACGCCTTTTCTCGTAGGCCTGACGCTCTCTACCTAATCTCCTCTACTCATGCTTTTGGGAAGAGTACCTGTCAGGCCACCGCCCAGTTGTTGCCACGTGACCGAATTTTCGGCCCTATACTCAGGAATCTGCAGATCGATCTTGAATTTGAACCAAAATATTCATTGGTTTCAGGTTTGCTGTACACTTGCAGCAAGTGAGAGGAGTGTTTGTGCATTCCCGAGGACCGTCAACTGAGGACACTCATGATGTCTGAGTGTCATGATGCGCGCGTCCACTTTGGGGCCTTAAAATCGTCGGCAACCCTGTCGCAGTGGTTCTTCTGGCCAGAGATGAGGACTGACCTACTGCACTATGTCGAAACCTGTGAGTTATGCCAAAGGAATAAGGTTGTTCGTCGACCTCCCCTTGGCCTGGCCAGAGATGAGGACCGACCTACTGCAGCCACTTCCCATCCCTGATGCACCTGCACAGTCAGTGTCTATTGATTTCATTGACCTGGGGAGGACTACTCCTCGCCGTATGCGTCAGGTCATGGCATGTGTAGACAGGTTTTCTAAATATGCAGAGCTCATTCCACTGCCAGAGGCCAGAGTCCCGACCGTCCAGGCGTCCTTTGCTGACCGGTGGGTTGCACACCATGGACCCCCCACCTCAATTGTCAGCGATAGAGACCCGCGTTCTTGCAACAATGAATGACAGTCCTATTGTAAGGACTACCGTCATTCTAGACTGGATATGACATTTGGTCATCATCCTGAAGCCAATGGGCAGGCTGAAGTGATGACCCAGATTCTCTTTCAATTGCTGCGTCCTGTGATCAGCCCTGATCAGCAGGACTGAGACCTCCACTTAGGACAGGCACAACTAGTGTACAACACGTTTGTACACTCCTCCACAGGGTTCACCCCTTATCGGTTGCACTGGGGACGTGAACCACGACAGCCTCTCGATGATATCATCAATAAGGCTACCCCTAGACTGACGCCTGGGACTGCAACGTTCACCAGATACTACGAGAGGGATATCGAACGAGCTAGAGTAACCTGCTCAAAGCCCAAAAGGCTATGGTTCAGCAGGCTAACAAGCATCGTCGCCCATCCCCCATTTGCACTGGTGATTGGATCAGGGTACTCAGTTTTGAGCTATCGTGAGAGGATATTTTGCCCAAGCTGCTGCCGCGTTATATCGGTCCATGGCAGGTTTTGGATACAGTGGGAGCTGACCCTTTCGGGCTATCCTATCACGTGGACGTCCCACTCCATCTACAAACCTACCCTGTCTTTTATGCATCTAAGCTGCTGCCGTTTATCCCAGTTGATGCATTTCCAGACAGGCCTCCTCAATTTGGTCCCCCGATCCCTGGGAAGGGATATGAAGTGGAATCAGTTGAGGATGAGTATGGTACAAACCCGGATAAGGAGTACCTTATGAAGTTTCTTTACCAGCCCCATACCGAGGACCGCTGGTTTACTCGCAAGGAGCTTCTGAAAACAGCAAAGTTTGTAATCCTCATATATGAGGCTGCGCAAAAGGGAGAACCCCTTCAACGCTCTGCACGCCTACGCCCCTAGCTCGGAGGTCCTCGCTCCGGGGGAGGGTAGGTCTGCAATGACTTGCTGGTTCCAGGTTGCCTGTAGCCTCTTTGAGACGAGGTTGTATCTTAGGTAGGGATAAATTCGTAATTTTGTTTGGCTGAGTGCTAGCCGAGAGACCTACCTCTAAGGAAAATTCCTGAGGGACATATTTGTAAAAAATATAGGAAATATGGGCCCGGAACTAATTCGCTGATAGACGGTCACGTGGCGAGGATCTACACCTACCCTAACTGCGAATAGCAGATCCGGGCTACCCCTAGGACATACAGGCACAATGGGCCTACGCTGATAGACGGTCCTATAGCCTATAGCCGGGTAGGGAGAGGGTGTAGAGGCCGAAACAGAAACGGTGGTCGGTCAGTCAGTCCGGTCTAGGTCGTGTCTAGGCTAGTTTAGGGTATAGATAGGATGGGGACATCGGTCCGGGGCTTTTGGCAGGTGACACTTCGTGGTGGAAGTCGCTGCGCACACGGTATCAGGTTGTGGTTGCTGATTCCAGTGTGGTAGACGGCGGTCATAGCCAAACCTTTGGAGCGCTGACCAGACTGGGGTCAACGCTGCCGCTCTGACTCTTTGGGAGTCAAAGCCGTCTGGGCTACCAAAGGTCTGATGCATTGGAGCATGAGGTGCACTGCAGACCCTCCTCAGGAGTAGGGTCCCAGTGGCGATGCAGACATAGCTGCATCTTCTCAGAGCATACCATCGCTTGGATTTCATCTTCATCAGTGACTGTTGGTGCTGAGCATCTTCCTCATCATCTGAGTGCCGATTGGCTTTGGGAGCCTGTTTCATCTTGGCGCAGGCCACTAAGTTGGATGTTAGGGTGGCGCTGAGTTTTAGCCGGGGTTCTGGTGCTATTTTTAGTTGTTCGGTGTGTGTGGGGTTGAGGCGCTACCCCTTTGAGGGTAGCGCAACAGGGGTCTGAGATTATTCAGAGAAAATGATGCTCTAAGTTTAATAAACAGTGGTAATACTGTGTTTGAGTTGTCATCTCTTCATTTCTGGCTGTGATCACTCGGTTGTCTTCTATGAATGATTGTTGGGACCTGTGTGGAGATAATTCACAGTTTTGTGTGTTCTGTCACTTTGCTTCCCTGAGTCTTCCGCTGCGTTCTTTCTGTTGGGCAGTGTGACACTCCACTACCTCTCCCCTTCCTTCTGTGCATGTATGGGCGTGTACGGGAGTTCCTGTGAGTGAGCGTTGATAAAAATTCAACGGACAATCATGTTCATAACACTTGTTTGTATGCAATGACTTGCTCATTTCTGATGTCGAGATCTGACTGCGAGGCTGTATACTCGTGTCTTAGGGTCAGATTCGTAATTTTGTTTGTGTCAGGGACTAACCGCCGGTCTAGTCCTAAGGGAAATTCGTGAGGGACATATCTGCAATTTACACGAAAATTGCAGGGCTGATTTCTCCTTAGCCGTTATGGCCCTTGCAGACCCGAGCTATCACTAGGACAGCCGGCCCATCTGGGCCTTGGGCTGTAGAGGCGGGTTAGACGCTGTATAGCCGGGTAGGGCCCAGACCGAACAGGCCAAACTGATGATGTACCGGTCCAGTAGGCCTAGGTCTAGAGTAGGCTAGTCTATTAATAGGACTGAGCTTGTAGGTTAGGGACTTTTGACATTTCATTTTCACGAGACAACGTTCTGGAGCCAAGCACGTTGGTGGTGGTGATTGTCTACAGGCGGCATCCTGAGGCCCTCATCGTGGACGACAACCATAGCCAGCTTGTCGGTGCTTGCCATAGCTGGGGCACCTTCTGAGCATCTATGCCCGAGGGTATCTGCAATTAGCTGGGCTGTTCGGAGGCTCCTCGTTGAGCGTATGTGGGTGGACCATTGTCGCCCTTCACTCCTTAGAGATTTTCTAGGCTTCGTAAGTGGTGTGGCAGCCATAACTGCCATCTTCTTCGTCTGAGTGACTCATCGACACTGAAGACTTCATCGCGATTCATGTTCTTCATCTAGATGGTTGGCGCTGGCCTCTAGGAGGCGGATTCATTGTTGCGCTACTAACTGGGTGTGGAATAGAGAGTGGTGTGTGGAGTTCTGAGGGTGGCAAGACACTGGGATAAACTCCGTAACGATTATTGGTTTGAGTTGGCTCATCAGCAGTGTGATTCCCATTATTATCCTCGCAGGTGTCTTCTTGTGATTGGTTGTTGGAAGTCTATCAGAGAGTGAGAATCACTGTGTGTCTCTCCCCATCTGTGCATGGTTGAATTCCGCTACTTATCCTTGTTTGTGTGCAGTTTGGACTCCATTTCCTCTCCCCTTTGTCTGGTATGTGTATGGGCGTGTGTCAGACATTCTGTGTGTGAGTGGCGAGAAAATCGTTAGACAACCAAGTTCATAACAGTTGGTATCAGAGCGAGATTGGAATTGGAACACTGAGGGTTGAGCGCAACTAAGGCATCTTCTTCATCTGGCGATCTACTGGCGAGAAGTTTCATGGCGATTCTCCTTCTCCAGTACTGAGACAGTAGAGAAGAAGATTTCAAGCGGTGACTTCAAGAGTTTAGAGCTTGTAATGAACAAGCGCACTGAGCCGGTCAGGGCGCTTGCAAGGAAGTGGTGAGAACACGGCTAATTCGCCATAGCCAACCCTGACGGCAATACAGCCAATTGCCTCAAAGTGGCGGATTACCTCTGAGGACTTTAGAGACCTCTGAGCGGCTTCATCCTTGAGCAGCGCTGAGGAGGATTGGCAGTCTGTGTAAATCCCAGGCGAGATTAACCCCCTCTGGGCTATTTATAGCATCAGCGGTTGTCAGGCATTGTGGCGAGATAATCTTCTGTTGGCTTTCTGAGCGCCACATGGTCAGATTCAGTGAATCTGACTAGAGGGGCTGAAGCGCCTCAGGATCTTGAATAGGATCAACAAGTCTGGAGAGATTTGATGCGTGGAGGTCAGAGGAGGAATTTTTGGAAGAAATTTGGCGAGATGAGGGTTTCAGTCTGCCATAGCCAGATCTTCATCAAGATGTGCAAAAAACTCTGAAAGTGAGTCCGTTTCATGCAAATCTTTGTATAGCGATTCAGATAGGGTTAGAATAGTTAGTATTAATGGTCTGTCTGTCTGTCAGTGTCTGAAATAAAAAATCGCAGACTGCATGAGAGCCATAGCCATCTCTCTCCTACCTCCTTCTACTCATTTCTTACCCTTTGTTGACTCTTTTCCATCCAAAATTGTCCTGTGACTGCATTACTGCATTGCGCTTGATCCTGCATGCTCAAACTATGAATTCTGTACTGGATTGGTATAGATACTGTGAACTGTAGTTTTGCATCGAGTCTAATTATAGCCTGTGCTAACTAGGGTGAGTCATAACTCCAATTCTGTCCTTCAAAATTCAATTATGTCAGTTTGCAGTTAATCGCAATTCAGTGGTTGTCAGTAGGGTAGAAGCGCTTGTCTGGATTTGCAGTATTTCATTGGATACAACGAATATTGTGATTCGCCATACCCAATGGTATGGCCGCCAGAGTCATCAGGGGCGAATTTGGAGCGTGAGCGAATCGGTCTGTCTGGTTGGTCATTGTTGTCTAGGGTGGCTATGTCTTTTCATTCTCACTGATCTTTCTAGCTTTCTACTGGGCTTTGGAAATCTAGGGCATCTCTAGAATTGCTGGAGTTGTGTATACTAATTTCAATAAAGGTTCAGGGTCAGTAAAAGAAAATCGTGTGTTTGATTTTATTGGATTGTTGTCTGTCTTACCCCTTACCCCTGAGAAACCGTTCTACCCCACACCGCTTGTTGCCTATTCACCCACCTACCTATCTGCATGAGACAACAAAGATTTTTGAGAGTCTCAAGGAAATTGAAAATCGCTGCATACTCCCCTGCCGATCTACTACTAGTTGTGGAATTGAAAGAGGAAAATGGCAGATCAGGGGGCTCAAAAGCAGCCACAGATGGAAGTAGTGATGAAGGTAGAAAACAACGACCTTCTGCCTCCACCCCTACTACACCTCTGATTGCCACTCAGCGAAGGAAAGAGTTACGGGAAAAACTGCAGCAGGAGTAGGCACTGCTTGCAGAATTGGAGAGACAGGAGGCAACCGAGCTAGAGGCTGCAATATATGGGTCACATGGCGGCCATGTCAGATAACCGTTGTGCCCAGGTGACTAAGAACTTGGCAGAGTGGGCCATTTTGGAACACAAAGCCACCAATTCTTACTTTACTAACTGGGATTAAAGCCACCAATTTTTACTTGAGTAAATGGGATTACCGCATAGGCCGTCTGGAGGGCAGAGTAGATGATCTGGCGGCTCAACAGTCAAAGATACTGAATGCAATTGGGGATCTGACTGCGTAGATGACAGCAACCAAATTGATCGCTCCTCAGTCTCCTGCACTCTCAGCGAAACCTTCTCCTTCTCCTGCCCATCTCCCTTTGGTTCACACCCTTTTTCCCCTTCACCACCTGACTCCCAGAAAGCTGCAGTCCACCCATCTTTTGCGTCTGTTGCTGCAGGAGATCAAAGAGGACCTAAGATCCCAGCTCCCAACAAGTTCAGAGGGGATTACCCGAAGACCGATGTTGGGGACTGGGCTGCTGGGACCAAAGCCTACTTGAGGGGCTTTACTTGTGCAAAAATGCAATTCGGTATGTCACTGCTCAACTGACAACAACCAGATTGATTGCTCCTCAGTCTCCTGCACTATCAGTAAAACCTTCTCCTTCTCCTTCCCCATCTCCCTTTGGTTCACGCCCTTCTTCCCCTTCACCACCTCACTCCCAAAAAGCTCCAGTCCACCCATCTTTTGCGTTTGTTGCTGCAGGAGATCAAAGGGGACCCAAGATCCCAGTTCCCAACAAGTTCAGAGGGGATGACCCAAAAGCCGATGTTGGGGATTGGGCTGCTGGGACCAAAGCCTACTTGATGGGCTTTACTTGTCCAGAACAGACCAAAGTAGCAACGATTCTGAGACTGCTCGAGGGGCCTGCCTTGAAGTGGGCCACTTCTGCTTCCAACAGTCAGCAACAATCTATGGAGGACTGGGCTTTTGGGCTGGGGTGGACAAACTTCTGCAGGCCTTAGAGGACCGCTTTGCAGACAAGGAGCGGGCCCGCAAAGCTGCTGACAGGATTGCTTGTCTGGGACAACATCGCTATAACGGGTCACTGCAGTACTTGTTTGCAGAGATCGAGCAGTTGACCTCTACCCGTGGGTTGGTCATGTCAGTAGACGACCTGCTGACCAACTTCTGCAGGGCAGCGCCTGAGAAGTTGGTTGTTGTCTTGTATAGCTCTGGACATAAGGATTGGAGATCCTTCGGCCGTGCAGCCTTGGACATGGAGGCAAAGCTTTATGTTCAGGCCCCTTCTTCAGAGAGAAGAAAAGGAGCCTTCCCTCGTGGTGGTAGAAAGGGAAAGGCTGCCTGCACACATGCAGGATCTGCATCAGCAAGTGATTCACTCCTTGGTTGATGTACCATCAGTTGGGACTGATTCAGCTGCTGATACAGATGTTGCAGCGGCCCTGACTCAGGCTGTCTTGGGAGTTCTGCAGCAGCAGAAACGGTTTTCCCCCGCTACAACCTCAGCCAGTTCAAAGGGGAAGGACAAAGGACGTCGATCTTCTACCTCTGCCCAACGTCCTAACCTGCCAAAGGACGTCTGCCAGCTGACCCACTCAATCCCTCCACTCTCCCTTGGCATGATCTCAAGATCCAAGGAGTCTGGAGAAGAAGGAAGGATCGAGGGGTTTGCCTGCGGTGTGAGGGACAACACTCTCCAAAGGACTGCCCTTCCATGCCGGACCCGGGTCGGTCAAAAAACTGAAGCAGACCCTGGGGACTGCAACTTCCCCCAGTGTTGCACCTTCATCTGTTGAGTTAGATGAATCTGCAGATGCTTCAGTTGAGACAAAGTCTTGGAGTTTGGGGACTTCACGGGCAACATCCTTCTGCTATAAGGATCCTGACCCGTATCAGGACCCGGAAGAGAATGAGCTTCAGTCACTTGCTGCTTTCTTCGTTCATATGAAAAAACAAAAGAAAAGTAAGTCTGATCTTATCCTACTTCGGCCCCTGATCAATCACATGAGAATCAAAGGGTTAGGTGACTCCATTGTCGTCACCATCAGGGAGAAGGTCAAGGGTATACTTGTTACCTTCGACAGTGCTCGAGAAGTCAGAAATGCTCTGAACTTCAACATATTCCCTAATCTACCCTTTGATCCGGTGTTCTCTATGCAGTGGTTGAGGGTGGTCAACCCTAGGATCGACTGGCAGATCCCTAAGGTTGAACTCCCCAATGGGCAGAGGGTGTATCACCCTTGC
>BFEA01000636.1:562399-572561 GCA_003427395.1 Chara braunii | reverse complement strand
ACGAGTTCATGGTTTCTTATCTAGATGACATTCTGATATTCAGTATGCCATTTGGACTTTGCGATGCCCCAAGCACCTTCCAGACTGAGATGCACCGCATCTTCAGGCCTTATCTGGACGAGTTCATGGTTGTTTATCTAGATGACATTCTGATATTCAGTCGAACTACAAGGGAACATGCGGAGCAGTTGGCTCTTGTTCTTCAATCATTACGTGACAACCAATACAAAATTAACAAGGAGAAGTTCTTTTTTGGGGTTCCCTTTGTTATCTACCTGGGTCATGTAATCTCTGGAGATGGTCTGGCTCCTGAAGCAACCAAAATAGTTGTTGTTCAGGAGTGGCCACAGTCACAGATAGTGAGAGATGTCCGGTCCTTCATGGGTTTGGCCTCGTACTAGAGAAAGTTTGTCAAGAACTTTTCTGCAATGGTTGCACCCCTGACCAACCTAACAAGGAAAGACACTCCTTTTCTTGGTCTCTTCCTTGTTAGTTGGCCTTTACACGACTCAAGAAGGTCTTGACTCGTGCACCAGTGCTGAAGTTGATTGACCCCACCTTGCCGTTCATCGTGACCACCGGTGCGAGTTAGTATGGCATTGGGGCAGTTGTTCAGCAAGATGATGGGAATGGTCTATGGCTTGTAGAGTTCATGAGTAAGAAGATCAAGACTCGGAAGCTTCAGGACTCTACCTACGAGGAGCTATATGCCCTTGTCTCTGCCTTAAAACATTGGAAGCACTTTCTCCTGGGAAGACACTTCCAAGATCTTCTCTGATCATTCCACCTTACAGTGGATGAAATCACAGGGAGAGTTGAATGACAGACTGACACGCTATATTCAGTTCATTGACATGTTGGACTTTGAACTGAAACATAAGAAGGGCTACTACAATAAGGTAGCAGATGCCCTCTCTCGTAGGCCTGACTCTCTTGTTGTATACCTACAGTAGAGGTGAGGAACGCTTGTGCATTCCCCAGGACCAGCGATTCAGGACAGTGTTGATGTCAGAGTGTCCTGATGCGCGACATTTTGGGTTCTTAAAGTCATATGCCATCCTGTCGCAACGCTTCTTCTGGAAGGAGATGTGGAGTGATCTGCAGCACTATGTCGAAACCTGTGAGCTCTGCCAGAGAAATAAGGTCCAGCGTAGACCTCCTATGAGACTGCTCAAACCCTTACCCATACTTGATGGTCCTGCTGAATCTGTGTCTATCGACTTCACAGATCTAGGCAAGACCACCCCTCGTGGCATGCGTCAGGTAATGGTCTGTGTGCACATGTTCTCTAAGTACGCAGAGTTCATCCCCTTTCCAGAAGTAGCTAGGATCCCTGTTGTGAGAGCAGCGTTTTCAGAGAGGTGGTTCACTCACCATGAACCGCCCACTTTTATAGTCAGTGATCGAGATCCACGATTCTGCAGCAATGAGTGGCAATCCTACCGTAAGGGTTACCTACACTCACGACTGGACATGACTTTTGGTCATCATCCTGAAGCCAATGGTCAGGCTGAAGTGATGAACCAGGTCCTGTTCCAACTGTTGCGTCCTGTCATCTCCCTTGATGAACAGGATTGGGATCTCCACTTGACTCGTGCACAACTAGTCTATAACACGTCTATCCACTCCTCGATTGGGTTCAGCCCATACCGTTTGCACTGGGGACGTGAACCACAACAGCCTCACGATGAAGTTTGAGTTGACACCAGGCACCACAGAGTTTGCCAGACGCTATCGCTTAGATGTGGAAAGAGCATGGGCGAACGTGTTCAAAGCTCAAAAGGCTATGATAGAACAAGCTAATCGCCATAGGCGGCCTTCCCCCATCCATACTGGTGACTATGTCTGGGTGGGCAGTTATGTGCACACAGACCAGTACCTCGTTATTTGGGTCCATGGCAGGTTTTAGATACAGTGGGTTCTCTGCAGACCTATCCGGTCTCTCATGAATCCAAGTTGCTCCCCTTTACTGCAGCTGATGCGTTCCCAAAACGGCCTCCTCAGTTTGGTCCACCGATCCCTGGCAAGGGATATAACGTGGAGTCCATTGACGACGAGTGGGGCACTAGCCCCGACCAACAGTATCTTGTGAGGTTTTGCTTCCAGCCTCATACAGAGGACAAATGGTTTACCTGGAAGGAACTTCTCAAGACAACAAAGTTTGTAGTTTTACGTTACGAGGCGGCCAAGAAGGGAAACCTTCCTCAACGATCTCCTCGTTTACACCCTTAGCTCGGAGGTCCTCGTTCCCCGGGAGGGAAAGCTTGCAATGACTTGCTGATTTCTGCTGCCGAGATCTGATTGCGAGGTTGTATAGTCTTGTCTTAGGGTGAGATTCATAATTTTGTTTGTGTAAGGGACTATACGCCGGTCCAGTCCTAAGGGAAATTCGTGAGGGACATATCTGCAATTTACATAAAAATTGCAGGCCCGAGTTCTCCTTAGCCGTTACGACCCTTAGCAGACCCAGACTATCACTAGGACAGCAGGCCCATCTTGGCCTTGGGCTGTAGAGACGGGTTAGACGCTGTATAGCCGGGTAGGGGCCAGGCCGAACAGGCCAAATTGATGCGGTACCGGTCCAGTAGGTCTAGGTCTAGAGTAGGCTAGTCTATTAGTAGGATTGAGCTTGTAGGTTAGGGACTTTTGGCATTTCATTTTCGCGAGACAGCGTTCTGAAGCCAAGCAAGTTGGTGGTGGTTATTGTCTACAGGCGAGGCATCCTGAGACCCTGATCGTGAACGACAGCCATAGCCAGCCCGTCGGTGTTTGCCATAGCTGGGGCACCTTCTGAGCATCTATGCCCGAGGGTATCTGCAATTAGCTGGGCTGTTCGGAGGCTCCTCATTGAGCGTATGTGGGTGGACCATTGTCACCCTTCACTCCTTAGAGATTTTCAAGGCTTCGTAAGTGGTGTGGCAGCCATAGCTGCCATCTTCTTCGTCTGAGTGACTCATCGACACTGAAGACTTCATCGCAATTCATGTTCTTCATCTGGATGGTTGGCGCTGGCCTCTAGGAGGCGGATTCATTGTTGCGCTACTAACTGGGTGTGGAATAGAGAGTGGTGTGTGGAGTTCTGAAGGTGGCGAGACACTGGGATAAACTCCGTAACGATTATTGGTTTGAGTTGGCTCATCAGCAGTGTGATTCCCATTATTATCCTCGCAAGTGTCTTCTTGTGATTGGTTGTTGGGAGTGTATCAGAGAGTAAGAATCACTGTGTGTCTCTCCCCATCTGTGCATGGTTAAATACCGCTACTTATCCTTGTTTGTGTGCAGTTTGGACTTCGTCTCCTCTCCCCTTTGTCTGGTATGTGTATGGGCGTGTGTCAGACATTCTGTGTGTGAGTGGCGAGAAAATCGTTAGACAGCCAAGTTCATAACAGTTGGTATCAAAGCGAGATTGGAATTGGAACATTGAGGGTTGAGCGCAACTGAGGCATCTTCTTCATCTGGCGATCTCCTGGCGAGAAGTTTCATGGTGATTCTCCTTCTCCAGTACTGAGACAGTAGAGAAGAAGATTTCAAGAGGTGACTTCAGGAGTTCATTGCTTGTAATGAACAAGTGCACTGAGCCTGTCAGAGCGCTTGCCAGGAAGTGGCGAGAATAGGGCTAATTCGCCATAGTCAACCTTGACGGCAATACAACGAATTGGCTCAGAGTGGCGGATTACCTATGAGGACTTCAGAGACCTCTGAGTGGCTTCATCCTTTAGCAGTGCTGAGGAGGATTGACAGTCTGTGTCAATCCCAGGCGAGATTAACCCCCTCTGGGGCTATTTATAGCATCAACGACTGTCAGGCACTGTGGCAAGATAATCTTCTGTTGGCTTTCTGAGCGCCACAGGGTCAGCTTCAATGAATCTGACTAGAGGAACTGAAGAGCCTCAGGATCCTGAACAGGATCAACAAGTCTGGAGAGATTTGATGCGTGGAGGTCAGAGGAGGAATTTTTGGAAGAAATTTGGCGAGATGAGGGTTTCAGTCTGCCATAGCCAGATCTTCATCAAGATGTGCAAAAAACTCTGAAAGTGAGTTCGTTCCATGCAAATCTTTGTATAGCGATTCAGATAGGGTTAGAAGAGTTAGTATTAATGGTCTGTGTGTCTGTCAGTGTTTGAAATGAAAAATCGCAGACCGCATATAGCCATAGCCATCTTTCTCCTACCTCCTTCTACTCATTTCTAACCCTCTGTCGACTCTTTTCCATCCAAAATTGTCCTGTGACTGAATTACTGTATTGCACTTGATCCTGCATGCTCAAACTGTGAATTCTGTACTGGATTGGTATAGATACTGTGAATTGTATTTTTGCGCTAAGTCTAATTATAGCCTGTGCTGAGTCGGGTCAGTCATAACTTCAATTCTGTCTGCCAGAATTCAATTCTGTCAGTTTGCAGTAAATCGCAATTCAGTGGTTGTCAGTAGGGCAAAATCGCTTGTTTGGGTTTGGAGTATTTCACTAGATACAGTGAATACTGTAATTCGTCGTACCCAAGGGTATGGTCGCCAGTGTCATCAGGGCCGAAATTGGAGTTTGAGCTAGGGTCTAAGCTTTCTGACCGAATCGCTCTGTCTAGTTGGTCATTGTTGTCTAGTCTTGCTTTGTCTTTTCATTCACTAATCTCTCTTGCTTTCTAGTGGGATCTGGAAATCTAGGGCATCTCTAAATTGTTGGAGTTGTGTATACTGACTTCAGTAAAGTTTCAAGGTCAGTAAAAGGAAATCATGTGGTTGATTTTAGTGGACTGTTGTCTGTCTGATCCCTGTCCCCAGAGAAACTGTTGTACCCCACACCGCTTGTTGCCTATTCACCCACCTACCTCTGTGCATGAGAGAACAACGATTTTTGATAGTATGAAGGAAATTGAAAAGTGCTGCATACACCCCTTATGATCTACTTATTGTGGAATTGAAAGAGGAAAATGGTGGATCAGGGGGCTAAGAAGCAGCCACAAATGGAAGTAGTGATGAAGGTAGAAGAACAACAACCTTCTGCCTCCACCCCTACTACACCTCTGATTGCCACTCATCGAAGGAAGGAGGTACAAAAAAAATTGCAGCAGGAGCAGTCCTTGCTTGCATAATTGGAGAGATAGGAGGCAACCGAGCTAGAGGCTGCAACAGATGTGTCACGTGGCGAGTATCTGTTGGAGCAGCTACCCAAGGCTGTGTCAGATGACTGTGCCCAGGTGGCTAAGAACTTCGTAGAGTGGGCCAGTTTGGAACACAAAGCCACCAGTTCTTACTTCACTTATTGGGATGACCGCATAGGCCGTCCGGAGCGCAGAGTGGGTGACCTGGCGGCTCAACAGATACTGAATGCAATTTAGGATCTGACTGTGCAGGTGACAGCAACCAAATTGATCGCTCCTCAGTTTCCTGCACTCTCAGTGAAACCTTCTCCTTTTCCTCCCCCATTTCCCTTTGGTTCACGCCCATCTTTCCGTTCACCACCTCGCTCCCAAAGTTGCTGCAGTCCACCCATCTTTTGCGTCTGTTGCTGCAGGAGATCAAAGGTGACCTAAGATCCCAGCTCCCAACAAGTTAAGAGGGGATGACGGAAAGATTGATGTTGGGGACTGGGCTGCTGGGACCAAAGCCTACTCGAGGGGCTTTACTTGTGTAGAACAGACCAAAGTAGCAACGATTCTGGGATTGCTGGAGGGGCCTGCCCTGAAGTGGGCCACTTCTACTTCCAGCAGTCAACAACAATCTATGGAGGACTGGGCTTTTGGGCAGGGGGTGGACAAACTTCTGCAGGCCTTAGAGGACCGCTTTGCAGACAAGGAGCGGGCCCGCAAAGCTGCTGACAGGATTGCTCGCCTGGGACAGCAGCGCTATAACTGGTCACTGCAGTCCTTGTTTGCAGAGTTCGAGCAGTTGACCTCTACCCTTGGTTTGGTCATGTTTGTAGATGACCTGTTGACCAACTTGTGCAGGGCAACATCTGAGAAGTTTGTTGTTGCCTTGTATAGCGCTGGACATAAGGATTGGAGAACCTTCGGCCGTGCAGCCCTGGACATGGAGGCAATGCTTTATGTTCAGGCCCCTTCTTTTGACAAAAGAAAAGGATTCTTCCCTCATGGTGGCAGAAAGGGAAAGGCTGCCTTCACACATGTAGGATCTGTATCAGCAAGTGATTCAGACTCCCAAATTGATGTACCATCAGGTGGGACTGATTCAGCTGCTGATACAGATGTTGCAGCGACCCTAACTCAGACCGTCTTGGGAGTTCTGCAGCAGCAGAAACGGTTTTCCCCCGCTACAACCTCAACCAGTTCAAAGGGAAAGGACGAAGGATGTTTTATCTCTGCCCAGCGTTCTAACTTGCCAAAGGATGTCCGAATGCCAGCTGACCCACTCAATCCCTCCACTCTCCCTTGGCATGATCTCAAGATCCAAGGAGTTTGGAGAAAAAGGAAGGATCGAGGGGTTTGCCTGCGGTGTGAGGGACAACACTACTTAAAGGACTGCCCTTGCATGCTAGGCTCGGGTCAGTCAAAAAACTGAAGCAGACCCTGGGGACTGTAGTTCCCCCAGTGCTGCACCTTCATCTGTTGAGTTAGATGAATCTGCAGATGCTTCTGTTGAGACAGAGTCTTGGAGTTTGGGGACTGCACGGTCAGCATCCTTCTGCTATAAGGATCCTGACCCCAATCAGGACCCGGAGGAGAATGAGCTTCAGTCGCTTGCTGCTTTCTTCGTTCATATGAAAGAACAAAAGAAAAGTAAGTCTGATCTCATCCTACTTCGGCCCCTGATCAATCACATCAGAATCAAAGGGTTAGGTGACGACAGTCAAAGGGTTAGGTGACTCCACTGTCGTCACCATCAGGGAGAAGGTCAAGGGTATACTTGTTACCTTCGATAGTGTTGGAGAAGTCAGACATGCTATGAACTTCAACATATTCCCTGATCTACCCTCTGATCTGGTGTCTCTATGCAGTGGCTGAGGGCGGTCAACCCTAGGATCGACTGACAGATCCCTAAGGTTGTACTCCCCAATCTGCAGGGGTTGTATCAGCCTTGCATGATTGTTGCCGACCACCACCCTAAGACTAGTTGCTACAATTTGAGAGCGAGGGAGTTTTATTCTCTTTCGGGCCAGTACGATTATGAGCGTTTGTTTTTAGCTCTGGTCAAGCAAACAGACGCTCCACGTGTTTCCTATCCTCCTGAGATACAACAGGTTGGGGACCAGTATGTCGATCTGATGCAGGAGCCCTTTGGACTACCCAACCGGCCAACCAAGCATCACATTGAGCTGCTACATGGAGCGGTCCCTCCTAAGGGCCGCATCTACCCAACCGGCCAACCAAGCATCACATTGAGCTGCTACATGGAGCGGTCCCTCCTAAGGGCTGCATCTACAGTTTGTCTCCTGCTGAGCTTGAGGAGCTAAGAAAGCAGTTAGAGACCCTGATTAGCAAGGGCTGGATCCGGCCGAGCACATCTGAATTTGGCGCACCAGTGCTCTTCGTCCCGAAAGGGAATGGAGAATTCAGAATGTGCATCGACTACAGGGGTCTCAATAAGATCACGAGGAAAAGTACAGAGCCTATTCCTAGGATCGATAACCTTCTGGACATGGTGCAGGGCTGTACAGTGTTCAACAAAGTCGATCTCAAATCTGGGTATCATCAGATTGAGATGGCAGAGGAGGATGTACACAAGAAAACCTTCAAAATCAGATATGGTACTACGAGTATTTGGTTATGCCATTTGGACTTTGCAATGCCCCAGGTACCTTCTAGACTGAGATGCACCGCATCTTCAGGACTTACCTGGACAAGTTCATGGTTGTCTATCTAGATGACATTTTGATATTCAGCCATACTACCAGGGAACATGCAGAGCAGTTCTTTAGTCAATACGTGACAACCAATACAAAATTAATGGGGAGAAGTCCTCTTTTGGGGTTCCCTCTGGTGTCTATCTGGGTCATGTAATCTCTGGAGATGGTCTGCCTCGTGAAGCAGCCAAGATAGCTATTGTTCAGGAGTGGCCATAGCCACAGACAGTGAGAGATGTCCGGTCCTTCATGGGTTTGGTCTCGTACTACAGAAAGTTTGTCAGGAACTTTTCTGCAGTGGCTGCACCCCTGACCAACCACAAAGAAAGACGCTCCTTTTCTTTGGTCTCTTCCCTGTTAGTTGGCCTTTACACGACTCAAGAAGGCCTTGACTCGTGCACCGGTGCTGAAGTTGCCTGACCCCACCTTGCCATTCATCCTGACCACTGACGCCAATCAGTATGGCTCTGGGGCAGTTCTTCAGCAAGATGGTCTGCAAGAAGGTCTACGAAGGGGGATGCCACTTCAGCAATGCATGGTCTGCAAACACATCCAGCACTGGTATGCCACATCAGATCAAATGTGGAGCACTTTGTCATCAAGCAATTGTGACACAGGTATGTGCCACGTCAGACTATACCCTGCCAATAGTAGTAGGTTGCCACGTCGGCACCCCAACGTCATGCCACGTAGCGAATATCCACACTCTCTCTTTCTTCACCAGCGCCACGTTAGTCTGTTGCCAACTGTGCTCTCACCGGTATCTCAATGCCACGTCAACAACAAAGCGCCACAGAAGCAATGTCGCCTTCTTCTTGTTCAATGTGTCCACGTCATCACCTTCAAGGGAGGCTGCACGCATGTGCGGTACTCAATGTTTAGACGTGCGATTACTCGCACGCGTTAATAAACGTGTTTCGTCCCAGCACACGCGGCAGCTCGCACTTACCTGTGTGCCAGGTCAGCACCTGACTGCAGATCACGATGAAGGAGGTATACTACGATGCCAAATTGTAATGAACCCAGATTGGAAGATACTTGTCAGACGTCGAAGTACAAGTTGACTCAGACCCTCACAATGTCTCCAGTAATCGTGAAAGCGGTATCTGATAATGTCTCATTACCAATAGACAAAGAGAATGGAGGGGGAATAGACAGATGAGAGAGGGTGGAAGAGATAATTAGTGACCACCAAAAAAGTAGCTCAAACATTACCCACTCCTGATCCTGGCTGCCCAGTAACAAGTCAGACGAGTCATGATCACATAGAAGTGCCACGTGGCACTGTCATCTTGTGGAGACAATGAAGACAAACAATAGTGCACGGTATCGACGTCAAGCTCAGGTGAGTACCAGTTCCCCCTATCATCCACAGATCCTGGTCTCCCTTCTTGTCGCGACCAACCACACGCTGTAGACAACGTGGCCAATGCCATGTCAGCAATAGAGACAGGTGGCATGCACCACATCAGCAATGAAGAGAGATGGACTGTGCCACATCAGCAATGTAGACAAATGGCCTGGGCCACATGAGCAAGGTAGCAGGTGGCATGCACCACGTCAGCAATGTAGACAGGTGGCATGCGCCACATCAGCAATGTAGACAGGTGGCATGCACCACATCAGCATTGAAGACAGGTGGCACGCGCCAGATCAGCAGAGGTGGCACTCAGCAGCGAAGGCGCCAGCATGCTGCCACAGTCCTGTGTCGTCGTCCACTGTACTAGCGCACATCCAGCGTCAAGCCAGCATCCAACCGGCATCGAGCCAGCATCCAACCAGCGTCGAACCAGCATCATACCAGCGTCCACCCAGCGTCAAGGCAGCATAGCAAGACTGAATGTTGACCTCCTGGAGACCAAGCCGTATGTAGTGTTTGACGAGGCAGTCTGGCCTCTGGTCTCCCATGCACAGTCGTACAGATTGACTCACAGCCTAGGGCCTGGATTGTGTACAATTGCAGACTTCCCCTTGGTCCTGATGCTGTCTGGGTACGTGCATACAAACAAGTGTGTGCGTCTGACCGGCAGCCTGGGCTGGGTCCACTGTGCAGTTGACTCTAGTTAACTGTCGCCCGCTCAGGCCCTGGCGACGCCCTTAGACATGCCACGAGGCATATTGCATGGGTTATTGAACTCATCTTATTTCTTCTTCTACTTCATGTGCTTATGCTCTTAGTCAATAGTTCCGTGACAATATATATATATCCTCTCTGCCTACGGTTTACCGGGCAGTTCTATTTGACGATATATACTACGACTTCGCTAGTTTCCTGCTACGGTTTTCTCCGGTCAGGTCGAGCGGCAGTGGTCGGGGCCGTCACTACGCGGCCATGCTGTGCCTCTAGTGCCAGCGGCGTGTCTG
>BFEA01000636.1:547445-559394 GCA_003427395.1 Chara braunii | reverse complement strand
AGAGAGAGAGAGAGAGAGAGAGAGAGGGTCTCCATACATGGACATGGCTTGTGGTATGTGACCTTGCTCTTCTCTTGTTGACCCCTGAAACATCTGTGTATTGTCTCCCAGCCAGCTGACATTTCGTGATTTTGTTCACACTTGGCTGCAAACTGATTAACTTCTTTTTGTAAAACAATGTGTTTTATTTTTTTCTCTGTGTTGGAATTTGCTTGGCAGAGGCTCTATTGAATGTTACAGCTACAACCAACAGCACTCTGCCTGTGCAGCCTTTACCAACGGAAGGGAATTCCATTCAAGACAAGGCCAAGGTATGTACCCCAAGACCCATATATATGACAATATAAATCTCTCGTGTGAGGGCCTCGTTGACTCGCCATCCCAGAACATTTTGAATGTATTTGTGCATGGGTTCCTTTTCGGTTGCATTCAAAATCTTACCGAATGGCGGGTGGTGCAAATAGGGCCTTAGGCTGAACTGGAAGTTGTCTTTTGATATGCTGAGCTGGAGGATAGTTGACCGGCTCAGCATAACACGAGAGAGAGAGAGAGAGAGAGAGAGAGAGAGAGAGAGAGAGAGAGCTTCCAGTTGTGCAGAACTGTATGACAGTTGGCGTATGGGATTGGCCAAGGACCTTGAGGTGAAGGAAAGGAGGTGGCTGGTGCTGTTATCGAGTGGTGGGGCTATTCAAGTCAAGAAGTCAGGTGATCCACTAATCTGTGTTAATCAGCCCTGTGCCGGATGCCGGATGATGGGAATGATGAGCAATGTAGCACTCAGAAGTGTCACTGAGGGCTAGGCCCCGCTGGTGCTGTGTTCCTGCTGAAAAAATATTAACCCTGCCGTGAAACTGGTCAGGTTCATGGTAAGATAGCACAGACATAGCAGCTGAGGGGTTCTAGATTCTGCAAGAAGAAAAACACTGAAACCAAGTAACTGAACAACACACTGGAAATGATCTGTAAATTGAAGGATACTTGTGCTCCAGAAACAGGGTTGACGTCAACAGTAAAAGAAGAGCGGAAGGAATATGAGCAGGAGCGATATACATAAAACCAAGTTTCAAAATCATGCAGAAGTCGAGATAGTCATGTACCAAGCAGAGAGCTCAGATGCACCAAGATTCGATCCAAATAAGAGCAATACAGTGAACTCGTGAGCCAATGTTCAAGCCCTCAGGCCACACCAACACAGTATTCAATGTCGCTCCTCTCTGTCTGGCGCCCACCGTCCAGCCTACTCTACCTGTCCTGTACTACGTATCCCACCTACGTTCATCCAACAGGCCCATTTCGACTTTGAAGACCAATGCACATGTCGTCAACACCAATGCGGACCTCCCACATACACTAGGTACGTATTCTCGTCTCCCTCATCAACCCCTGACCACCCACTTCTGCACCTCCTCCCAAAGACCCCTGCCGCCCTCCTCTGCCTTGCGCCCTGCAGCCTGGCTATGGCCGCTAGGGCCCCAGTGCCCTGCCGTGCCCCTCACCTCCCCAGCCAGCAATGCGTATGCGGAGCTTGCGAGCGCAGCAGCGTGTCCGCATTGCCTGCCTACGCCAGCCTCCTTCTCTGGCTGGCTATATGGAAGTGGCCGATGCTGCTGGACTCCGTGGGCCTGGCCGTGGAAGTTTCCAGTAGCTTCTGGTCGGGCCTCAGTGTCTGTGCCCAGGCCCATCTCGATATTTGAGGTCCTGGGCCCTTGTGGGCCTGGCCGTGGAAGTTTCCAGTAGCTTCTGGTCGGGCCTCAGTGTCTGTGCCCAGGCCCATCTCGATATTTGAGGTCCTGGGCCCTTGTCAGTTAGGCACACCCAGAATTACCCAGGCTTTGAATGTTTGCTGCATTTGCACTGGCCCATGGGGTAGATACAACGACAATGCTGCTTTCTTGTTGGTCCGTGGCCACTTCGTGATGTGTCGGCCAGGGCACAACCACCCGCGCGCTGGGCTCAACTGCCTGGCGCAGTTGCTTCTGCCGGAAGAGCCCAGGGTAAGGCTCAGGTTGCACTTCAACCAACTGTCATGCAGCAACTGTCTGAGACCTGCATTGGAAAATGCTGAGATAAGGGCCTCTCATGAATATTCAGGCCCACCTCGTGAATATTCAGGCCCACCTTCACTTAGAGCGGGCACGAGGCTTGCTGGGGGACCACATTCCAGAACATATGCATGTTGCCTAGGGCCCCCTGAGGACACAGTCCTCCCAGGAGAGTGCAGGGATCGGGAAAAGAAATGGGAGGGTCATTCCTTGCCATGCCATGCCATGCCGTGCCGACACCCAGGAGGCTCTTGGTGCTACTTTCTTCCCCCGAATAGAACATTGCCATTATCACTGTATTTAGACTGAAAGTTGCCTCAAATACAGCTATTAACGAGGGTGCGTTCTATTTGCACGGGCGGGGAGGTGGAATACAGTAGCTTACCCATTGAAGAGCTCCTCATGTGATGACAACGGCAGAACAATATGCAACACTTAACGTTCAAATAAAAAAGAAAGGACTTCAGAGAATTTCACTGATGTCATCAAAGCACATTTGAATCCACATCAATGTCATATTCTAATATAAAATGATGACAGTGAAGTCTCCGAAAATTTCCAATCAAGGACTGGGGCAGTAAAGTGGTCGAAATGCAGGAAAGAAAAATATGCTATCGAACAGACGGCCGCACACAAAGAAAAGCTGGAGAGGCTGGAGTGACAGAAGAAGATTGAAAGAAAAAAGGAGAAGAGCAAGGTTGGGGACAAAGTTCTCTCTTCCACAAAGAGACCTCCCCTTCACTATCTCCACTGAAGTTGAACAACAAAAGTGTTACGGATGAATCTCTCCTTGGCGAAGAACCCTCTCCACCACTATCTCCATCACCGTCAACAAGCAAGCATTATAATTTATAATATTGAATGCCAAGAACTTCGTATAATAACCGTAATGAACGTTAAAACACAGCTCTTTGTGCCACCCCCCTCGCGCACCCCCTGCTCCTTGCCCACCCAAAAAAGGGCTTGTTCTTCTCCCAACTTCCCCACCTTTTTGCTCTCTCTCTCCCCCTTTTGGATGTGCTGACTGCAGAGGTAAACTGCCTACTTTGGTGGTTACCAATCTCTCAGTGAAATGGAGGCTTCAAGCACAAGGAAGTGGTGACTCTGTGCACTTTAAGTCGTGAAGTAGACTTTTCTCTTAACTCGTGCTGTTTGAGAGCACACAAGAAGGTGGAAACACACAAGAAAATGGATAACGAGAGCTGGTGGACAAGAATGCAGGGGCAAGCTCCTGCCATGTGGTTTCCACTGCCACTCTTGCTGTCAAGAACTGACCACTGCCTTCCCAGCAATAAAACACCCGGCCGCATTTGGGGCAATTTTGAGTCTACATATGGTGATAATGACTGTCGCATTATATTGAGTGAAGACGGTAGCATGCGGATACTGTCCTCCTCCGCTGCTCTGGCTATGACAGTCCCTCAATACCTGTCGGCAACCCTGCACATTTTATTGATGTGTGTTTGGTTATTTCTATTTGTATTTACTTATTGGTGGGGGGAGGGGGTAACTAACACACACACTCAGAGAAGTGAGCAGGTTCAAGCTACTTCAAAGCCCACCCCTGGGGATGCATGGGTACCCAAAGGGCGGGACGGGTCCCTGACGGCAGCTACTTCACAGGGCTGTTGCTTGTCCAAAGTGGCCAGTACATGTCTCACAGCATGATGCTCAGCAAGAATGTGTCAGAGGGACTTCTGGCAGGGCTTTCGGCAAGCCTGGGAAGGATTTTATCATTTGGCCACAGGCAGCTACTTCAAAGGGCTGGTGCTTGTCCAAAGTGGTTAGCACATGTTGCACGCCACAGTGCTCAGCAAGAATGTGGCAGTGGAACTTCTGGCAGGGCTTTCAGCAAGCCTTGGAAGGATTTTAAGCATTTGGCCACAGGCAGTCTACTTCAAAGGGCTTTTCCCATCCCAAAGTGGCTAGTACATTTCACACAACATGATGCTCAGAAAGAATGTGTCACTGGGGCTTCGGCAGGGCTCTCGAAAGGATTTTATCTTTTGGCAGCACATGGTATACCATCCTCCTACCATCCTGGTCTGATCCGGACCGAGCCAGCCTCTGCCCAGCCTGGCCCCACATGTTGTGCTGCCATGTGTTCCTCTCATGTGTGCCTGTATTGCCTAAATCGAGTAAACATTGCTTAGAAGGCATGGCCATGCATAAGTCTGCTATTGTGTTGGCATATTACCTTTGCCCTCTTATCCGCGTGCTCACACTGCAAAATATTCTTTGCGTGGCTAGAATTCTCTTCCTTTGTTTTTTTTTTTCGTTTTGTTTCTCAATAATCCTGTTCAGTGGCTTGTTGTGGGCCATTCAGAATGGAATCACATGTGCTGTGAGGCCTTAAACCACCAGTGCCCTCACTGCCCTGCCTGCACATAGTTTTTGGACCTCCTGAAGTATTCAAGGGGGCATCCAGGATGGTCGGCTGAGACACACTTGAGGCACGCCTGTGCTGTGAGGCCTTAAACCACCAGCGCCCAGCCGGCATATTTTTTCGGACCTCCTGCAGCATCAGCCGAGACACAGTCGAGGCACACTCGAGGCTTGGGTGGAGTTTCATTTTCAAAATCGGGGACGAGAAATACTGAGTAAGAACCGCATTGAAAAAGCACCAGAGAAGGAAAAGGCAACAAAAGAAAAACTGAAAAGGCAGCAAAAACTTAAAATGCAGTATAACAAGAATGAAAGGCGACAAAAAAGGAGAACGTGGCCTTCTGAGAGGTAGCTTTGCTTGCAGGGTTCCACTGTATAGGCTGAGTAGTGGTAGGTAAATATTGAAAGGTGAAAGTTTGAGATGCAATCAGACTCGCTTTCATTCACACTTTTCATGCATGCAAACAGTAGCGCAGCAAACTGGCGACATGCACCCACGCAAAACTCGGAGATATGGCAACCCAGATACGAGTTCACTCTCAATGGCTATGGCGACTCAGCGCCCACACAACTCTCTGTTCGCATACACCGGATCACCCTGGATATCCCACACGCGTTACTCTGCACTCACACATCCACACACATACTACACACTAACTCTAGCTATGGCGGCTATGGCTGCAACTACCCTATCGCTATGCCACGCTCCGTCTCTCTCGCCCTCTTCGGCCCCGGGCTCACTGCAGACCTCCTTGCACAAGTCGCTGTGGCAGTGCTTCTGCATGGTTCACGCAGGAATGAATGAATGGCTGGGCGCTGCCTCTTGATTTATACTTCTGAAGCTCGTTGGTCTGCCCTTTTCCATCGGCCCATGGTGCTCACAGTCCCTCGTGGTACTTGCTGGACTGGACTGGAACTGACTGGACCTTACCGCTGACTGAGTAGGGACTCACTGCTAACGTACTGAAGTCGTACTGCAATCGCTCTGCAGTTAGTCCACCACTTGACTCACCACTTGCCCACTTGCCCACTTGCCCACTTGCCGACCTTATAGAAGGCTACAGCTAAGACTTCTAGACTTCGCTAAGACTTCTATTGTTACACACACAGGTCGTGGGCTCAAGCCTTGGGGTCGACACAGATACTGTACATCGGTAGGGTAAGGGCTAGGGATCGAGCCCTGGGGTCTGCATTTGCTACTGCAAAAGGTGAAAACCGTTTCACTCCCGCCGTCCTAAATTCGAGGTCCTCCGAGAATATCTTTGTCCAAGGCAGGATCCTTACCCTTTCTGTCACGCTCATAGGCCCTGACTATGTCGGGAGCTGTTTCTAGAAGTTCTGTTCTAGTAAACCAGCGGTCGTCTTCCGGTTCTTGATAAGCAAACCGGACCTTATACTGTTTCTGTGGACGACCTCTACCTCCTGTTCTTAACACATCATCTACAATGCCGTCAATGTCATATCTGCCATCCATATTCGGAGGGATCATGGATCTTCTTGAAGGGAACTGTTGACTTGTGACACACGGCAACAGCCTTGAAGCATGGAACACCGGGTAGTGTAGGACGGTCCATCCTCTCCGCCCTTGACTTCTAGAATGGGCCACAGTCCTCTATATGCAGGCAGTAACTTCTGCGAGATGTTCTCCTCAGGTGCAAACTCTTTAGACTTGACCCAGACCAGGTTGCCTACCTGAAACTGCGATGGGCGACGGTGCTTGTTAGCCTGTTCTATCATGCGGTGCTGGGCCTTCTTGAGGTTTTCAACACCAGTTGCTAGCTCTCTCTTGTGTTGTATCGCGAACTCCCTGGTACCGGGCGGTAGTTTGTGAATCCAATCCTGGGTAAGTCCTTCAAACGGTCTGCGGGGTCTAAAGGACTTGTGTAACTCGTTGGGAGTGCGACAGGTAGACAAATGCACGCTGTTATTATATGCGCTGGCTACCTTGGGGAACATCTCGTCCCAATTGACTTGATCCGGTCTAATATACATCTGCAGAACTTGCTGCAGGATCTTGTTCATCTGTTCTGTCTGACCGCTAGTCTTTGGATGACGGCCAGATGACATCAGCAACTTTGATCCATAGACTCTCATTAGTTCCTGCAAGTTCTGACTCGTGAATCTGGTGTCTCTATCACTAACAATGGACGAAGGAACCCCGTGATCACTAATCCTATGATCAAAAAACTTTTGAATGACTTATTTCGTACGTGCCTCTGCAGGCAAAGGAACAAAAACTGCATATTTACTGAATCTATCAACTATGACCATGACTTGGCTCTTGTCGTGTCTACTGTTGACACCGGCATCCATAAAGTCAATGGAGACTGAATCTCCAGGTTGGTCTGGGATAGGCAAGGGTCTGAGAAGACCTAGAGGGGCACGCATAGTGGTTTTGTTCCTCTCGCAAACTTTGCAACTGCGAACATACTGTATGCAGTTTGCTTTCATTCCTGGTCAGGTATATGCACGCATCAGATTGGCGCTAGTCTTCTGCCAACCGAAGTGTCCCTCTGTGTCATGGCATTCCCCTAGGATCAGTCTACGGATCTTTTCACCGTTGGGGACGCAAAGGCGATCTACTGCATCACTCTTCTCAAACAACAATCCTTCTGTAGTGCGGTAATGTGGTTCGGTCTTTGGGGCCTCCTTAACTCTTTTGAGGAGGTCGCTATAGATAGGGTCCTGTCCGTACGCCTGTCTAACTTTCTCCTGTAGGTCCTTCCCTATATCCAGATAGTGCACTATAGCTCCAAAGTAGTCTGATCTCCTACTCAGAGCATCCGCAACTACATTGTACTTGCCTTTGACCGGGTTGAGCTCAAAGTCGTATTGGTCTATCTCAGCGACCCACCTAGTCAACTTAGGTGTCATTTCGGCCTGGGTCTTTAACCATCTAAGAGTTTCATGGTCTGAGTATACTTTGAAGTGCCTCCCAAGTAGGTAATGCTTCTAGTGCTCTAAGGCCTGCCTGAGAGCGTAGAGTTCTCTCTCGTACGTCGAGGTGGCTATAGCCATTGCCGTCGTCTTGCTGCAACATGGCGCCTATATCATACCGACTTGCGTCCGAGGTGACGACAAATGGCAAGGACGGATCAGCTACTTTGAGGACAGGATACTCTATTAACGCGCGCTTCAGTTTCTTTAGCGCAGATGTACAATCTTTATCCCACTGCCAGATTGTCTCTTTCTTTAGCAACCTGCGCAAGGGAGCGGCGATAGTGGAGGAGTTCCTCACAAACTTCCTATAGTAGTTAGTTAGGCCTAGGAACGACCGCAATTCAGTCAGTGTGCGGGACGTTGGCCAGTCTCTAATTGCCGCTATCTTGCTGTCCTCAAGCTTAATGCCATCTCTGTCTAAAACGTGGCCCAAGTAAAAAACTTGTGTTTTGGCCCACTCGCACTTCTTCGGGTTGATCTTGAAGTTAGCCTCTCTTAGCTTCTTCGAGACCTGCCTCAAATTACCCTGATGCTCTTGGAGGGTCCTGCTGAATACTAATATATCATCTAAATAGACTACTACAAACTTATCTAACCATGGTCTGAACAGATCATTCATACAACGCTGAAATGTAGCAGGCGCGTTGGTTAGTCCAAAGGGCATCACTATAAACTCATAATGCCCATAACGAGTCCGGAACGCAGTCTTGTACTGGTCATTAGGATGGACTTTTGTCTGATGATAACCGGACTTCAAATCTATCTTTGAAAAGTACTTGCAACCCTGCACCCGATCTAAGAGATCGTCTATCTGGGGCAGTGGTTCAACATTCTTGACTGTGATGGCATTCAACCCCCTATAGTTTATGCACATATGTAGCTCTCTCTCCTTCTTGGGGACAAACAGAATAGGTGCTCCAAAAGGAGACGAACTGGGCCTAATCCAACATTTCTCCAGGAGCTCGTCCAACTGCTTACGTAGCTTCTCCAACTCTCTAGGGGACATCCTGTAGATTGCTCCCTTAGGAGTTCTACTTCCAGGCTCTATTTCTATTTTGTGCTGGATCGGTCGCGACACTACTCCTGTTGGCGACTCGATCAAATCTTTGAGCTCCTTCAGCAGTTTGGCAATGCTTGGATTTGTGGAACTATCCCCTTCCTTAGGCTCAGTGACAGGTCTGACATGCACTACGAAGACCTGGTCCTCTAGTTCCTCCTTTTTCACTAGTCGCGCGAACGCGGGGGCACTAAGACAGCAATGTGCCAGAGTATTGTCTACACCTGACACATTAAACAGGCGGGCAATCTTAACCTCGCCTAACGGACTAGGGAGCCTACACTCATGCTCTCTTAAGTGGAGTGTGGCCCTTGCTGCCTCTCCCCAATCCATTCCTAAGACTATGTCAAAAGGAAGGCCATCCTGTACAAGGAGAGTCAGGGAGTGGATAACTTTCTCCACCTTCCCATCTTTCTCTAGGCGAAAATACGCCTGGACTCCCTCTACATAGTCCTCAATACGCATAGTGCAGTTGTCTGCGAGGACACTGACTATGGGGTCTTCCATCTTTTGGACTTTCAATCCTAGCCTCAGTTTCTTCAACGCTCTACGGCTAATATAACTACGGGTAGCCCCTGAATCTACAAGGGCTCCTACTTTATTCTTGAAAACTTCTACATCAACTAGAATTAGCTGTCCCTTGCTGTCCTTCTTCATTTTGGCCCAGGCCGGCATTCTCTCCTTCAACTTTTCTGCCACGCCTGTGAGGGAAGTGCCAACCTCTGCCATAGGCTCATGTGGTTTGGGAGTTTCCTGTACGCGCACACTCGCTTCCCCACATGGCCTTGAAGTAGGGGTAGTTGCGACCCTTACTGCCGGCTGCCTTTTGACTGTTGGGCAGCCCATCGGGTCTGTCTATACTTAAAACAAAATTTAATTACATGGGCCGGGTCACCACAAAACACGCACTGACCCAAGTCCACGCGGTCCTGCCATACACGCTGGTCCAAGCCCAAATCTTCCCAGGGCCTGCCCTGCGGCAAGCCTGGGTGCCATCCTCCTTGAGGTGGCCTTCCACCTCGTCGTTGCGGGGACCGACAAGAACCCTGACGATTTGGCAGGGGACCTTGAGCCCTACCTCCCACTTGGCGGTTCCCTTTTCCGCCAACCCCCTGTGCGCCCGATCCTCAACCTCCCGTGGCCTGGCCCCTTTGGCCCTGGCCTCCTCCTCGACCTTGCGGCCTCCCTCCAACCGCGACAGCAGCATAGGACCTCCCCTGCCCCACACTACTGTCCTCATCCTCGAGGCCCCACTTGATCTGACTATATGGGACCTCGTTTGTACCACCTTCCTCTAAAGTAAGGATCATGTGATCCTTGGCCTTGACTTGGCCAGAGATGGTACGACCTTTCCACTTCTTCCCCTTATCCAAGTCCTTATGCCAGAAAGTGGACACTGGCATGGACTTTGACTCAAACAGGGCCACCTCTCTACTCAACACATCATACGTGATGTCGGCCTGTTGAGATCTGTCAAAGAAATGCCCGCGCAGGGGCTCTGGCATGGCACGATAAAACAACTGGACCAACTGGGGTCCAGTGACCCCGTGGTTTGGGAGGGCTACCAAGTCGTCCATAATGCCCTTGAGTGCTCTTGCACTCCTCTATTGTTGTGAGTGGATGGTTTCTAACTTGTCAGAGGATCTAACGCCTCTCGTTGGGTCAGCAAATCTTTCCCTCAGGAGTTTGAAGAATTGAGGAAGGGGGGTGATCTTAGAATATGCGACCAGGTTATTTTCACAACCGGCTGCGCGTGCAAGGGACCTCCCAAAATTGCCGCTTCATCCTTGAGGGCCTGGAAGGCGACGAGGACTTGCTCCTCAGTCAAGATGTGATGCAAGTACACATAACTATTTACGCTCGTCTCCCAATTATCAAAATTTTCCTCCTTCCCACCGTATGCATCTGGGAACTTAAGCTTGACGGGCTCTTTACGAGGCCTGGCCTCACTCTCTACAGCGGCTATTTCTTTGGCACCCTCGATGGCGCCCTCACTGAACTTCCCCACGTTGTCTCCCAATCGCCTGACTTCGCCTCCAACGTGGGTGACCTTATCGTGTGCAAAATCTCGAAATCCTAACCGCATGGCACTTAGGGCCACATCGTGACCCCAGCTGGCTTTGCGCTCCTCCATCCAGGCCGCACTCAACACTTCCAAGTACCCCAGCATCTTATCCATTTTGGCAGAAATGTCTGTCTGCGCCTGTCTACAATCTCTCACCTTTGCCACCTCCTCGGTCAGCCTATTAACTTCCTCCCTCCTTCTCTTCTTTTCCCTCTTCATCCTCTATTTCCACTCCAACTTCTTCTCCTCCTCTGCTTCTTGCCATTCCAGGGGGTCCTCAATTGTTGCTAGCGCGCTGGCTAACGCGTCCCTCTCACCCTGTGGCACATAGAATTGTGCCTCCTCATCTTCCCCCAATGATAAGTTAGCAATCTACTCACTAATCTTCTTCTCCATGGCTGTATCCTCTTTCGTCGTGCCACTACTCTCACCTTTTTCTTCCCTTCGTTTTCTCTCCTCCTCTGCTTCTGCTGCTGCTTCTTCCTCGGCAGCCTTTTTCTTCTCCTCCATCTCTTCTTTCAACTTCTTCATCTTCGCCGCCTGCTCCTCTGCAATTACTTTTAATTTCGCCTGCTTCAGGAGCTGTTTTCTCTCTTTATTCTCTCTCACTAAGGCGACCATCTTCTCTTGCTGTTCCTGGGTATAGGGGCTAGTGCTCTTTCCACTACGGGTCTCAACCATGGTGATAAGTGCACAACCGGATTGACGGTTCCAAACCTCACCACGTAGACTCTAACCCCTGACTACACCGACTGACTCAATCTAAGACTCACAGAATCCGGACAGGGATCCTGTCAACTAGGGTCTCTAGCCTAGACCTATACTATGGCTGTCACTACTAGACCTGTTGCTGATCAGGAGGCATTTAAGGAGATCCCCTGTAACTCCTCAGGAACTATTTAATGACACAGACAGGACGACGCGATCAGCAGGTCTCCCAATACTTAGACTGCCTGTTGTGCAGCCCACAACTCAGCCTTTCAGGCCTATCGTGCCACACCGAGCAGCGCGCCGGTCTGTACCGGTCCTTGGGAGGGTTAGGCCTCCGGGACAGTCGAGTCGCCAGACACAGTCTTTAGCCCTACTTGGTCGGGCAGGGGTTTGGTCAACAAGGCCTATCCTTCATCCACAGAGTACTATCACCTGGACAGAAGAGACTCGATGCAGAAAGAAGAGACGGACAAACTGGACTCAGCAAGTACCACAGGGTGTGTGCACATCAATAGGGCGAGGGATAGGTTGAAGGCTTGGCGAGATTATACCGGCTCCAGCTTGGTCAAACGCGTGGTCAACGGCTTGGTCAATGCCGGTCAACGCTGCGGTCAACTCCGGTCAACGCCGGTCAACATCCGGTCAACGCTTGGTCAACTTTCCCGGTCGGCTATGGCTGCCGGCTTCACTTTCCTTCACCAACCTTCTTCTTCCCTTCACCTTCCACGCCTCCTTTCACCCTGCTGTCT
>BFEA01000636.1:525319-536460 GCA_003427395.1 Chara braunii | reverse complement strand
GGGCGGCCTCCCTTCAGCCTGCGTCTGGGCCCCAGTGCCTGAACCCAGGCCTGATGCAGTTGAGGCCCGGGGGATGCAGTTGCACCTCTTTCATCAAGGCCTGCGGCCAGATTCAGATAGTGGGCCGATTTTCGTTAGGCATTTTCGAACTCTATACCCAGCATGGATTGTCAACCTCACGTTCAAGTGCCCAGGGCCTAACTAACTCAAGGGCCCTGGGATTTCCACATTTGCATAGATCCAAGACTCAGTGCACTCCAACCAACTGGCGTGCTGCAACTGTATGGACCCCACTTCGTGAAATGTTTGTGTTATGAACTTGGTTGTCTGACAATTTTCTTGTCACTCACACTCAAAAGTATCTCACACATGCCCATACATGCATAAGACAAAGGGAAGGAGAGACAGAGTCCAACCTGTACACAGACCAGAGATAAGCAGTGGAATAGCAACCATGAACAGATGGGAAGAATACACCTAGTGTTTCTCTCTCTCTGACACACTCCCAACAACCAATCACAAGATGACACTACGAAGATCACAATTGGAATGTCACATAGATGATGAGCCAACTCGACTTAGTTAACCCCAAATATCGTTGCAGAGTTTAACCCAATGTCTCGCTACCTCAGTACCACACACTCCACCCACTACTTCACTCTCAGAGTCTAGCGCTGCATTGAAACAGCCTCCCAGAGGCCAGCGCCATACACCCAGATGAAGATCATGAACAACGAGTAGTCCCCAGTGTCGATGAGTCACTCTGGCGATAAAGAAGCCAGCTAGGGCTGCCAGGCTGTTACCGTAGCAGCAGCGCCCACATGTACCCAGCGAAGAGCCTCGAAATAGCCCTGCCAAGCGCAAATACCCCCAGAGGGTAGATGCGTTGAGACCAGCCCCAGCTATGGCTGTCTCAGAAAGGCCGGCTATGGCTTTCCATTCAAGCTTGAAGTCTCAGGTGCCGCTGTAGACTTCCAGCGCTGCAAAACGTGGTTGGCCACGAACGCTGCAATGGGAAAATGAAACGCCAAAAAGTCATGAATCGGTGTGCCTCCCCCACCTATAGACTCACTAGCCTAACCTAGACCTAGACCGGAGTGACTGACCGACCGGTATCGTTGTTGTTTCAGCCTATCGGCCTCTACCGGACTTGGCTATAGGCTATAGGACCGTCTAGCAGAATAGGCCACTTAGAGCTTGTCTGTCCTAGGGGTAGCTCGGGCCTGCACTAGGCAGTTAGGGTAGCTGTAGGAATTCAGGTTAGTACCGGGACTATATTTTCCCCGGATTTACAAATCTGTCTCTCACGAATTTCCTCACATGCTGGTCTCTCGGTTAACCCTCAGCCAAACAAAATTACTATACTAACCTACCGATTAGTGTACAGCCTCGCAGTTAGTCTCGGCAGCAGAAATCAGCAAGTCATTGCAGGCTTACCCTCCCCAGGAGCGAGGACCTCCGAGCTAGGGGTGCAGGCGAGGTGACGGCGAAGGTTACCCTTCTGAGCCGCTTCATATCGCAACACAACAGACTTCGCTGTCCTGAGAAGGTCCTTCCTGTAGTACCACCGATTTTCAGTCAGAGGTTGGAAGGCAAACTTCACAAGATACTGTCGGTCGGGGCCAGTGCCTCACTTATCCTCAATGGATACCTTGTCGTATCCCTTACCAGGGATTGGTGGACCCCACTGAGGGGGCCAGTCAGGGAATGCATCAGCTGGGGTGAAGGGAAGCAGCTTAGATGCATGGAAGACCGGAACGGTACGTAGATGCAAAGGGACATCAATGGTGTACGACGGACCAAAAGGATCAGCCCCTACTATATCTAATACCTGCCATGGACCCGGATACTTGGGCAGCAGCTTGGGAGAGATATCCTCCTCCCTCGACAACTCTGAGCTGGCTGCCCAGACATAGTCACCAGTACAAATGTGGGAAGGCCTGCGATGGCGATTAGCTTGTTCAATCATTGCCTTTTGGGCTTTGAACAAGTTCGCTCGCGCTCTTTCCACATCAAGACGATAGCGTCTGGTGAACTCTGCTGTGCCTTGAGAAGGTCCTTCCTGTAGTACCACCGATTTTCAGTCGGAGGTTGGAAGGCAAACTTCACAAGATGCTGCCAGCCCCTACTGTATCTAATACCTGCCATGGACCCAGATACTTGGGCAGCAGCTTGGGAGAGATATCCTCCTCCCTCGACAACTCTGAGCTGGCTGCCCAGACATAGTCACCAGTACGAATGGGGGAAGGTCTGCGATGGCAATTAGCTTGTTCAATCATTGCCGTTTGGGCTTTGAACAAGTTCGCTCGCGCTCTTTCCACATCAAGACGATAGCGTTTGGTGAACTCTGCTGTGCCTGGTGTCAGATTTGTCTTAGCCTTGTCGATGATATCATCGAGAGGCTGACGTGGCTCACGTCCCCAATGTAATCGATAAGGACTGAACCCGGTCGAGGAGTGGACAAACATGTTGTACATGAGTTGTGCCCTCGCAAGGTGGAGATCCCAGTCCTGTTGATCTGGGGAGATAACAGGACGTAGCAGCTGGAACAAGACCTGGTTCATCACTTCAGCCTCACCATTGGCTTTTGGATGACGACCAGACGTCATGTCCAGACGAGAGTGCAAGTAGTCCTTACAATAGGACTGCCACTCATCCCTGCAAAAACGTGGATCTCGGTCACTGACTATGGAAGTGGGCGGCCCATGGTGAGTTACCCACCTCTCAGAAAAGGTTGCTCTTACAGCCGGGACCCTTGCTACCTCTGGCAAGGGGATGAACTCTGCGTATTTGGAGAACTTGTCCACGCAGACCATAACCTGACGCATGCCACGAGGGGTGGTCTTGCCTAAGTCTGTAGAGTCAATGGACACAGACTGAGCAGGACCATCAGGTATGGGAAAGGGCTTGAGCAATCCTAGAGGAGGTTTACGACGAACCTTGTTCCTCTGACATAGCTCACAGGTTTCCACATAGTGCAGCATCTCACTCCGCTCTCCTTCCAGAAGAAGCGCTGCGACAGGGCTGCGTACGACTTCAAGAACCCAAAGTGTCCACGCGCATCGTGGCACTCTGACATCAGCAGTGTCCTAAGCTGCTGATCCTCGGGAATGCATAAGCGCTCCTCTCCTCTGTTGTAAGTGTACAGCAGATCTGAACTCGAGGCATAGTCTGGTTCAGAATTGGGATCTGCTTGCAGATTCCTGACAATGGGTCCATAAGTCGGGTCCTGAGGCAGTAAGCGAGCAATGGTCTGACGGACCTCCTCCTAAGGAATGAGTAGAGGAGATCAGTGCAAAAGAATCAGGCCTAGGGCGTCAGCTACTTTATTGTAGCAGCCCTTCTTGTGTTTCAGTTCAAAGTCAAACATGCCGATGAACTGAATGTAGCGTGCCAACTTATCATTTAACTCTCCCTGGGACTTCAACCACTGTAGAGTGAAATGATCAGAGAAGATCTTAAAGTGCCTTCTCAGGAGAAAGTGCTTCCAATGTTTCAAGGCACTGACAAGAGCATATAGCTTTTTCTCGTAGGTAGAGTCCTGAAGCTTCTGAGTCTTGATCTTCTTGCTCATAAACGCGACTGGTCTCAGACCATTCCCATCATCCTGCTGAAGTACTGCCCCAATGGCATACTAACTGGCGTCAGTGGTCAGGACAAATGGCAAGGTGGGGTCAGGTATCTTCATAACAGGGGCACGAGTCAAGGCCTGTTTGAGTCGTGCAAAGGCCACCGGACAGTGAAGGGACCAAAGAAAGGGAGTGTCTTTCTTTGTGAGGTTAGTCAGGGGCGCCGCCACTGCAGAAAAGTTCCTGACGAACCTTCTATAGTAGGAGGCCAGACCCAAGAAAGACCGAACATCTCTCACTGTCTGGGGCTGTGGCCACTCCTGAATAGCAGCAATCTTAGCTGCTTCAGGGGCCAGACCTACGTGGCCCAGGTAGATGACAGAGGGAACTCCAAAGGAGGACTTCTCTCTATTAATCTTGTACTGGCTGTCACGTAATGACTGAAGGACAAGATCCAAATGCTCCGCATGTTCCTTGGCAGTCCGGCTGAATACCAGGATATCATCCAGGTAGACGACCATGAACTTGTCCAGGTAAGGCCTGAAGATGCGGTGCATCTCTGTGTGGAATGTGCCAGGTGCATTGCAGAGTCCAAATGGCATAACCAGATATTCATATGTACTATATCTGGTTTTGAAGGCTGTCTTGTGGACGTCCTCCTCTGCCATCTCAATCTGGTGATAACCAGACTTGAGGTCGACTTTGCTGAAGATGGTGCATCCCTGGACCATATCCAGAAGGTCATCGATCCTAGGAAGGGGCTTTGTACTCCTAGTGATCTTGTTGAGACCCCTGTAGTCGATGCACATTCTGAACTCACCACTCCCTTTGGGAACAAAGAGGACTGGGGCGCCGAATTTATATGTGCTGGGCCTGATCCAGCCTTTGCTGGTCAGGGTCTCAAGCTGTCGTCTGAGCTCCTCAAGCTCAGCAGGGGACATCCTGTAGATGCGGCCCTTGGGAGGGACCGCTCCAGTCAGCAGCTCAATGTGATTCTTGGTTGGCCGGTTGGTTAACCCAAAGGGCTCCTGCATCAGATCAGCATACTGGTCAACCACCTGCTGTATATCAGGAGGACAGGAAACAGTGGGAGCGTTTGTCTGCTTGACCAGAGCTATGAACAAACGCCCGTGGTCATACTGGCGTGAGAGAGCATAAAACTCTCTTGCTCTCAGGCAGAAGCATGAGGTCTTAGGGTGGTGTTCAGCAGCAATCATGCATGGCTGATACACCCCTTTGTTGTTCGGCAGCTCAACCTTGGGGATCTGCCAGTCGATCCTTGGGTTGACTGCTTTCAGCCACTGCATGGAGAAAACCAGGTCAAAGGGTAGATCACGGAATATGTAGATGTTCAGACTATGTTTGACTTCTCCAGCACTGTCGAAGGTCACAGGGATACCCTTGACCTTCTCCTTGATAGGTAGTACAATGGAGTCACCTATCTTGACCTACAGCGGTTGCTGCAGTTGCACCACTTTCATGCCCAGATGCAGTGCACCACTTTCATGCCCAGATGCAGTGCACCACTTTCATGCCCAGATGCAGTTTTTTGATTGCACTGCGGGACATGAAATTTCGGGTGGCTCCACAGTCCAGCAGCCCTTTGATTCTGCTGTGATTGATCAGGGGCCGAAGGAGTATGAGGTTAGATTTGCTGCGCTTTTGTTCTTTCAGGTGAAAGAAAAAAGCAGCAATAGCCTGAAGCTCAGATTGCTCCGGTTCCTGATCTGGGTCAGGATCCTCATAACAGAAGGATGCTGCCCGCGCAGTCCCCAAACTGGGATAAACATATCTCGTCTCAATTGAAGTTGCTGCAGATGCAAATGCAGGTGCAGCACTGGAGGGAACTGCAGTCTCCAGGGTTAACTTCAGTTTTTTGACTGAGCTGGATTGGGCATGTAGGGACAGTCCTTTAGAAAGTGTTGTCCCTCGCACCTCAAACAGACCCCTCTCTCTTTCCTCTTCCTCCACACTCCCTCCTGAATCTTCAGGTCATGCCATGGGAGAGTGCTGGGATTCAGGGGGTCTGTTGGGAATCGGACGTCGCGCGACAGGTTAGGGCGCCGGGCAGGGGTTGAAGATTGACGTCCCTGGCTCTTCCCCTTGCTGCTGGAGGCTGTGCTATAGGGGGACCCGACCTTCTGGAAGGCCCCCAGCGCAGCCTGCAGCTGCTGAATGACTGCTGCAACATCTGGGACAGCAGCTGAACCAGTCCCATCTGGCGGTGTACTAGGCTGGGATCGGGTGTCAGAGGCTGACCCAGAGCCCGCATAAGCGAAGGCCGCCTTTCTCTTTTTACCACCGCGAGGGAAGGCGCCTTTTCTCCTGTCACTGGAGGGGGCCTGAACATGGAGCTTAGCCTCCATGTCTAGTGCTGCACGTCCAAAGGACCTCCAGTCCTTATGCCCTGCGTTGTAAAAAGCAACACAAAACTTCTCAGGCGCAACCCTGCAAAAGTTAGTCAGCAAATCATCAGCAGATATAACCAAACCAGGGGTGGAGGTTAGCTGTTCACATTCAGCAAAAAGGGTCTGCAGACTGCCACTGTAGCGCTGCTGTCCAAGGCGTACGATCTTGTCAACAGCCTTACGTGCCCGCTCTTTGTCTGCAAACCTGTCCTCCAAGGCCTGCAAAAGTTCGTCCACTCCCAGGGCTAGAGCCCAGTCCTCCAAAATCTGCTGCTGGGCGCCGGCTGTCGATGTGGCCATTTCTGGGCCGGGCCCTCCAGCATCCCCACAACGGTAGCCACCTTCTGCTGTTCTGGGCACACGAAACCCTTCAGGTAGACCCGGGTTCTTGCTGCTGCCCAGTCCCCAACATCAGTTTTGGGGTCATCGCCCCTAACTTGCTGGGTGCAGGGATCTTGGGTCCTCGCTGATCCCCAGCAACAACAGTAGCAAAGGTGGGAGGAGGCTTGACTTTAGCCTGGGAGGAGATAGAGGGAGATGACTTGTGGGAGGTATGAGGGGAAGAAGGAGGTGAAGAGGAAGGAGAGGGCTGTTTGGGTTTGGGAGTAGGGACCAGAGGGGTGTTCAGGTTGGCGGCTGTCAACTGAGCAGTCGGATTCTGGATAGCATCCAGGATCTTGGACTGCTGAGTCGCCAGGTCGCCTACCCTGGTCTCCAGACGTTGTATTCGATCATCCCAGTTAGTGAAGTGGCTGGCTGTGATTTTGTTTTGCAGAATCACCAGCTCAGCCAAGTATCGGGTGCACTGGGCTACCCTCTCATCAGAAACAGTCTTCTCGGCCTGCTGCAGCAGAAACTCCTTGCGGGAAGCATCTGCTGCAGCCTCCAATTCGGCTGCCTCCTGTCTCTCTGCCTCTGCGAGTAGCGCCTGTTGCTCTCGCAGTTTTTCCTGAATTTCCCTCTTGCGCCGCTGAGCAGGGGTTAGAGGAGGAGGAGGAGTAGAGGGGGAAGGTTTCCCTTCCTCCTTGACTACAACTTCTACCTGCCCCTCACCCGATTTCGCAGCGTCAGACATCTTCCCTTTCAGAGACAATAAATAGTAGTGTTAGACAGCAAAGGATGCAGCGATTTACAATCCACTCAGATACTCAGAAATCGCTGCACTACCAATTGAGAGGGTAAGGTGTGTTAGTAGGCACAAGCGGTTAGGGTTGGAATACAATCACTGGGGTCAGTAATCAGACAGACTGAAAGTCCAGTAAAACCATTCCCTAACGATTTCCTATACCTGACACTGAACCTTCACTGAAGTTAGAACATACAATTTCAGTGCATTGTAGTGACCACTAACATTCTAGAGCCCATCAAAAAACAAGAATAATCAGTGGTAGAGATAGATACAGGCAAGAATTGACTGAAACCACGCAACTAGTAGCGATGCAGTAGACTAGACCCTGACAACCCTAAACTCAAATTTTGCCACTGTTGACATCAACGGAAATACCCACTGACACAGCGATTTTCAGTATTTCACTGTAATTACTCGAATACACTGATTCTGGACTAGCAATTTGGCAGATCTGTCAAATACTGAATTACGGTTCACCCCAGACTTACAGACTTGAATTCTGACGGACAGAATCTGAGTTTTGACTGACCCTAGATAGCACAGACTAAAACCATGATTCACAGTATCAGTACTTTTTCTGTACAGAACCCACAGAATGATCATACAGGGTGCAGCGCAATACTGTCATACAGTCCCAGAACCAATTTGAGTCAGAACGGGTCAATAGGTGGAGCGATATGAGTCAGGGTAGGGAGGAAGAAGATGGCTATGGCCGTCTTGCAGTTTGACAATTTCACAATTGAGACCCTACTGACAGACAGACCATCAATTCAGACTCTACTGGTCCTAAACTAATCGCTACACAGGGTTTCACACGGAACACACTCACTTGCAGTGTTTGCCCCAGTGGATGATGGAGTTCTGGCTATGGCTGACAGAACCCTGACCTCGCCACTTGCTTGCAGACACTTCTCCACTGATCCCCACGCGTAGAATCTCCTGAAACTTGTTGATCATGCTCAGTGCCCTGTGGCGATTCAACCCCAACTCTCAGATTCACTGAATCTGGCTCAGTGGCGATGGAGGACTCTCCTGAAGATATCTCGCCACTGCAAAGGGGAGCCGCTGGTGCTAAATTTAGCCCTGAGTAGGGCTAATTCAGCAGGAGAGTGATCCTGCGATCAATTCTCCCTCAGTGCTATACTGGGATTGATGCCGCCACCCAGTTATCACTGGATTAGGGTATAATTCGCCACCCTGAACTCAGTCATCAACTGGGCTCAGAAGGGTGGATGGCGAAATACCCCTGTTCTCGCCAATTCCTGTCAGGCACTCAGACAGGCTCAGGGTGCCTGATCAATCGCACACTGATGCTTTGCAATCACCGCCTGTATGTCCTCTTCTCTACTGGATCTTCACTGAAGATACAGAGCCGCCATGGAACTTCTCGCCAGTTAGGGCCAGAAGAAGAGGATGCCCTGCGCTCAACCCTCAGTGCTCCAAGTCCAATCTCCGCTCTGATACCAACTGTTATGAACCTGGTTGTCTGACAATTTTCCCGTCACTCACACTCAAAGTATCTCACACATGCCCATACATGCATAAGACAAAGGGGAGGAGAGACAGAGTCCAAACTGTACACAGACCAGAGATAAGCAGCGGAAGAGCAACCATGCACATATGGGAAGAATACACCTAGTGTTTCTCTCTCTCTGACACACTCCCAACAACCAATCACAAGATGACACTGCGAAGATCACAATTGGAATGTCACACAGATGATGAGCCAACTCAACTCAGTTAACCCCAAATATCGTTACAGAGTTTAACCCAATGTCTCGCCACCTCAGTACCACACACGCCACCCACTACTCCACTCTCAGAGTCTAGCGCTGCATTGAAACAGCCTCCCAGAGGCCAGCGCCATACACCCAGATGAAGATCATGAACAGCGATGTAGTCCCCAGTGCCGATGAGTCACTCTGACGATAAAGAAGGCAGCTATGGCTGCCAGGCTGCTACCGTAGCAGCAACGCCCACATGTACCCAGCGAAGAGCCTTGAAATAGCCCTGCCAAGCGCTGATACCCCCAGAGGGTAGATGCGTTGAGACCAGCCCCAGCTATGGCTGTCTCAGAAAGGCTGGCTATGGCTGTCCACTCAAGCTGAAGTCTCAGGTGCCGCTGTAGACTTCCAGCGCTGCAAAACTTGGTTGGCCACGAACGCTGCAATGCGAAAATGAAACGCCAAAAAGTCCTGAATCGGTGTGCCTCCCCTACCTATAGACTCACTAGCCTAACCTAGACCTAGAACGGACTGATTGACCGACTGGTACCGTTGCTGTTTCAGCCTCTCGGCCTCTACCGGACCCGGCTATAGGCTATAGGACCGTCTAGCAGAATAGGCCACTTAGGGCCTGTCTGTCCTAGGGGTAGCCCGGGCCTGCACTAGGCAGTTAGGGTAGCTGTAGGAATTCGGGTTAGTACCGGGCCTATATTTTCCCCGGATTTACAGATCTGTCCCTCACGAATTTCCTCACAGGCTGGTCTCTCGGTTAGCCCTCAGCCAAACAAAATTACTAAACTAGCCTACCGATTAGTGTACAGCCTCGCAGTTAGTCTTGGCAGCAGAAATCAGCAAGTCATTGCATTTGCACAGAGGGCTCTTGTTGATTTGCTGGCCCGCCTTCACTTAGGGCGGGCACGAGGCTTGCTGGGGGCCTTAGCCCAGAACATGTCCATCACGGCAAGGCCCCTTCTTGAGGGCTCAATCCTCACAATAGTCTCTGCTGGGAAAAAATAGAAAAATCACGATTTTACCTTTTCTTTTGTTTCTTTGCACGGAAAATGAGCGGAGAGTGCATGACAGAAATCCAGATTCCATCATCACATTGAAAACCAGATAGTCGTGTGTCACTGCAGCCAGACTCACTTTGTTCTTCACTTCACATACATGCAATCAGATGGCAACTCACACTGGCGCCAAGCGCCCACTCAAAGCTCAGAGATATGGAAACCATGAACACAGCTCAGCTGCAAACTCGCTTCATCAGGCTATGACGCATCAATGCCTGTACATCCCAACTCTCGTCACTGTGTTCAATACCACTGTTCGCCCATGCTCAACTCTGGATCACCCTGGATAGCCCACACGCTTCCCTGTATTATACACACACACACTAAAGCCTATATTCAACCTGCAGTGGCCATGGCCGCTCAACTACTACTGACTATGGCTATGCTATCTTCCTTCAGCCCACTTCGACTTCGGGCGACCTGCAGACCACCTCGTACAAGACGCTGTGGCAGCACTTCCGCATGGCTTACGCAGCGAATGAATGAATGGCTGGGCGCTGCCTCTTGATTTATACTTCTGTAAGTCATCAGTCTGCCCTTTTCCACCGGGCCCATGGTGCACACAGTCCCTCATGGTACTTGCTAACTGTGCAAGTGAGACTGGGACTGGGTACTGCTGACTAAGCGAAGTTGGACTCACCACTTGTCTACTTGCCTCTGACTAAACGTGAGAAATTCTCGAAAGGCCACTTCCGGACCGGAAGTTTGCGGACTTGGCTTTCAGGACTGTCGCAGCTAAGACCTTGAGCTCTCAGGACTGTAGCAGCTACGACCTCTTCTTCTTCCCTCTTCTTCTTCCTCTTCCCTCTTCCTCTTCCCTCCTTCCCTTCTTCTTCTTCCCCTTCCTCTTCCTCCTCTTCCTCCTCTTCTTCCTCTTCCTCTTCTTCCTCTTCTTCCTCTTCCCCTTCCTCTTCCTCCTCTTCCTCTTCCAAATTGGTGAACTTGGATATATGCAAAGATTCTTAGAAAAATTAGTCAGATTCTACAAGGTGTTTGTAATTATTATAGTTTTCTACACAATCGTACCAAGCTGTGGCGTATTCAATATATCATAGAATATTCCGCCATGGCTACACTAGGTCAAAAACTCAAATTGAATAGTGCTGCTAAGGTTTTCAAACGTTTCTCTTTTCCACTTCCCATTACTTGTGGGACTCGACCCTATCAAAGGATTGAAGAGAAGGCGCTAAGGCTTCTTCTTCTTCTTTTTCTCCCCTCGTCCTCTTCTACTTCTTCCCCCC
>BFEA01000636.1:514920-525306 GCA_003427395.1 Chara braunii | reverse complement strand
CACCACCACCCTGTTGCTGCCCCAACTGGTGCAGTTGGATCTTGCCTAGGGAAGGCTGAACTGCCATGTGTGTTGTTTGCTGCACTATCGTGTGCAACCGAATAGAGCGCCAGGTCATTATCACTGCACCGAGAGTGAAAGTTGCTACAAATATAGCTATAATGATCGGGCGTTCTATGTGGGTGACCACAGTAGCATTCACCTAACTCCCACTCAGTGTTGATGACCTCCATGAGCACTATCACCTATCACTCTACTGCCCTACCCCCTTGGTCTTTGTTTTACCTCCTCCGAGCCCCCAACTTGAAGTTGAACTTGTTTCATGTAGACAATCTGAGTCCCCTAGTTGAACATATTTCAAGCTGAGGCCCCAAGTTGAACATGTGTCCACTAGATGATCAGTTCCCTGGAGGTTATTCTTCATCGGGAACACTGTTGATGTACAGCAGGTCTTTCACTTATGAGAATATGTACTGACGTTCTGGATCTCTTTGGTGCAATTGCTCAGATGTGTTCATGAGCACCTATCCAGTTGATGCACCTGGGCCGAGCGGCCAGTCAGATGCCGGAGGCCTGACTGCAACAAGAGCAAAATGGACAAAGAAAGCATGTGTGCATCTGTTGGAGTTACCAGGAATAGAAGCCCGTGATGCCTGGACTGGGATGTGTGAAAGCACTCTGGGCCTGGGTTAGGCCGACGCCCGGTCCAGACGGACCGGGCCAGACGGACCGGGGGGGGTCCGTCCAGCAAAACCAAACGAGCCAAAAAATGTTCGAGGAATTTCTTTTTTTTTTTTTTGAAGATGGGTTTGGACTGCGCTCCCTGAGAGGAGCCCAAATCCGCAGAGAAACTTGGGAAAGACGTGTGTTGGGGGGGTGGTGGGGAGGAGTTTGAGGGGAAGGGGGATGGTGGGGGTCTTTGGAGGTCACTGTCGATGAGGGTGTAGTGGAGGTGCTTGCAACGTGTCCTTTTCCTGTCTGCTGCCGTTTTGCCTCTCGTCCTTCCAGACCTGCCACTCCCCCGGCCGACACCGCTACCACCGCCCGCCATAGTGTCTTGTAAGTAGAGGATGCAAGGACCAACAGCGAGGGAAAAAAGAGAGAAAGTATCCGAAGAAGACGAAGAAGAAGGAGAAATGGAAGAAGAAGAAGAAAAAGAAGAAGAAGAAGGAGAAGGAGAAGAAGAAGTAGTAGAAGAAGAAGGGAAGAAGCTGCTGTCCGCTGGTACAATATGGGCAGGGCAAAAAAAGTGAACCGGAGATAGCACCCAGTACGATATGGCAGGCGGTACAATATGGCTGGCATATATGCGAGATGGTGGGCGGTAAGATATGGAGGAGGACGAGGGAAGAAGAAGACGACGAGGAGGGAAGGAGGAGGAGAGGAGACTTGAAAAACGAACAGACGAAAGGAGGAGGAGGAGGAGGGAAGAACAAGGAGGAGTAAGAGGAGGAGGAAGAAGAAGAAGATGAAAGGAGGAGGTGGAGGAGCTGTCTCTTATACACATCTAGATGTGTATAAGAGACAGCCCGTCCCCTCTTCTTCTTCCCCTCCCCTCTTCTTCTTCTTCTCCCCCCACCTCTTCTTCTTCTTCCCCCTCCCTCTTCTTCTTCTTCCCTCTCCCTCTTGTATGGCGTCAGCCAGTTGGTTTTATTAGTTTTTTTATAGCATCTTTAGCAGAATGTGATGAAAGTCGTAAAGCATGCAAAGAGTTAGCTTATTTTGACCCTCTTGACGAAAAAGAAGCTGAAAAGGCCCTTCCTCTTCTTCCACCTCTTCCTCCCTCTTCTTCCTCCTCTTCCTCCATCTTCCTCTTCCTCCCTCTTTCTCCCTCTTCCTGTTCGTCCTCTTCCTCCTCTTCCTCCTCTTCCTCCTCCTCCCTCTTCCTCTTCCTCCTGCTTCCTCTTCCTCGTCCTCCTCCTCCCTCTTCTTCTTCTTCTTCTTCTTCTTCTTCTCCTCCTCCTCCTCATCCTCCTGTTCCTCCTCCTCCTCGCCGCCTCCTCCTCCTCCTCCGCCGCCTTCTTGATTTGAACTTGGAACCAGTTATCAGCTCTGTGCTTCTGCTTTGTGCGCCCAGTATGTTTGAAATGTTGGCAATAATATGGTTCAAATGTTGATTCTATTGCCGTTTCTTTTTTATTTTTCTGTTCGCAGTATGTGCGAGTGTTTTTCTTGATGCTGGGAGCTCTGCTATTGATATGGGCTGTTTCCTTCGGAATCGTGCAATATCGCCGGCGTCTAAAGAACCCTCCCCAGCAATGGATTTTCTCTAAGAGCTTTCAGCCTGGAGCTGTAGAAGATGAGAAAAGCCACAGGTCCAACTCGTTGCTTGGAAAGGACCTGTATTCTAGTTCAATTCTTGGTTCACATTTTGACTTTGATCTGGGGGGAACGGATGACATAGAACTCACCGTCGGAGGAAGGGGTGCTAGGAGTCCCTTCCATGGTAGTAAGGATAAGGGCCCTTTCGAGGACAGTAGGGATCCCTTTCGGTGGGAGGGGAATGGTTGAGACGAAGGAGGGAGGGTCTAAAGGTTTGCAGATAACAACCATTTAATTCTTGAGATCTGAGCTTTTAAAAGCAGCCAAATGTGTCTATCCTAGTTTGGGGTCCAGGTACTACTGGGGGAATTCAATTTATGTGAAAGAGAAAGGATGAGGGGTGCTTCTATGATGTTGCTGGGCTAAAGGCAGCAGATCATTGGATTCGATGCAACCCACACACAACACCAGGCAAAGGTTGAATCGCATCATGTTAAAAAGGGTGTGAAAAGGTAAGCCAGGCATGGGAATCGTAGCCGTAAACTTGGAAATGGTGTAAAGAGCCTTGGATAGAACCAGGGGGTATGCACTGGTAGCCAGTGGGAGGAGGGTTTCGAGGGCCCTGATGGATGGCCTATGGTGAGAAAGCCGTTGGAAGATTGCTGCCTGTGGGGGGGGGAGAGGGAAAATGAAGTGTTTTCTTTGTGTGTGTGCATGAGAGAGAGAGAGAGAGAGAGAGAGAGAGAGAGAGAGAGAGAGAGAGAGAGAGAGAGAGGACGAAATGGGAAGGGGAGGGGAAAGGTACAAATGCATGCTCTATCACACACACGAGCGAGAGAGAGAGAGAGAGAGAGAGAGAGAGAGAGAGAGAGAAGAAGAAGAAGAAGAAGAAGAACCCTTCTGGTGGGAAGCAGTGACTGTTGTATTTTTGCCCTCTTTTTTCAGGGTTGGAATAACAATGCATGGAAGATTGCGTTTCTGTGGTTGGCCAACCTGCTATTTGTGAACTCGTGCCGTGACTGAATCTTACCTGTTATAGGTTTTGGCAGAGAGAGAGAGAGAGAGAGAAGAAGAAGAAGAAGAAGAAGAACCCATCTGGTGGGAAGCAGTGACTGTTGTATTTTTGCCCTCTTTTTTCAGGGTTGGAATAACAATGCATGGAAGATTGTGTTTCTGTGGTTGGCCAACCTGCTATTTGTGAACTCGTGCCGTGACTGAATCTTACCTGTTATAGGTTTTGGCAGTCTTCCTCGTCCAACAGGCTTCAGAACGGGCATGTCTTTATGTGCAACGATTTCGTCGATGTCCATGTGTTCATCCATGGTTAGGGTTAGCATCGACCGTCACAAAGGAAACTGATTTGTCTCAGCGAATGCTGCAAGTTTAGAGGCATGGAATATGGGACAGGTGCGTAGGTGCCCAGGGATACAAATAACGTAAGAGGGACCATCAGGATCATTCCCAACTATATCTAAGACTTCCCAAGGCTCAAACTACTGCGGCATCAACCTCCTAGAGATGCCTTACTGTCCCAGGTCTGATGACTGTAGTCAGACACTCTCCCCAATCTGAAAATTAGATGGCCTTCTACACCTGGTCTCAGATGGAATCATTGCATCTTGAGATTTCTGAATCTACTCAACAGCCTTCTGCAGAATCTTGTCATACTGGACAGCTTTCAGGTGCTGCTGTTGGCTGGTTTTCAGGTAGGAGGAAATTAAGAGCAGGCCTGGGCTTCCAACCAAGATGTAGTTGGTCGGGAGACATACCAGTGGTGCTGTGTACAATGTTATTGTTAAGGTTGGCGATGAGAGAGAATTTCTCATCCCAGTCATCCTGGCTCGGCTTGATTCAGTGCTTGAGCGAGTGCTGCACCACCCGGTTCATCTGCTCGGTTTGGCGGTTGTGGCTTCAGGATGATTTCTTGAAGTCATCTGCAGTTGGGAACTCGTCTGCTTGGCTTCCTTTTTCCACAATTTACTGGTACAAAGGACATATTTGTCTGTTACTATGGACCTTGGCAACCCAACGTCATGCACGCAGTTGTCCATGAAGAGTTTGATCACATGCTCAGTCTTAGCGGTCTCTGGCATAGCACATAACCTATCCACTATGAAGGAGATGGGCCTCTCTCCACTCTCACCGTTGACAAGGGTGTCTATGAAGTCTGTCCGGGACCAGCGGGAATAGGCACAGGCTTGATTAGCCCTAGAGGTGTTTGGGTCCTTGGTTTGTTGCGCTGACAACCCGGGGATGTGTCTACATTGTGCTTAGTGTCCTCTTGTGCTTAGTGTCCTCTAGTATAGTGGGCCACCAAAATCTCTGAATTAGGTTTGCTGAAGTCTTCTTATAGCTAAATTGTCCTGTTGCGCGCAAAGATTCTCTTCTTGGCAGTCTTTTAATCCAACCATTTTAAGGAACAGCAAACTGTCCACCACCACAAACTCGTTGGAAGTTGCCTTGCCTTTGGCCTCGAGTTTGTGAATGATGTCCGTCTTTAGAGTGTCTTCCCTGTAGGCATCCACCATAGATTGAGTCAGATCGTTAGAAAAACCGGAACTCCTGATCAGCTCGTCTCAGTAATCTGCCCTATGTGATAGAGCACTTACAACCTTGTTGTACTCTCCCTTCAAGTGCTCAAGGCGGAAGTCATATTTGTCAATGACTTTAATCCACCTGTTGAGTGCATGTGACAGAGTGGGCTCCCTCTTGATACATTAGAGGGTCTGATGGTCAAATCTCACAATGAAGAATTTGCCCAAGAGATAGTGCCTCCAATGCGTTAAGGCCTTGTAGAGGGCGTAGTGCTTGAGCGCATATGTGGACTTTGTCAATTTTTAGGAGGGCATCTTCTTACTTGTATACTCGATCGCCTTTTTTCCCTCTTGCTGCTGGAGAACGGTGCCAATGCCATACTGGCTTGTGTCAGTGGTACGTATGGACGACTTCTCGGGATTAGGAAGTTCAAGGACTTGCGCCAGAGCGTACTTCAACTGTTTCGAAGGCTCTTTTGCAATCATCAGTCCACTTCCAAGGGGTGTCAAGGTGTGTGAGATCTGTCGATGGGGTTGCAATATTGCTGTAGTTGTTCAGGAACTGGCGATAATATCCCACCATCGCCAAGAAGGACCTCACTTCTGTCAAAGACTCAGGCTGTGGCCAGTCCCTGATTCTAGCCACCTTTGCATCTTCAGGCCTAAGTTTGTCCGCGGATATTTCATGACCCAAATATATGATCCTGGTGTGACCAAATTCTTACACCGGTGCTGCCGAAGGAGACCAAGCACAATATCAACGTGCTGCGCGTGCTCCTCAACAGTCTTACTAAAGATAAGTATGTTATCTGAGGTACACGATGGTAAACTTATCTAAGTAATCCTGGAAAATCCGCTGGAATTTACCCGACACATTGCACAGACCAAAAGGCATCACCACAAACTCGTACAAAACGTGCTGTATGAAACATGGTTTTGTGTTGATCCCAACCAATTCAATTGCCTGTCAAAACTGGACAGGACGGCCTTTCAGACCTCTTATTGTCATCATAGTATTATGGGGAACCACATAGCAGCCACATCCGTGCTCAAGCCTCCAACGAGGGAACATGCTGGAGCTGCACCCACCAGCTCATGCGATACCTGCTACAGCCGGTGGGCGATATCGGCCAGGGGTTAGCCGGTAGCATCAGGACCGAGCTTCTTCGATGGGCCAGTCACTGTGCCTCCCCTCCGGTCCTCTCCTCCTGTGAATATCAGCAGTCTCTGCTCTATGCCACTTGGGGGGACCAACAACATATCTCTAGGTGGCGGGCGCCAAGCTTGCCCAGAAAGGTACATGATGGTAGCTGGATTTCAAGTCTATCTTAGTTTACTTCTTACATCCTTGCACTCTATCCAATGGTTCGTTGATGTGGGGTAGAGGGTCGACATTCTTAATTGTGATGGCATTGGGGCCTCTGTAATCAATATATCAAGGACCGCCTTGTTTTTGAGACGAATAGGATTAGTGCATCGTAGGGAGATGTGGTAGGCCCAATCCATCCCTTCTCCGTCAGCTCTTTCAGTTGGCGGGGGAGCTCATCCAACTCTGGAGGGGCCATCTATAGATCCTTCCCTTGGACAAGTACCTGTCTTCGTGATCTTCTTAATAGAATCAGAACGTATTTCAGTAAAAACCTGTATTAAACATCGTTGTTCTTTTGTCTTTTTCTCAGTCTTAATAGCGACTTTTTTAATTCTAGACATTTAATTTTAGGTTTTCTTGTGTTTGACGGAACTTTGACCTATTTTTGGTAGATAGAATTAGCTATCCAGCAATGGTCTCAGCGGTGGACAACCTCCCTTTTTGGTACCCATGTGGGCTCTTGAAAAGGGTCCAGATATTTGGCAACGACTTCTTCCATCTCTGGGGGTGTTTTAACAGCCTTCCCTTTCTCAGAGACAAAGACCTGATACGTACCTTCCTCTCGACTTTGTTTGTAATAGTTGTAAAACGGCTGCGCACACATGCAGCCATACGAGTCCACTAGCCTACTAGCGCTATGCTTCCTTAGGCTAACGGTCCTCGCATTAGGCAACTGATGCATCAGCAATTTCCGGCCACAGTTGGCTTGAGGCTCAGCAACCTCGAGGTAGTATGCACGGTGACGTACCTAATAACATGTCGAAGGGCAAGTCATCGCTGACTAGTAACGAGATCCTATGATTAAGTTCCCCTCCTCCATAACGAGATCCTATCCTTAACACGAGATCCTATGATTAAGTTCCCCTCCTCCATAACGAGATCCTATCCTTAACATACTTTTCGACAATGTGCTGCTTGCTGGCTAAGGTAGACCCTACAACTCTACTAAGCTGCTGCACTCGGTCCTCTAAGCACGACCTCTCCACACACGCGCGGCTGATGAAGTTTTTAGTAGGGCCAATGTCTGGGAAGGCCCCACACTTGCGGCCACCCAGTTTGACATCTTCTCCGAAGTGTTCTCCCTTACGACCCTTTGTCGTTGCCACCTGGGACTCTCGAGGGTCTTTTTGAGACCAATTTCTCCCTAGGTCCTCTAAAGCTACAGACACATCCAACGAACAGAGCATCATTTGGTCTGGATCTTTCTGCGGGGTGACTAAAGAGCCAATAGCTTCAACCATCTATTGGAATGGCGAGGGGAGGACTACCACTCCAGCCCAAGTATTGGCCCGATGTGTTTCCCTGGGAGCTGCTCGCAGAAGTACTCACGTGGGACAGAAATGCAACCTGCCCAACTGTGGGCGGCACCTTCGTGGTGACCTTTTTGTTCTTGCACCGGGCGCGACCGTGACCATACTGGCCACAGCTAATGCAGGTACCCCGAACGTACCAATCTCTCCACGCATCTTCCTCTGGACCCACTTTGACTCAAATTGGTGCATTGGGGTTCTTACCCTGACTCTTTTGCTGGCCACCCCTCCGCCTGTCAGCTGCCTTAGCTTTGCCGGTTGCTGCAGCCGCGAACCCTCCCTCAGAAGTCTTGTAGCCGGCTCCTTACTCTGTATCCTCCACAAAATCGGACATGTCTGCCACCTACTCCTGATTACCGTCATCATCTACACAAAGGAGCTTTTACCTCCCTTCTTTTTCCAATCTTGTGGGACCTTCTTCCTCCTTCCATCTACTGGTCCCTGACTGGTGTTTCCTAGCATAGCCTCTAAGTCCAAGGCTCTGTTGCTAATAGAAGATAAGTCGTGATGGTGTATGGTAGCCTCACTGACCAACAGGTTCCTTACATCTGTAGGTAACATCTCGGACACGCAGTCGAGAACTGCAAGTCGTACCTATGACGTTGGTTACGTTATGTTGTGATGGTGTAGCCTCACTGACTAACAGGTTCCTCACATCTGTAGGTAACACCTCGGACATGTGGTAAAGAAAACATGCAAGTCGTACGTGACCCCTGGGATGGCAACTAGTTTCCCTATGACATTGGTTACGTTATGTCGTGATGGTGTATATCACATCTGTAGGTAACACCTCAGACATGTGGTCAAGAGAACCTGCAAGTAGTACCTGACCCCTGGGACGGCAACTACTTTCTGTATGACATTGGTTAAGTTATGCACTAACCTATACTTTCTAGGGTCTCAAGTACCTGAGTGCATCAGTGGCCCGCTGCGCCTCCTGACAGTCGTGCCACGTCTCTTCAACCGATATCGAAAACGAGTTCAGATCCCTGGCCTTTACCCAGGAATTGTCCCAGCCGTGCCTCTCGGTCTGTACAACTCCATGTAATCATCTCGCTGGAGATCCTTTTAAATAGGATGCAACCACTATGACTTCGTTTCCTGGACTCGTGACTTTGTTCTTCGGTACAGTCCTCGACCACATGATGTAGTTCTCATCCTTCTTGTTGCTGGTAAATGGCTCAGGCTGTGCTAACGCAGTCTCTGAACCCATTGGGACTGTCCCCCACTAACCTGTGACTGAGGCTGCCCTGTAGAAGCAGCCACGTGGGGTGAAGAAGAAGGCTGCCCCTGAGCCTGTAAGCTACTACGTGCTATGGTTCCGCCTGCTGGACTTGTACCCTACATNAAGAAGGCTGCCCCTGAGCCTGTAAGCTACTACGTGCTATGGTTCCGCCTGCTGGACTTGTACCCTACATTGGAGTGAAGCTTGACATTGGGGGTAGCACCAATGGTGGACCTGGACCCGGTGGTGACATAACAGCAGGATGCCTAAGGGGCCAGGTTACTGGTGGCGTCATCGAAGAGGGGAACTTGTCTTCCCTGTTGCTTGAGCGCAGCTAGTATAAGGTCCTGGCCGGAAAGGATGGCATCTATCTTGCCCTCTGCCACAGACAGACTCATACATGCCTTGCATGCATGCCCGTAGGGCCTGCTCCCCATCTGTAAGTCCGTTTGCATCCAATCCCTCTAGCCCTGCAAGGTCGCTTACATCCAATCCCTCTAGCCCGCTTTTGTTTGCTTCCGTACTCACTAGTCTGGCTTTGCTCTCTCTAGCTTTCTGTTCTTTCTCCTTTGCATTCTTGAGGTTGCCCTGTTACCTTACACGGGGATCTTCTGCCTGTTTTATCTCCAGGTCTTCTTGAAGACGCACCTTGACTAGCACCTGCTGCTGCTGATGGAGAAGTTGCCTGCGTCTGCTGCTGCTGCGATAGATAAGGCCCTGTCAGCTGCTGCTGTAGCTCGCCTAGCCCTGCGCAAACACAGCCTTTCCCCAGCGAGCCTCCGCAGCCTCCTTTCCGCTGGCTCTAGCAAAAGGTAGGTAATGGGCTGACTTAGTGCTGCCCTACAGGTTATATGATGACTCGGTCATCTATCCTCTCATCACCGCTACTATCTCCGCTCATCAGCGACTGCAGATCACTGTCTGCACTAGTGTTCTCGTTGGAACCTACAACAACATGGTCTCTACCCGATTTGATAAATAAATAAAGTAATATATTCCGTCTGATTTCTAAGAACTCAGCCAGGCGGTGAAAACAGGTATGTACAGACCCATACAAATGACCCTCCTACTCCTTCAATTAGTTCTGGAACAGATGCAAAGCAGAAACAGAAAAAAGCCAATAAAGTCTGTTCTAACTATAGCGCTCTGTAAGATGTCAGCGGTCTGTAACATCTAAACTATTTGCTTGAATATGTGCTGTATGGAACCTACCATCCCCCTGAATAAAATCATTTGCATGAATATATGCTGTATGGAATGTAGAAAAGTTCAATAAGCTAGTTATCAATTGGAACCTACTATCCCCCTGGCTCCTTCCTGATTGTCTTCGGACGACGTCCTAGAGGGAATCTGATGAGCGCAGTATCTGAAGAGGTGCACATTGGCCCACCCCTGTTCCCCAGGCGAGTAATGAACTGGGCAGCTATGAATCCCCCTCGGCGGCGGCCATCCGCGGCCGAATCGGCGGACGCGGCCAGTCCGCTGACCCCGCAGACACGTCCGCGCGGACGCGCGGCTTTGGAGCCACGTGGCAGCCGCGAGGGAGACACTTTCGGAAATCTAGAGACGCCACGCGGCGTCGCATCCCCGGCCCCACCCCACCACACAAAAAAAAAAACGAAAAAGATCAACTTTTGGATGGGGGGGTATGGGCGAAATCGAACGCAATTGGGAAAAAAAAAAAAA